>NADL03000775.1:600000-946036 GCA_002205965.3 Kappaphycus alvarezii
AGGAGGATGAGGAGCGGGGGATATTCGAGGTGTGGATGGCCGAGGAGATGGAGGATGTATGGGCCGTCGGGTTGGAGAGGCAAGTGATGAAGGGTGAAGGTGGCGTTGGGGTGATTGGAGCGGTTTCGATGAGATGGCTGTCCGGGGAGTGCACTGTGACTAGAATTGCCCCGGCGGTTGTCGGGATGGGGGTTGAGGGTTGAGTTGAACTGTGCCGGAAATTGGTGTGGGGAAGGCATGAGCAATTGAGGGAGGATTAGAAAAAGCGTGAGGAGGAGGTGCGTCATGGTGGGATTTGGGATTCGATGGTTGGGAAGGGGAAGAAACTGTTTACTCGGTGGCAATCATGAGATGAAGGGTAATGGGTCGGGGGTGACTTTTTCGAAAAGGTTGCTCAATTGGTACGGAGAGCTGAAAACAAAAGGAGCGACACGACGATGAATGCGGTGGCAGTAGGACGACCTTTGTAGCAGTGTGTTTGGCAATGAGTGCAGCAGGGTGGGGAGAGAAAGGGTCCGAATTTGGTGCTTTGCTGGACCACAGGTGTATGAAGTGTACATATGTACAGTACAACGCTGCCAATATTACGTATGGTAGAAATTTTACACCTAGTCCACGTATACAAAAGAATAGAGACTAACAAATACAAGTGTACATGGTGCCCTGCACCTAGGCAACTTTGCCATATGCTGCCACCGATAGATCTCATGTGCATTTCATCCACCACTGGGACCAATTCCGCCAGCCGTAGTTCTCCTATCGCCAAAATAGGCCTGCTCACCAGTGGAGCGGTCCTCTTCTCACTCACTGCGCTAACAATCCCGTTTCTGCGCCGCTACTCCGGGGCACCATATGTCGCGTCATCGCCTCAAGCACGAGCCGCCGTGCGCCGATTCCTGTCTCTTCATCGCACGTCATTTCACGAGAAAAAGGCACCCCGGTTGACAGATCTCGGCGCAGGTTCAGGAGAGATGGTACTGGAGGCCGCAAAGCTAGGATACGTGGCTCGTGGGGTGGAAATGAATCCATGGTTGGTTTTACGGTCGAGGTGGAAGATGAGAGCATTGGACTGTGCGGTTGCGGAAAGAGTGACGTTTGAGAGGGGGGATATGTGGAGGTGTGGATTGGCTGCGGAGGATGTCGTTGTCGTTTTCGGGGTCCCAAGTATTATGGAAAGAGTGCGCCAAGTAGTCATAGAAGAGTGTAAGGATGGTTGTGTGGTTTGCAGTAATGCGTTTATGGTTCCCGGCTGGTCCCCCATGGCAAGAGAGGGCGGTGTGTGGTTTTATTCTGTCAAGGAACAGAGAGACAGGGAGATGGCCATGAACAAAGAACATCATGAAGGTTAACGGATTAGCTTTGTGTTGAACATTGGTAGCATTGCTGTAGACCGCGCTCAATTTTGCCTCACCGGGAAACTTAACCTCAACTTCAACATCGAGCCCGCGAAAACCCACGTCTTTTCGCCCACAATGTCCTCATTCAACGTCACCACTGCCTCCCACTGCCTCTGATCCCATACCTCTCTCCTTCATCACCAAAGGAGATCTCGATATCCGTAGAATCCCCATCGGCAGCGAGGATTTCATTCGAAGCAGCATTTCTTTAAAACTCTCCGAGTGTCGTCACCACTGCTCCACCCTATGCCCCATGTCGGACGCTCAGACCCCTTTCCGTCTCCAACGTCTCACGGCCTGCGCGTGCAAGGTGTAATACTTCGTTGATCTGTTACCTACTTCTCGCTCAAACCCTTGCCCCTCCCTTGCACGAAGACTAAATAACAGCATATTGCCATCGAGGACAAGTCCCCATCTAGCCAGATGCCGAGGCCTAAATCCGTCTGCCGCTCTGTAAGGGTAGCCACGGATTCACTGGCATCTCCAGCACTTACTACGCCTTTAATTATGCTGGCCTCAACGCTTCCCTCTGTCGCATGCAAGGCCTACTCCCAGACAGCTGCATACTTCGTTGATGAAGACATGTAGAGTACCCACATAAGCCACCCACTGCAGGCCCCTTACTTCACCGACTTGATTGAGGCCTCCGATCAGGGCTAGACACCCTTCCCTTTGGCTTTTGATACGCCCGGTTCCTATCTTCGCAAACCATTACAGTCCTGCTCGCTCACACTGTGCGACTACCGCAGTATTCTGGGTCCACTCTGCTTGCAATTCTTCAACATACGCGACACAAATTAAGCTCCATGGCTTGGTCCAGCGAGTTAGGCATGTTACTTCTAAAGCAGCCGTTGGCACCTCTGAGATTCACGAAGAGACCCACACAGAGGAGGCAAATATTTGCGCTTTTGCAGATGAGTCCGCGAATGCTCAATGTGAGAATCTTGCCCAGGCTGTTCGGAAGCTGTTTTCCGGTGAGGAGTCGTTGTCTTTTGAGAGGCACTAACAGTGAAACCAGTAGGTATTCCAGGACTGCTTATAAAGGTACAGTTGCCATCTTGCTGCTCGACAATTGTTCTCCCATCCTCCTCTGGGAATAAGCCCTATAAAGTGGTGAAGAAAGTGATTTCTTTCCGCGGGCATGGATGAGGGGGTGGGGATCAGCTCACAGGAGTTTAGTAGGAGAGGAAAAGGTCGGACAGACGATCACTGAGCGGGGATTATCCCGGCTTAACCATCACATGTACCCGTCGGATTCTTTCTGATGTCAAGGCTAATCGCTTGGAAAGTGTGACGACCAAGAGTATGTTAACAAAATCTAGGTCGTCATCAGCTATTGTTCGCTCTATTCCTTTCATGGTCAAATTGCTTCTACACTGAAATCCTGCATCCTTACCTGCCGTCATAGTTGGCCGCTCCACAATGGCCTCCGTGATTTCAGGGCACTTGAGAGTACCTAGGTCCGTTGGAGAATGAACTTGTCCAACTAATCGTCTACATGGAGCATCTGTTCGGCTATATTGGCCTCCAAGACATTTGCGTCCGAGCCTATGCCACTTCCGAACCCCATACCGCAACTTCAAAGTTCATTTGTTGTCCAAGGAGAAGCGTCGGAACTTTGCGGCAAAGAAGTGTTGTCTAAGAAAATGAAACGGGAGTGCCACGCCTTATTCAACTCATAGGAAGTACCTTCAAATACAGAGAGAAAAGACAACCTATCCAATGGAAACTTGCACTGACCGTTGTTTCCGCGTTGGAAAAAGTGGCATAGCTACCTTTACTCTTTAGAAAAGTTTCGTTGGTCACTGATCATCAGATGATTACAACAGAGTTCCAAACGAAGGACTTCCATCATCGCTTGGCTGTATAGACCGATATTATTGCCATTTATAGGTTTGAGATCTTGGATAGACCAGAACGCATCTACCAGCCTACTTATTACCTATCTAGTTTGAGAGATCACTTCAATCCGAAATGAGGAATACGTCAGCAATATCGTTGCGTTTACCGAAATACAGACAAGAGACGATAACGGAAATGATGCAAGTCTCTATGAACTCCCCTTCTCCATACTTGATCTATCCTTAACAGTCAGCCTATAAATCGCATAAATTTATTCGGGGACCCCTCTGCGAATTGCAGATCGCGACCACTTCAACGATCTCGACTGACAAATCCATATTGCCGACCCGCATATTATTGTAATGGACGCTTTCAAAAATATGTCTTCTATCGCAGCGTAGTCTAGATACTGATCAAGTGCACTGTATAGTAAACATATGGAGAAGTATTTTCTGTTGTGGCCACAGCTACATCTTCTGGCGATTCTAAATTGCTGCCACTAGCAACCGAAACTACATATCAGTTTGTTCTTCCCTTATCGGCATCATATCGAGCGCAAGGCATCGGGGACAAGGAATCTAACCTCTATTAGACTTTCGGAATAAAAGAGTAGAAAGGTAAGACACTTATTGCCATTCTAGGAATTACGCAGTAGGATTTCAGAAATAAGTTGTGGTTAATTACCCTGCAAAGAGATAGTGACAAGAAATAGACACAAATTTACAGAAATCCATTTGTTTTGATTTAGGAACGCATGATCCGTGAGTATATGCCCTCAAGCCGTCGTACTCCCTCAGTCCCCGCGGGCGGCACGCACCACAATGGGTCTCGAACGACAAAGAGACCACACCGCGACCAAGGCACTCGCTCGCAGGAAGCGGTGGGCCCAGGCCACGGCTCTCCTTATGCAACATAGGAACTGAGCACCTATCAGTAACGCAGTCAGCTCTACTATGCTACTGGCTACAGTACAACGATACCGGGATTATCAAAGAGAGTACCAACGCTTTACCCTTCACTGTCGCATATCACGGATATGATGTCGCTGAGTATGTTTCGATTCCATAAAGCAGGTGTCTCGCGAATGGTACCTGCACTTGGTTGGCCGGAGACACGTCGCACTTTTCAACGCAACCGTTACGCCTGTACCGCACTACTGGTAACTTGCATTATTCCGCCCAGATTGTCAAGTCCACCAAGGTGGGTGGACATGGAAGTTGTATTTGGAAGACACGCATCTCAACTATCGGAAATATTCTGGGAAGGAATAGAAGAATTGCTCTCCGTAAGAGAGAATCTGGTGTGTAACTTTCCTGTATCATTGGTGGAAAGTAAAGCAGAATCATTCATTACGGCTGTTTGTGACAAGACAGGTGCCTTGGCCAATTTGCATTGGCTTCATAGACGGAACAGTGATTGGGATTGCAAGACCAGGCAACTACGAAGCACAAAACTTGGTGTACAACGGCTTATCACAAAAGAAATTACGCGCTCAAGTATCAAGCCGTTTCAGCTCGAGATGGCCTCACTTTGCATGTCACAGGGGCGATAGAAGGACGCTGTCACGATTGGACGCTTTATATGCAGAGTAATTGGATGAAATGCCGTCAGTTGAGTTGCTTATTGATGGGAAACAATACATTATGTATAGAGACTCGAGATATAATCAGCGAGTGTTCATGGAGGTTCTGTTTCAGGGATCAAACTTAACCCAAGCACGGACAGCATTCACAAGGCAATGTAGAAAGCACGTGTCACTGTAGAATGGGTATTCAAGAAGTTTAAGCTGTATTTCACGACCATAGATTATAAGCGAAAATTGCGTGTAGGACAGTTGCCAGTAGGAGCGTTACATCTTTCTTCGATGCTTCTAACGAACATGCGGAACTGTATGTATCCAAACACTGTAGCTCAGTACTTCAGATTCATTCCGCCCTCGCTAGAGGACTACATATTACTACAGTAAAGCCCTCGCCCATCAGGGACCAACGGAAGGGGGTTTTGAGCACTTTAGGGGGCTGTTCTGCAATTTTTATGCGTCACTTTGGTCCCGAATCCCCCAACAAGGCTGTGCTTACTAGTGTAGATAGATAATACTTTTTAGACGGGGCATATGCGAACGTATCTAACATGAGCTTAAACTTATCCAGCTCTAGCTTGTCACGGGCCTCAAGCTCCTTGCTGCGGGACCCGCGCTCGTCCACTTGATGAAATTGTTCGTGGTTCATTCGCTCTCGCTTTAGATGCAGACGCTCGCGCTCTACTTAAATCCGCACCATGTCGGTCTCCTTCAGCGTCTTAGGCAACCGCTCTAGCATTTCGTCGGTTTTCTCTACCTCTAGCTTGCACTTTCTACGCCCGCGCTCAATTCGCGGTGTACGGTCGTCTACGTTGTCTTCTTCCTTGCCTGAATCGATTCTATTTCGCCGGTGCAGCGCGCTGGCAACAAGCTGACGACCGACGTCGTCCCTGCGCTTCTCAACAGCAGCTCGCTCCGCATCTTGTTGCGCGCGCTTGTGCTTTTGCGCCTCTAGCAATGAGCTGAGAAGATCCCATCTAGGCCCAACATCATTCGCTCCCTTGAGTCCCTTCTTTCAAATTAGTCCATGATCTTTTTGAGGCGGTCTTGCAGGAATTTGCAAGCGACCCGGGCGGAGAGCCCTGGGTTCGCATTCGCTTGGTCAGCGGCGACCGAGAAACGCCTTAAGACCTCTCCATATGGAGCGACGTGTGCTTTAGCTGCTGCGTCCTCTCGGACGATGATGAGGTCGCCTTCGGGGTGAACGTCGGGCGGCAACCGAGCCTCGAATCAGTCGGATTTGCGGGGCCGCTTGCGGAAGATACGGTGTCGGAGGTGGCATAGCGATGGGAAGATGGGAGTGAGACCACAACGGCAGCAGTCTCACTCGGTATGAAGGCTGGAGAAGAAGCGTTTTTGCGCGGAGCCTCGACCATTTCGAAAGATTGAGGAGGGGTGGGGAGGGAAAGTGTGCGTCGTGGCGCGAAAGGTACCTCGGGATTTACTGAAATGGATTTCACTATGGAGCTATGTTTAAGTAATAATAGTCACAAGATCTCAGCAAATTTCCGCAAAGTTTTCAACGTGGCACTTTGCATTAATGAAATTCGCAATGAGACTTAGCGAAAAGTGCATGCGTAAACACTCTATTCACAAAGTATTGTGCTTAAAATGCATTGGGATTGTAATTGAACATCTCAAATCTGCACTTAAAACGCCTTTTTCCATAGAAAACTTGCTTTGACAAATTTTTGGATGATATTTACCTGGCTGACACTTATTCTACAAGAAAAAAACATACTTCGAGCCCTCAGTAGGATTTTTAGTTAAGTTAAAGGCACTACCGAATAAATTTGTTAGAATTGCAGTCCTACTTAAAATTACTTCAATCTGGATCGGTACTTACTTCTGAATCTAGTTTCTAGCAAATTATGTCAAACATTGCGAAAATTGAGCTCTAAACTATTTTCGACCTTTTATTTTGCATCTCTCAGAAATATTCGTTCCAATTTAAATTAATCAATAAATGAATGGTTTGAAAATTGAAACGATGTTAAAATTTGTTCCGATTTGGCAAAAAGGAAATTGCACATAGAAAAGATGAATGGATTTGTAGGACTTGCAGGACTGGATATAAGAAAGACTTTGTTGTCATCACATTGCGAGAATCGAACTACCATAAATCAATTATATTTATTTCAGGTTTTTAAGGCAATAAAGTGTAAAAGTCTTTTCCCAATCCAACTAAAGTAAAGTACAGACCATCTTGACATGTTTTCATCCATGCAAATTGAATATAATGGATTGGCGTGGAGAAGAATATCCTCAATGATAGTTTCAGCAAAATAACTGACCGGACTATAATTCCTCCGCGCCCTGAATTTTTATTCGTCCGTGAACCGTTGCGAATCTGGGAGGATATATCTAAAGGCGGAGAATATCAAACCTTCTACGCGGCAAGATATTTACAAATTCCAAATTCTTCGTTGAAATGGACGCTGAATAGGTACCCTGCAAGGTCATTTCATCAATAAACCCGAAAATTTTAACGGAAATCAGAACTTTGAAATCCCAAAAATATTTTGTTTCGCCAGGGTTTTTTTCATGGAATTCTGAACCTAATTTCAAACAAAAAAGTCCGGAAGGAGTATCATCTGACGTAAACACTTAAAATATAGATAGAGTCTCATACTTTGCACACAAATACCTCTGACACCAAGCATCTACATCTGGAAATACACCTTTTGACGTCTTGTTGTGACAGAACAATAAAGATTAACATTTTACTCTCATAGAATACAAATTATGACTTAATTAATTTATTTTAGCCAATCAGATGCTTTTTTCTAGTTTTTGTTTTACACCTGCATAATGAGCCCCTGTGATTTGAAAAAGGCTTTTTCGGCCTGAAATTTGGGCTAATATTAATC
Source organism: Kappaphycus alvarezii (assembly GCA_002205965.3). NCBI lineage: Eukaryota > Rhodophyta > Florideophyceae > Gigartinales > Solieriaceae > Kappaphycus > Kappaphycus alvarezii. Next base: position 607,689 of record NADL03000775.1, read on the forward strand.
TGGGAATCCACGGGAGTATCATTCTTCATTAAAGTACTTCCTTAAACCGATCGATCTTTCTATGCCCTCCAATGGTTGGTTCGATTAGGCATTGGGCCAGTTCACTTCTCAAGTTAATGTTGAATCGAAGTCTATTTGGAATCATCGAATAATTCCATTATTGACCAAACTTTTCTCAATAAGTCCTCTACTACTTACTTTATCCATTCAATAAATGTTAATGACACCATTGTAATCTTTCAATGGAATTCATACAACTTGCTCCATTTTATCTCGATTTAATGAAGCGTGATTAGTTGTGAACCATACTTCCGGGCATAAGACGACCGCAGTTTGATTTCACCATCCTAAAGTGCATTTAGTGAAACTTCGACAGGGAATTATTTTCATGAAATAAAGATAATATTAAGTTAAAACTCTGAATATTAAACTTCCACAGGGAGCAAAGATCCAAGGGAAATTTTACCCTGCGCGGTGACAATAAAATAATTTTTCGTAGCCTGAGAACGCTTTCGAAAACAAAATACTGTCTTCCTCTTGTTCCATTTATTGCGAGGCTTAAGAGACGAATTTAACTGATTTGATTTGCAATAAAGCCATCGAGGTCTTCAAGACGGAACCATTTCTAATCAATGAATAAAATTTTCTTTCATTTGATAAGCGAGCATCAAAAGTGATTTTTCGGCTACTTGACACGGTTTTACGTGAAATTGAAGCGTTAAAATTTTATCTGTGCTATGCGGAAGCTAATGTAGTGGCATTACGGATTTTATACGCAAACACAGGGAATAAGGACTTTTGCTTCAACAATTGGGCATTTCTCATGCCGTTACTGATCTGTCGGAAAAGTTGCACTTTTTCGTTCTCTCATGTTGCAAGGACACCTTGGTCAGTATTTATATCTTGTCGGTCCATGCTGGTACATTCGTACTGAATCACGCTTCTTTTAAGTTCTCACTCAATCTAAGATTCTCAGTTTCCTTCTTTTTGCAGAGCGAGCAGTTTACTTTTCTCTATGTACGAAACTTGTTCTCTCACTACACGTCGTAATGTCCGGGTTGCTGCTGAACGAGTGAAGTGAAATACATGTGAGAGAAATGACTTGCAATGCATCATGTATGGCACGTTATGCCTATTGGAATGGAAATTATACAAGTACTTTTTCTAAATCACCCGTTGGAATTTTTAGAGCTCACACGAATGTATAGTTTCGGAAATTTAGTGATGAATAAAATATTTCTCTGAGAGTTACTTTATGTTGGTCTCACTTCTGCAGGTATTCTTCAAATAAAATCGCAGCAATAATCAAGTTCCATTTTAGGCAACTTTATTCTTTCAAAATAAATTACCAAGTTTAGAAAAGGCGTCTAAAAGTAATTTGAATATATATTTATCCTTTTATGAAATTTCACAATTTATCACATATTTGTGCTCAACCAAACCAAAAATACTATTTAGAAAATGGAAATATATGATAATATGAATTTTTTTTGGTGAAATGGACGATTTTGACTGATTTCCTTATTTCAAGTATCGAAATATGGCTTTCATACTGCCAAAATCTTACCTTAAGCAGAAGAATGTTTCATATCATAACAAGTAGGTCCTGAAAAAGTTTACAGAAGGGTCAAAAGCAAGAAAGAAGTTGTCGGTTAGTGACGGGGTTTGCACTCAAAAAATACATTTTTTCGCAGACTTTTTTATTTCTGATTTTTCTCCAGAATCTTCCATATTGCACTGTAGCAATACCTTAACCAAAGCTATGGACCTCAGTGCCTATATGTTTTCATTTATTTTTTAAATTTAATCTGACAAAATGGCTGCCTGTAGCCTAACGATTTAAGCGATACGCGTATCTACTGGTCGTAAAATGTACCATAGACCAGTTTTGAAATGGTTAAGCACAAATATGCCATAGAATCGATTTATCATAAGTTAATGACAATAGTCGAAATGAAAATCGGAATTATTTTTACAGGGTTCCTCAAAATATACGAAAATACTATAAATGCGGAAATATTCGCTCAATTTCGTTTTGAAAAGAGTTGACGGCACTCAAAAAATTAAGTAGCACCATAAACGTGCTTGAGAGTCTGTAGCACTATTCTGCAGGTTAGACTTGGTTTCTACAGAAAATGTTTCCTCGAATTCTTAGATGTTTGGCCTGAATTTTATACTAAGTCAAAAATTCCTTCCAGAAAAATATCACAAAAGGATATCTATTATCATAAAAGAATACGTAGAGAGTGCAGCACTAAAATTTGATTGGGAAAATACTTCTAAAAATCAATATACTTTATTTGGCACATATTTTCGTCTTTTCTAGGATTTTGAGCACGAAATAACCACCAATATGTCTCACGGGAAAAAAATAATACATATTAAGCAATAAAAATACCCAAAGAGAGAAAGGGTGGATCTTTATTACGCCAAAATGAAAAAAACCTGACGGCTTCTGTAAATCCATCGAAAAGTTTCTTAGAACCCCCAGAAGCCATAAAAATTCTGCTGGGTGTCGAAATAAGGAAAGTAAACTAACTGGAACCGTTGGAGCATAGCTTAAAAGACTTCAACGCGATGAAAAGCGTAAGAAAAATCAACAGACAGATTTAAATACCCATTTTATACGTTCTACTCAATACAAATGATCCTAAACTGATATGGTCGCCTGAAAAGGACAACATTGCCTTTTTTCTTACAAAATTAAACAAAAACAATATGGAACGAGAGAAAGGGTTTCAAGGAGAAAACACCAATGGGGCCGGGTTTTCTTGCAACTCGGGAAGAAAATCATGACTGACATCCTCAATACCTAGTCGAATTACTGACATATTTTGTGTTAAGTTGAATGGATTTTTTCTCGGCTTTAGATGGATGGAGGTTCGTCATGATATGGTTTACTTATTCGAGAACGGGAATACCTATAATGCGATTCTAAGGTAAAAGCAAAAATGCAGATGCCTACACTGATAATGTTCGCTACAAGACTACTGTACAAGACTGTACCTCTTGTCGTTCGCTGCTGAAAACCATTAAAATGGTTGGGTGTACAATATGAGAATGCTTCCATTAATCTAGCAACCGGGGAAGAGGTGAGATTTTACTCAAATGCAGTATGAGGGGACCTTACGGCTCCTGTTGGACCTAATGGGGCTAAAAAGAGCTGAGTTTGCGCTGGTTGATCATAACAGTCGTGTAAAGATGCATGAGTGCTGACACTGTTGTTAGAAGCGCGCAAAACTCCGTAACGGCAGACTTCCTCCGCCTCGCGGCCCTGCGATTTGCAATATTCTGGAGGAGGTGGAGGCCAGAGATGTCGATCTGGGCTTAAAAATCATTGGCCATGGGTCGAAGTGCGGTGCCTTCGAACTGGAATGGGAAGTCGTAGTACAGTAGATGTGCGTCGCTTGACTCGAGCGTGGACCGGTCCCGGGGCGGGCTTTCGCTGCCGATTTAGGTACCGATTGATTGCAAGTTCCCCGTTCTAAGATGATACTCTCAATTAGAGTGTCGTAAGGTGCATTGCTCTTCAATTTTGTTACCTTTTCTGACATTCAAATAGGGGGAATTTTGGTCATGGTTATACACTACATTGAATCCCACTGGTGAGAAGCCAGATTCCGTGTAGTGCGCATCATACAATAATATGAGACAAATGCAAACTTCTGAATCCCTCTTCTGACATGTAATCAAATAAAAAAAGAGATTAAATGGTTCTGTGAAGTATTACTTGTCTTGATACTTGGCTCTCTCTAAGAGCTAACAGAAACACTTTTTTGCCTACTCTGATTACTTTTTGCTAACCCATGCGTTTGGGGTCAGCATGAGGATATTAGTCTTTATCAAATTGATCAGTGAGGTGAATGGAGCTCCTTTAATCATGTATCTTCTCGATTCTGCCCAGTCAGTATCCAGTAAACATCATTCATTTCTCGCCGCTGGTACGACTGCCTGAGCATAAAAAGGTCAGTCAACAGCCTCTTTTCAGTGGTACTGTTGATACGTACTATACTGTCATATAAACCCTTCGAATCTGTATAAATGCGCTGTAGGAAATTCTTTCGGAATATGGAATTCAACGTCAAACGGATTGCCGTCGACATATCGAATCCCTGTACTACAGTAAAGAGCTCTGCTGCCAGGGAACTACGTGGTACTCTTCTCGTCATTGTACTGGAGTAGTGGATAACGTTTGTACGTCCAGTGCTGTCCATCAGTTTCACTAAGATTCCAAGTTGGGAACTCATATCCGCGTTCTTAGCAAAGTTTACAGTACAAAATACAGAAATGGACAAGGAGTAATGATCCAACTTAATATATCTTAAAATGAAATCCGGATATTCAATGCATGCTCTTAAATACTTGTTTAGCTGTCTAATATCGTTCCGTTCACGTTCTATTACCTGAGATGACATAGAAAATCATAATGATACTTCAAGTCTGCACACCGCAGCAACACACGACCCACGAGCCATTTGTGAGATGAACGCAGCCTTGTAAATCACAGATCCGTCCAAGAGTTTGATCCTACGGATGTTTCCAGGTTGTGTTAGTGTATGTGAGTCCTCCTTTTTATAAATGACAGCCACTTTGAAACGTAGAGATCCCAGTGTGTCCAAGTATTAAGCCTCCTTCGACTTGAAAACTGAGCTTAGATGCCTCTCCAGTTAAATAAATACGTTATTTACACCTCTTAACGTATCATTAGTTTGGAGGTAAGTGAAGTCCCTCGGGCTATTTTTCTTTTCTGGCGTGCATGGAAAAAAATAAAACATTGGTTTATTTCTCTTTTAAGCCCCAAATAATTCGGCTCTGCTATGAATTGTTGACCAAACCCCTACTTATTACAAACAAACATGTTTTGTTCTGTTTCGTTCCTTTTTTATGGTATCGGCGGTCCACAATCAAAGCGTCAACAATAGAATTGCCCTTGGCGTGTGGTTTTAATGAGGCCACTGAGGCGTGTGAGTCTGCTATAACCCCTCTTATTGTCTGATCTGGTTTGAAATAGGCACGCTTACACCAATCAATATCCTTTGTATTGTTCAGTAACTTGTAGCGGAAAATAGGATCATTACGGTACTCATGCTGTAAAGAGACGTTAATATCATGAGTCTATTGATCATTATTTCCAATCAGTCGGTACCGGACTCCCATATATGATGAGCCATTACAGCTGATAAAGTTAAGTTATCCCATTTATGCAGAAGTTTTCGGACTCTTGCTGCAGTCTGAAATCGAGCTTTAGTCTTTTCGACCAATTCATGCAAAGTGTATCCTATGCTGTGCAAATAATCAAAGTAGTACTGGCTCGAATTTCCGCACAACATAATGTAAAATGCTCTGCATTTATCCTCATCCAAAATTGCAGTCTGCTCACTCCTCTCAATAAAAATTGCATATATTCTTTCAAAGTTGTCTCCAGTTCCTCCACTGTATCTGTCTGCGCCACAATGATAGGCTTGAAACAAGTTCGAAAAAGCCGAGAAAGATCTTTGTGCATTTCCGTTTGGTAAGCAGCGATTATTTGAGCTATCAAATCTTGGTTCCACAAGAACTTCAAGATCGTCGTTTGTTATGTCGATTCCACTCGATTTTCATTATTTGGTCACGAAATTCTTCACATACAACCTAATATAAATCTTCTGCAATTAATATACTTCTCCCCTTCCTATTGTACACTCCCTGATCGCGAAGATGGTCACGTAATTCACGGCTAATGTCGCTGTCAATATCTGCAAAATATTCCTTGCAATAGTCAGAAAAGTCGTCAGAAAAGTACTCTGATAAGTCTTCACTCTTCCAGTTCTTAGTTTGGTATGTTTTGAGCATAAATGAAGCAAAATAGTTCATTTCATCAGCGGTAGCATCCACTGGTTGTCCCTTTCGAAAACGAAGGTTTCGTTGTCAGTTGACATGTCTGGTTAGCTGACCTGCCCACTTGATTATAGAAAACTGACCAGTTTCGCTCGACTCGAGCGTGGACAAATCCCGGGGCGGGCTATCTCTGCCGATGTCAATACAGTATTCCATACGGATTACAAGCTCCCCGTAATAAAATGATACTGTCAATTGGAGTTTCGATGGTCTGGGCGACGGGCGGCTTCGTGAGACAACTATTCTCGAAATGGCAGGGTAGATAAGTGTTGTTGCTCATGACTGAGCATGAGCAAGGCCAAAATTCTTAAATCGGAAATAGAGGGGAGGGTTGTAAAAGGGCAGAGAGGTAGTAAAAGATGGGTCTGGTGGAGCGAGAGGGTGGAGGGGAAGGCGTAGGGTAGGAGAGTCTGAAGAGTGGATATGAATGTTGGGGAGCTGTCGTAGACCAGGAACGAGAAGAAGAACAAGAGTTTAGTTTCTTATGGAGAGGGAATGTGATAAAGCTCAAGAAGTGATGATGGCGGGCGTGTTGTGGAAGGACATTTTGGGTCTTCAATATCAGAAAGAATGCAAAGGCATTGAGATGGGAGGGGAGCCTCCACTGAGTGGGATATAGGCCTGATGAGGTGATGGTGGCGGCCATGTGGAACCGAGGAGTCTCTAAGGTCTGAAAATGTGGAGGGGAACGGAAATGAAGGTCTTGATCGTCATAAAGGTAGGAGAGGGTTCGAGAAATTTCGCGCGCAATGACCATACAGGCCCAATGCACTGTAGGAAACTTGGCGGTGAGATGAAATACTGATATTTCATGTAACGGATACGCCAGAAACTTGCTGACGTATCCGTTACAGAATTGGTAGGTCACAAATTGGTAGTGTAGACACTATATGTGTACACTACCAATTTTAGCGCGATGTGAGCACCTACCTACAGAGATTTGTGCAACCTGCACATTTTGCTACAACAATTTTTTTCAGAATCGCTTCCAACGATACACAGAGCATGTGCCATGGCAAATGTTTGTGATTTTTGATTTGTATTTTCAGTTTTGACCCATTATGAGACAACTGCAAACTACTAAATCCCTCTCCTGACATGTAATCAAATAAGCGAAAGATAGTACTGTAGAAAGAGATAGTGGTGCTGTATAGCGGTACAGTACCGAATGGTCGGCTGATGGTGGGTGAAATGGTGCGCAAGTCGTGAGGCTCGTGGGTGCAAGCGGGGGTGGCAAGGGTAAGGGGGGGAGAAGTGAATATAAAAGTACGTTTCTCGGACGCACCTCGCACTGTACTGTTCCCTCCCTGGCCACCCTCCAGCCGTACACGTGGTTTCTAGACGTTTCTGAGGACCAGAAGTGGTGCATTATACTGTAGGGTATTTGAGAACATTTATTATCTACGAGGGGCAACTATCTAGAAACACGAGAGGAACGGTACCCTAGCAACCAAAAGAAAATAAAGTCCTTCTCCACCAACCTTCCTTCCTTCTCTATTGGCTTCTCCCCCTCTTACTGGCTCTCCATCCCTATCGAACCCTCACTCGCGCGCGAAGGCCACCTATCCCCTTCGCGCCCTTAACAGATAGTTAATGGTTCTGTGAATTATTACTTGTCCCTACATTTTTCTTCTTCAGGGTGGCAAAGGTGATCTCGGACTAGTTTTCATACATACCGTGCTGTACAGTAAGTGCTACCGAAAAATGCAGATTTTACGACAGATTTTGAAAGGATAAGTCACACGTAGCTGGTTGGGGAGTGCTGATTGGCTCTCCTTTTGCGTCCTTGGTTTCAAGTTTTTAATTTTCATCGCTTCAAAAGTACAAAACGCCGGACGCCCAGAGACTTTTTGACATTAAGGCATTTGAAAGAGGATACTGAAAACCAATTTATAAGAAAGTCATTCTGCATTCATGGTGGCTGACTTGTTAATTTAGGTTCTGAAACAAACGTTCAATCCACCACTGTATACTCCTGGCTGGTGCCATTAGACGCCCCCTCTTTATTAAAAAGTGGCAACTTGCCAACAGTTCCATATAAAAACGGCAACAGCAATGAATAGGCCTTCAAAAATAACGATCAAGGAAACAAAAAATGAACGTTGTATAGTGCATGACACGGAATTAAGGCTATTTGGAAGTGAAACGGGGTTGATTGATGCAATAAGACATTTACAGATAAAGAGACTTGGTCGGCTTAAAAAAATTCTTTCCTTGAAATCAATTAACTCTGAAAAGACCCCACAATCATCCCCTTCTAGTGCAACATTCGATCATGCCAAGAGAAACGCAATTGATAGCTACAGAGCGAGCTCAAATGACAAGTTTGAAAGAAACAGGCCTCTCCATTCAAGCGAATCGCAGGCAGCTGAAAAGTTCTCGTACGAAGATATCAGCATTCCTGCGTAACCTGGCATTGTACCGGACACGAAACTCTCGCTTCAATAGGCGAAAATGACCCAAAGGGATGAGCGCCGATTATACAGCATCAAAATCAACAAAAAGTTCAAGAACTTTAAGAGACGAGCTGAATCTTCCGATATCTGCCAGAAAAACGCGATCTTACGTCAACAATACCGCATTTTTAAGCTACAAGAAGATCAAACTCCAGCCCCCGCTTTCTCAAAAAAACAGCGAAGCCCGTATAAAATGGGCTCGCTCTCACTCCGACAAGGAGGAGCGCTGGTGGGGTCAGGTTGTGCTTAGGGAAATGAAAAAAGGTTCAATCGAGGTGGAGCTGGTGGGATTCATTGTTATTGGGCATTAAATACAGAGGGAAGAGAAGATTTTATCGACGCAGCAGCATACTGAAAATGGAGTGATGGTTTGGGCAGCTTTGTGTGCGCAGGGGAGGACAAAATTGGTACAAGTTAACGTAAGATTAAATGGAGAGCAGTACGTAAAAATGCTGGAGAAGGAGCTAGTAGACTGGTCTGACGGAAAATTGCGGCCTGATTGGACATTTCAACAAGATAATGCTCCTGGAAATTCTTCAAATAAGGCCAAGAATTGGTTTCGAGATCAGGGAAATACTTGCGTTATGGAGTAGCCTGCTAGATATCCTGATCTGAATCCTATCGAAAATCTGTGGGGCCTCCTGGCGCGCGCTGTTTACTCTGAAGGAAGGCAGTTTTCTATCTCAGAAGAACTGTTTCAGTGCATTTTAGAATGTTTGAATGCTATCGATGACAATAATGTCAACCAGCTCGTTAATTCTATTCACAAACGATGCATTGACGTCATATCAGAGCAGATAGGAATGAATAGTTACTAGTTTTGCTCAGAACTCTCGCAATGCTGTGTAAAGTGTTAGGAGTCTTATGGCATCGATCACCCTTTTTTAAGGAATTGGTTCACAAATCCTGCTGTGCACCATTACTTAGCCTGCTTTGCGTGTAAGTTATGTTTAAGGACCGCAGGATTCGATTGGTGTGGTTATTTCTACAAAATTTCAGGAAGTACCAGAAACGGTTCACATGAGAGGTTGTCTTATGGCACTAGCGATGTTGATGATTTCTAAAGGCCTTAGAGGAGTGAGAATACTGTAAGGGACAGCGAGAGGCTCTGAGATCGATCGGCGGAGTAGGGGGTGAATATGTATGACCAAGAAACGTTAAACGGCACAGCCGGCTGCCTCCCTCTCTCTAGTGTCTATCCGACCAAGCGCTGTCCTCATATGAGAACAAAAAAAATAGGAAGTACTGTACTGTGGTAGTCAAATATTTTTTTGTCCCAATAAATATTAGAAACAAAGTTACACTGTAAGGAGTTACTTACAGTAGTGTTCGACTGACCGACGTACTGAAGATGCAATAGCTTCCAACTTTATATACTCCCAGTCACTTCCTCACATCCATCACTGGGATGGTGGCCTATGATGCGAATCGTAGGTTGCTGACCCCGAGATCGTGAGTTCGATTCTCGCTGGGGTTCTGTAAGAAGTCCGAAAATTCCAACGGGAACTCGACGGGTTGTGAAAAAGCTGTTGTCTCAGTGCGCCATTAGGCATCCACTTGAACATGAGACAGAATACGGTGACATCTCATAAAGGGGTAATTCAGTACGCCATAGACAGCAGCTAAATCTTCAAGTCAGATGACGCAAGTACAACCAGTAGGGAGCTACAGAAATAGAACTCATTGATCATTTTTTCTTTAAAAACAAAAACAAGAATCCTAATTGAGATCCCTATGATGTTTCTCGCGCACGTGGTCCATGAAGCAAAACCTTTTTGTGCTCGCGTGATAGATATAAACACCACCAAGCCCATTGTCACGGCAAGTAGAACAAAGAAATTTTGACTTACTGACCTTACAAACTCGACAGCGACCTTGGTAAGATGCGTTAGTATACTCACCGTTACTCAATTTCCTCTTCTTGTTAGTTGCAGCAAGATGAGTTCTAATCCCCGAAACAGGTTCCAACATATCAGTGCCATCCTCATTTTGTAAGCAGTTATATGCCCTAGGTGATCTCGAATCAAACTTATTCTCAATAAGTTCTTCGGCAAGCATCTTATTAAACTTAGATTGTGATACGCAGAGTCTTGGAATGCTTGTATAGTAAAAATGAATCAACAATTATGATCGATAGGAGAGAGGAATGGACCCTGAGCAACCAATCTTTGATTTCTTCTCAATTCAAAGAGTATCTTGCCTACATCTGTTGTGATGATCGACTTGAGAACACGTCTCATAGTACCTCTCCACAACATCTGGAACTGAAATCTCGAATTCCACTTTCCTTGTCTCGCCATCGACAGTTCTCCATCTTTCCCTACAAATTAAGGTTCCCTGATTGGTTGTATGGCAACTGCTGACGAAATATCTTCGTTCTCTATCCATCCACAACAAAGCCATTAAAGATTTGTTGGTGTCAGGATTCTTCGAAACCATCGAGATATGATCTCCGCGCTCCGTGAGCTCCTGTGACGACAAATGTTGCATCGGAAATTCCTTAACCACATTCTTGACCACACCAATAAATCTCGTTTAATATCTCATCAAGACTTCTGCAGTTGACACCGATGCAAAAAATGAATCCCCACATACGACGCGACCCGTCTTCAGCCAAGGTTGAACAAGACGAAGTGTAAGGGCGGAGGTGTGACAGAATTACTCTGTGAAGTCACGCCGAAGGCCACCCGTTTTACCCACCACGAGCTACAATCTCAACATTGTTCCAGACTGGCCACATGCAGAAGCCTTCAATTCGCAGCCATTTTTGGGCTTTCTGTCATAGGCAACGTAATGAGGGAGTCCTTTTTTGATCCAATCTCCCCGAGACCATATCATCTGCTAATACTTTCATCGACGCAGATATGCAAAGATGGCGTGACATATTGCCTGCGGTGGTCATTGATGGCCTTCAAAAATCCACTTACCAGAGACCATCTCGAGTCATCCAAGGGCCTTTCCTCCCGTTCAGAAGTGTGACTGAAGCAAATGTTTGCCAGAATCAGCTCAAACCTTCTACGTGACATGATATTTCCAAAACTTGGTGCTGGAATGTCCTTCGAACCAGATTCACTCCAGAGGTCCCGGTGGTTTGAAAATGAAAACCTTGTCATAAGTATGAGAATCCCAAAGAACTTCAATATCTCTCCTGACGAGACGGGATGATTTCCAATGGCATTCAATCGATCATTTGTAAGGTCACGCATGACGGTTAGGTGACGGAGCGGAAACATGCTCCTAAAGCATTCAAATGGCGATAAATCTCGAGGAGCACAGCCATACGCGAGAATATTACCAGAGTAGCGAATTATATTGCAGCTCTTCTCTGATTCATTTTCATTAATAGTTGTGAAAATCTTCTGATTGGTCCATGATCGTCCATGAGAAAAAACAGGTGCATGTGATTGATGCGCCGTGGAATCATCGGAATTCCCATCTGATGCCGACGAAGACGGTTGAGGAACGCCCAAACCTTCATGTGCCGCTTCGTTTGGCAATTGACCTGTTCCTTCCTCCACTACGACGTCTGTTGGAGGTAATCCCGCTTTGATGTTGACAATCTTCAACGTGACAGTTTTGAGATGGTCACGAATCTTCCAGCTTGCCTCCACTGACTTCTACCCTTGACCCCTTACAATGTCGATGTGGACGGCAATAACGGTTCCAGCGAGCAATTTCGTCTTCCAAGCTGACCCATACAAGCGCTTAAATTCTGCAGCTGACGTAACAAGGGAAGCACGGCAGTGAATGGGATTTCCTGGAACGGTTCGTGGGTCCATTTCTGTAAAAATTGAGGGGATAATCGATGGGTATCGCGTAAGGGAAATTTGGTCCTGCGTTGAGCAGAGTGGGAATTCTCGAAAAGTTTGTTTTGATCGAGTATCTACAAGTTTGAAAGAATAAGTTGGAATTAAAAAAAGGCGGCTAAAAAATTTTTTTATTTAAAAAAATAGTTGGTAAAAGTTGTCCTCATATGAGGACAACTTTTAGCCCATTTTTTCAATACAATTCTTTTTTACCTCAGCGCATTTCTTGTCCCTCCGCATTAGTTCATGAGTGTAGATGGCCGAACAAAACAAACTTTTCAAGATTATTGACCTCGGTTAAGCCTAGAGCAATTTTCCCTCACCAGCTTCCGCTCTTTCCAAGAAGTTGTGAAAACGACTACGTTTTGGAAGGAAAAATAGTTCGTATTATCGTGGGGGGTTTCAGAAACGAGGGCGCACGTACAGTAAAAATTACTGTACTGTAACTTAACATGAAAAACCTGTTTTCCAGTAAAAATTTCGGCCTTCCATTACATCTACCTTTCCAAAATGTAACGGAAACTGTCCTCATATGAGGACAGAGCATGGTCGTATAGACACTAGGGCAGGCGCGTGTACTCTGACTTTTATAAACTATTGATCTGCCTCAGGCATGGCCTCCATGTCCTCCTCGAGTGCCCTTTGCACTCGACATTTGATGTGCATTGGAACATGGGCTAACCTATTTTTCAATCATTCAAACACCCTGATTTTCCCCTCGACAGAATCTGGTCTATTGTATACGTGTACATTAAATAGGAATGCAAAGCTGAGAACATCAGCTTGCATTCAACTCCGCCCGAGATGCGTCCTCCCCAACACGATACGAACAAATGCAAACTTCGAGAGCTTATCCTTTTCATATACACGCGGACTATCTGTCCAGCATTGACAGATGTATAAGCTAGTAAGCAACAACTGTACAGTACAGTACATCCCGCTGTACTGTACAGTGCTTTCCAGCACTGTACCGTTCTGTTAGATGCTCTGTACTACTGTACAGCACAATGTACAGTTCCTTTCTGTAAAGGGCTGCAGTGTTTGCCCCATTTGCCACTGTAAGAGATGTATTGCCTGTTTTGATTTGAGGCGGGAAATACCCATTATCCGGGAGTAGAGCATGGTTACCATGCTCAAATTGCAAGACCAACGTTTAAAATTTTTGAAGCCAACACATCAACGAAAAACAAAAGAGCGCTCAACGAAACCATTGCATCCCCAACCGAGAATTTTTCCGAATCGGATTTCACAAATAACTACTGCCTAGAACGCTTTACTCGCTTCCGTCTTTTCAACAGCAAAGCTGTCTGCAACGCAGCAAAAAGCAAACTTGTATACTCGCTTCTTTGCACCTCAAGCAACTCGACGGGTCTGTGAACACAGCCCTCCAATCAAGCTATCAGTTACTCCACCATCACATTGGCTTTCCTTACCCTCCACCTCCACCCCATGTCATCCACTTCCACAAGCCCCGAACTTTCCCTCACCGAGCCGACGCCCCTCACCTTCCGTCTCCAACCCGATGGCCGCGAAGTCCTCACTCGCAAACGTGCCCGCGAGCTCCTCGCACCTCTCTCTACAGCGCCCTTTACATCGATTTCACTTGGCGGATGTGCCCTTGGTGATGCAGCCGCTGGGGTTGCAGGCCCGGCGCTTGTCGCCCTCGCCAACAAGCAGTGTGTCCGCTCTGTCATCCTCTCCGATTGCATCGCCTCTCTGCCACAGGATGAGGCCTTGCGCTCATTATCTGCCTTGGCCACCTCTATCGGAATTTGGAAGGGTTTGCAGTCAGTTGATTTGAGCTACAACGCTCTTGGATCTCGTGGAGTCGTGGCCTGTGCCCCCTTGTTACAGGGTCAACGCCATTTGCGTGAACTACATCTCATTGAAAGTGGCCTGGCTGCCGAAAGCGCTCGCTTACTGCAGCGCTATCTTTGTCCTAGTTCGTCCACCCAGTTACGCGTCCTTCAGGTTCATGCGAATCGACTGGAATCCCAAGGCGTCACATATCTCGCTTTGGTGGTTGAAAAATCCCCCATTTGGAACGTTTGCGTATGTCCTCGCTCGGGGCTAGCTCATCTGGATTAGCAACACTTGTCAAGGCTTTACAAGGGAAGACTCTGTTGCGAGATCTGGACCTGTCAGACAACTTTTTAGACGCACCTGTCGCCGCAGCTCTTGCCGCTGTGTTGGTCACTTTGCCATCTCTAGAACGACTTTTGGTGCGCGATCTTGCCATGGGGGACGATGCCGTCAAATCCTTGCTCGGTCCACTCGTGGTGGCTGATCCCGCTCCGCCCTTGGAAGAACTGGCTTTGGCGGGCAATGAGTTGACAAGCGAGGCGGCAGGTGTGCTTGGAGAGACGTTTTTGGCCTTCCAGAAAACACTGCATGTGTTGGAGTTGAGCCGCAATGAGTTGGGAGGGGCTGGGGCGGAAACTTTAGCGGAGGCGTTGGCTGCACGGAAGGACGCAAAAGAGCCAACTGTGTTCACCCATTTACTGCTGGCCGAGAATAGCATCGGGGCATTATCCTTGGTACGTCTAGCGGTCCGACTTGTGTCATTTCCGGGGCTCGAATGCATAGATTTTAGTGGTAACATTCTGCTTCCAGATGTTGCTGATCATTTGGAGACGGCATTGGGTTCCAGCGTGGTTCTTTATGACGGGACCGGCCCAGAGATCGGGGATGGTGACATGGATGACACCAAGTCGGCTGAGCCAGCAGATGGGGACACGGAGTCCGAGTTGCAAGAGGCACTGCAAGAACTGGCCAATGCCCCAAGTGCGATGAAGCTGGAAAGTGTGCCGGCGCCAAAGGTTGCAGGACCAACACCCTCATCCTCGCAGTCGACGGTTTCTATGCTGCGTTCCTTTTTCTCACGAGGATCAGAAGATTCGAAACGCGAGAATACGGCAGCAGGTCCATCGCAGAACATCGAAGCCACAGTAGAGGTAGCACCAATCGCCGGTAACCGCCCTATCATTGAAGATGAAAGTGGATTCATCCCAGACAGTCCAGACAATAATGCGGCCGCACCGGGGACTACAGCTCCTGGCAGTGGGCAAATACGAGCGGTTTCTGTGTCTACTACTGAAAGCCGTCAGTCACAACAGCTGTCGCCGTTTACGCCACGGAACGGATCAAATACAACAAATAATGATGTGTATCAGTCGGCAGTAAAGCTTAAAGAGTCGATGGCATCGCTTAACAAGGAAGTAGAAAACGTCGCAGGAGAGCTACAAATACCAATGTCGTCGCCGTCATTGGTGAGAAGCGCAGTGATGATGAATCGCAGTGTAAGGGAACAAGAGGTGGTTGGGAATATCAATGACTATCTGCTGGTGGGTGAAACGGGGCGGACTCGGAAGCAATCGACAGCAGGGACGATTGTGGATGTGCTTGGAGGGTTCTTGGTGGCGTTTTTTGTTGTAATGCTTGTGTTGGCGATTGCTCAGTCTCAAGAGGAATCGACGTTTTCCTATCAACTCGTCTAGTTGCCCTTGCGCTTTTCACTGATTGAGTCAAATGTAAATGCCAATGGAGACGATAAGCGCCTCTCTCGCACAAATGCCCGTCACAACACAAGCAGTGATACACAACCAAAAAAAATAATGACACCATTAATGGGCCTCCGTGTTGCACCTAAAGCCAACTCGGGTAGACAGCAAACCTCGGCTAAATCTACATATGACAATAACAGATGGATGCCCCAAGTGCAACAAAGCCTTACGATAACCGCACTGCGTTCACAGATCAGCCTCCCTGTCGTCATTGGTATTCTTCCTTGTACGAGAGACCAAAGCGCCATTATCTGCCAAAGAGACACGCTGATAGCCACCGGGGACCATAGCAGCGATAGCTCGAAAATCGGGATGTACGTCCTCTCGAGGAGAATCTTGGTCGGAGGGGACGTTACCGGAGACGCGACGACGCCAGAAACTGGCGCATGAGAGAAGGACGCAGCCGATGGCCGGGAAGGTGCCGGGGCGACTAGAATGAAGACAAAGAGCCATTCGATGAACTCGACGATGCCGCCTTGGAGGAAGCGGTTGTCGCCCCGACGGGCATGGGCTAGCATGTCGGTTGGAGACATGTTTGCTTCGGCTTCATCTGCATGTGGGGTTTGGTCGTCTTGGGTGGTCGGGAGTGGGTGTTTGTCGGAGGGGGACGGGATGCGGGGGTTTTCGGGTGGTGGTAGTGGTGGTGGTGGTGTTGGAGGATTTGAGGCGGGCTTGTTGGTTTTGGGGGAGGTGGTGTTGGAGAGGTTTTGTTGGACTTTTTGGTGGGCGTGGTTGTTTCTTCCTGAGAGGGGAGAATGTTTGCGGCCGAGGGTGACTTGTTTTGCGGCGGGGTGGATGCGGGCTTGGCGGAGTTCTTGATGTTGGCTTGAGCTCTTGAGAGTGTTGCGTTGAGGAAGAGTGAGGGGTGTGGGGGGGACTGAGAACGCGGAGGGTGAAGTGGTACGGCGTGGGTGATGGGCATAGGGAGGGTAAGGACGTGGAGGAGATGGAGAAAGAATAGGAGGGATGCTGAGTAAGAGGGGTGGCGGCGGGATTGGGTCATCGTGAGACTCGCGAGCAGGGAAGAACAAAGGGTGTAGGAGGGGCGAGTGGCCGCCTCATAGGCTTGGGAGTGGGAATGCAATGGGGCGTGAGTCAGCACGGGAAGATTGGCGCGGAGGATAGGGTTGGCTGTGAATGGAAGCTTTGGTAGGGTTTGCAGAATGGTTGACGGGTTGGCGCAGTGATGGGAATGGACGATGGCAAGCAACTTTTAGTTGGGGTGTAAGGTTTGGGGCGGGTAGGAAATCATGTTCAAACTGCATGGTTGTGCACTGTACCGTACAGCACTGTACGGCTATGGATTACTGTACCGCACATCACTACTGTACACAATATTGTACAGTACAGTACTGGTACATATTTATTGCGTCAGATTGTTCAGATTCAAGGTCGGTGTCAAATTTTCTACGACAAGCGCAAATTCAATCAGCCCTGCCATTTGCCATTTTCATTCAGAACCAAAATAAAGAAAAATAACCATACACAAGTGTCAAAAAATCGGCTTATCTGTGTCTCCCAAATTCAGTCGCCTGAATTGACGACTAGCATTTCGCTCTCCACCGGATCTTTGTCTCCTTGATGGATCAGGGGGTTTGGACACGTGTCTTCCATTCAACTTTGCCGGACTCATTTCCCCTCGCCTCTCCAACGGCGGCAAGACGTCATATATCAACACGCGCGTATCGACATTCCCTATTCTCACTGGCCATTTTTTCTTGGCCTTCATTCTCAAGCCCCTCGTCACCCCTTCTGCCCCACTCAATACAACAGCATCATACCCGCCCCCACTCTTCCGCAAAAACCTCCCCAAACCCTCCCAAGCATCCTCCTCACCCCCCAACCGCTTTCCCCACGGCGGATTACACAACACTAAACTAGGTCTCTCCTTCACTTCCCATTCCCCCACATCTCCCCTCCTTAATCTCACAATCCGCTCCAGCCGTGTCCCTTCCACTCCTCTCCTCGCCAACCTCAACGACCGCTCATCTACATCATTCCCCAAATACAAATCCCCCAAGTCCTCCTCCTCCAACTGCATACCTACAGCCTCCTCTATCAACCCCTCCCACCCTTCCCGATCAAATCCCCCCACCGTTCAAAAGCAAACCCTCCTCGTCCCCTGTACAAACCCACTGCCACTCTCAACCTCATTAGCGCCGCTTCAATTAACAAAGTCCCTGACCCACACATCGGATCCACCACCACCAATCCTTTCTCCTCCGTCCCAAACTTTCCATCCACTCCCATTCCCCCCAAGTACACCATCCCCGCCGCCACGCTTTCATTCAACCCACTCTTATGCACCGCTACATCACTCCGATATCCCCTCTTATGCATAGACCGCCCGCCATATCCATATACACCACAATCCTCCCATCATGAACACTCACCCACACTGGCACGTCCGCCTCCCCATGTCCCACAACCCCTACCTCCCCCCACCGCTCCACCAAACACCATCCACGATCCCTCTCCTCGTCGCCATCCTCACCCCACCCTCCCTCACACCCCCACCCCTTCCCCCATCCTCACCTGCACACTCAACGTCTTCCGACCCCCATCTAGAATCCTTTTCCAATCCGCACATCCCTTCACAAATTCATACACCTCATCCATCACATCACACCCTCTAAATCTCCCACCCTCTAAATCACCATCCGCCATTTGAACCAACACCCGTATCGCAGTGCGTAACCATAAACAAGCGCGATATCCCGTCAGATGCCACTCGTCTTTACTTTGGTCAATCCCGCCTCGGAATCGAACCCCGGATGATGCCACCTCCAAAATTTCACCCCGGATAGGAGCAGATACAATCTCCGTGGCGAGCACCTCGCCTAAACCCCGAGCGCATGTTGCAAAGTAAATGGGGGCTCTTGAGGCGTTGAGGGGGACCGCAGGTGCGCTTTGACACGCCGGTAGTTTGGATGGGCAGAGGAAATTGGTTTTCGGGAAAGATTGGTTATGGGAGTCCCGTGAAAGGCGATCAGGGAATGGGGAGACAAGGAAGTGAATGAGAGTGGAGGTGAGCGGTGCATCGGGAATGCTCCAACGCGTTGAGGCGGGCAGACGGGATACCAACTCTCCAACTCGTGGGCAGATGACTTTGTACTTTTGAAGAGGCCCGTGTGCTTGGTCCGAGGATCAAGCATAGAACTAATGTTGACATCAAGTGGCTATGGGTACCGTAAGATCTTCTCTACAGAATTGATGTGAGGATCTGGATATTCGTCGAAATAAAACAAAGTACGAAAGATCTTGGGTCCGTGAGAGCACATAAATAAGAATGTACTGTAAGGTTACTGTTGATCTCGCCATCGGATCAAGTTCACTTCTTTACAGTACAGCACTGTACATTATTATTGTAACAATCAAATCAAAACAGTCAAATACTGTAATTTAAATCAAATATGGTTCTCTGCTTACGTACGTACAGTAACAATGGAAAAAATTACACTGGTTGCTAACGGCTACTGATGGTGACCGGGAAGCCAAATAACAAGCAAAATCTGATAAATCTTGCAATTTTAAGTATAAAATATCAGAAAAAGGCCACCTGGGAGAGTGAAATTCCTATTTGATACTGTAATCTGCAGTTCAAAAGCTGCAGTACTTAATGGTACTGTACTCCAAGGAAGGGCAACTACAAAAACTATCAATCAATGCCAAATTACTCTAATATACGCAATTCAGAGCACTTTTCGCGAAATCAACAGCATTTGTTACTAAATGCGTTTAGTCGACAACAGTGTTGGGTAGCTGTCGGTTTGGGGCCTTTTTTGAAAAGGTGAAGTGCGAGAATGCTACTCTGGGGGTGAACAAGATGCTAGTAAGTTCTTGAAGAATCCAGAGGACTACTTGCTGCCATTTAATACTGGTAAACACCATTTCGGTTATGTTTCCAACCAGACAATTAATTTATCTACACTAACCATAACGGTCGAGACTGATTTTCGTCAAGGAATATTGCAGGTATAATTTAGTCTGCCAAGCGTCCCGATTTCAATCAAATTCGTAGACTCCTCGTTCACCTTTGTGCCACTCTCCTTTAAGATTCTGCATGTCACGCTATGTCGTCCGTTAATCGATTTCTGGGGAAGTGATAGCCTTCAGCGATATGTTTTCTATCGCCCTAACGTAAGCTGAGTTTCGTTGTATTCTAAATCGTCACATTGCAGTCCAACTGTTTGCTGATAATAATTTCCTATTTCATATTATTAGCAAGGGTCAAGAAGGTCAGAAAAACGTACTACGGTTGACATTGCTGCGGCTCGAGAGCACATCCGCGACGGCATCGTGTCGGACGTCGCATTTATCAAGAGCAACCAAAATCTGTTCAAAACTCTCATTAAACCCATGTCCCAAGCTGTAACTCGCAATGTATGCTCTTCATGCACCCTGAACATCAAACTGGTACAATGGATTATTCGTGACTCCAAGTTTAGCTAAAATACTGCCTGTTTAGAAAGGTTTCACATCTCAAACAACACAGCTCTACATCTAACATCGGTAACTCCATTGCTTCACTCTTCTAACTCAAAGTGACCGGGTGGATATTTGGGGTCAAAACCAGACGTGGAGAATAAGACTTTTTACTTCTTATCGAAGTTGGTCATTTTGAGGCTGCTCAGAAATCCTTTTTCGATGTTTTCGAAAATAAAGAGATCAGCTACCTTGTGCAGTATTGTTTTCGAGAATATATGCTGAGCAAAATATTTGGGTGTCAAAACTTTGGGAAGGAGTAGGAGAGGGTTCTTCAAATGCATTCCTGTTGCTAGGGTTCGTGGGCTTCGATGAAATATGAAGCACTTGAGTATGATCCTACTAAGGGTGGGCGCAAAAAAATCCAGGGTAGATTTGGGTGTTTCGGAAACAACTTCGAAAACGGATGCTGCACTGAAGACGTACATATCACCCTTAAGATTCGATTCAGTTGGTCGATGTACCAGGCACGGGATCGAGGAGCCATATCTTGAGTCTTCTTTTAATGGTAGATGCACCCCTCTTTTGTCTCCAGAAGAACAGTCGATCGATCGAAGATTCTCGAAGATCCGTAAAAGAGAGTACCCCTGATCTATATTGTCTCTGGACCTCCTCTCCACGACCCACAGTAACTACTGTCGGATGCTGTTTATAATAAGATAGAATGCAAAGATAAAGGAACTGTTTATCCATAGAAAGATCAAAACCTTACTCAAAGGCAAGTCAACGGACGTACAGTCTATGACAACAATAACTTCTCATAAGTTGATTCTCTCTCTTTATCTCTCCATCCAAAAGGGAACCCAATAGTTAACTCGCTGTATATTGTCGTTTATGCCACTAGGTGCACCACAAACTGCATGCAGCGGTTTATGGTTGACAAAATAAAGTAGAAATTATGTTACTTTAAGTTCCGTACAGAGTAGAAACATTTTTGATTTTCTTTTTTTACAGTGGCAATCAACAGCCTAGTACACTATAGAACGTTGATTAAGGGCATGTTGGGACTAACAGAATGTTCTTAGTTGATTGACTTCCTTTGGGGTGATATTCAAACATCGTCAATGGTTTCACTTCATGCTTCTGGCTTAGTTCATCCCTGGGTAACCTTAGGTCTACCACTGCGATACCTCAGACGATTTAAGGTGCAGAACTCAGTGCATTGGCAATTGTTGTTCTATTAGAATGTCGACAGAAGCTTTGAATATGAGTGATTGGTTAAATTCGCAAAAAATGAAGTTAATGGCCATATTTCAGCTGTAAAATAAAAAATCAAGGTATCTACGGTTTGCAGTTTACATATTACAGAATTTTTGTCGGAAAAATTCCGTAAAGATTCATGTCCTTAATGAGGAAAAATTGAACTCGTTGCAGATTGCCACGAAATTATCACACAAAATCGAAGTATAAAATTTTACGAAATAAATCTTGTGTATTTTGGCATGGAGGAGTTTTCCATCTGAGTTCAAGTAATCCCCTATCACTGCAACTTAGAGGTCACGAGAGGGGAAAATTCTGCTGAAAACAGCATACTTCGGGTGGTGGAGGAGATCAAAAAGCAGTATTAGAGTCCCAGAAAGATTCCAGGTCCAGAAGCAGGGCCTCACGTGCCGAGAATATCGAGATGGAATCAATCTTAAAAGGAAGTATTGCAAAATTTATTTTAAATTAAACAATTTATACTGAATTTCGAGAAGAGATGGAGGTTAATTGAAGAGAGGTAGCTTTTGATATCGGAAAACAGTCAGTAATTTGGTCACGAGAGGGCTATTTCAGATGAGAAACAGTTTGAAAGTCTCAATATGTTATTGAGAAGCGCAGAAAACCTTAAGAACAAATATTTGAATTAGATTGAGAAGGAAGAAGTGATCTATGAAGGGAGAGAGCGAAAATGATGAAATTAAAACACGTGTTTCTTTCAAAACATAATTAACTTCCTCGCGGGTGACCTTAATTTAGTAATTTTCGAGTCTTTATTTTTCCCACCTGAGTCCCATTCTAATTACTCTCGTAAAAACAGTCGATCCAGGTTACAATAAGTTATATTTTGGCCTTCTGTGATGAAATAATTTCTACTGGCATGGAGCAGCACTAAAGGCTTATGTATTGAGGCGATTGGATCTTGGCGAACTTGCAGAGCGCGTGAATAATCTTTTCGAGACCATTGTTGCTTTATATCCTTATCACTCCATTCTACTGCTACCCAAAGCGCGCTCATGATAGAATTGAATATACTTTGATCTGTTGTCCCATCAGCCTCATGGAAATCTCTTTGCAAGAAAGGCCGAATTATGTACGCTATATTTTTTCATAGATGTGAAACTGTCTTCCGTTTACAATCATAAGTGATGTCAAGACGTTTTAGAGGCCTGACATGTGAAGCAAAGTAATATCATGCGTTTAACCTTCTACAGGACTATATGCCGAAAACATCAGCCGATAGTTGTTGATACTGTTTGATATATTAAACAATTCATCCTTTTATGTCCAGAGCAACAGCTTCGCTGAAGGATTCCGTGGCTGCAAGGTCGTCATATTCGTGTTTTTGTCCACTCTATAATTCCAGCACAGATCCTGAGGGTATAAGCTGCGTTTCTTAGCCATTTCATTTATATAAGTGCCCATCGTGCCAAAAAATTGCGGTCGGAACTGTGGAAGATGATCATAGTTCGTTGTAAATTTTTTCACTGCTCCCCAATATACCTCAATCAGACTTGAACTAAACATTCTAAAATATTCCTCCACATCAACAAGGCTTGTCTGTGTCTAGAAGCAGCGAAAACCTATTCTGCATGTAGTAATATCATCACAGTAGTATCGGCTTCTTTTTGAGAATGCTTATCCTAAGCAAAGATATTAGGAGAGGAGTCAGAAGTCAGATAAACCTCCTTAATAAGCGATAACGACTGTAGCACTCCATATTACTGAGAGTACTCAGGTTAAATACAGTCGCTAAAACTTTCTTAGTTCTAAAAGATATCCGGCAAGTTTTGGCTCTGATCAGTTCAACTTGCGTGAGTGCAACAGCGGCTCCCTCATCTTTAGCATTTTCAATTATGATAAAAAAACAGTTTGGACTGTTAGCTTAGCATTCTGAATTCCCAGTTGATAGTCGCGATACGCTATGCAGTTGGACTGAAGAGGAAGAATAGGAAAGGCAGTAGAGATATAGGGATAATTAGGCTGATGAGTATTTCACAGCTCATTCGTTCTCGTACTTACTGATGTTCCGCAAGCTTCCTACCGCTTAATTGCACCTACTTGCGAACTCATTATTTTTCTTCGTTCCTATATTTACAAAAATAAAATGCAAAACTTGTTCGGCGTAAAATATCTCTTGTTCTGGTTGCAAGTTCGGTTGCCCCGTATCTATTTTCTGTCCGAGCTTTGTTTTTGACAATGGCTCCGTAAGAGCTTTGTCGATATTATGCTCCCTCCGTACGAAGCCTATGCTCGAGATGACCTTTTAGAGGAAGCTCTATCGTGCTGAGGCGATGAAAATCATCATTATTTCTCAGAGGTTGGGAGCTCTTTACTATTAATTGACGAATAAAACGCTATCCGTAATTATCACGGACGGTCCAGTGTGGGATGTCACGTGCTCTAACACTTGCCTGATAGCATTAGCGATTTCGGGTATTTCGATAAAAAATGGAACTTCTTCTGACATCACTAACCTTCTGGCTTTGCAAGCCTTGTCTTATATAGGGGAGAGGGGAAGAAAGCTCTGGGATTATTACTGATGAACACAACATGTCCGAGTTGGGAGGAAATTTTGGGGTTCTTGGAGAATAAATAATCGCTGAAAAGGAAAATCGAAATGATTCGGGTTGAGTTTTTCAATTAGGGGACGTATAGGATACTTTTGTTAGCTGCGTACTTAAATGCCTTATTGAGTATGCAGCTAATGGCAAGTCGCTATTTTTTGTATATGTCGTCTTTTACTTGCTTTAGTTGGAATATTTCGAAGAGGCAGTCAGTCCTTGAGTTTGCAGTCCACGTTAGTCTCATAAGTATGAAACGAAAGGGGAGAAGTATTTTTCCTTTGCTAAACACTCGAGTTTTCGAAGGTAGTGCTCTTGTCACATGTTTAATCGTCCATTCTTTTCACAGCAAACGAGGAAGAATATGAACTCCTTCAAGGTAAACCTATCAGTCTTCGAGTCCAATTTCTGCAGCATTTACTAGGATAACATACGGAATTTAAAGTTTTCATAGCTTTTGAGACCTTCAACATATGCACCACTAAGGTTAAAAAGATTTGATTTGCTGCATATGTAGTATAACTCGGAGTCCATACGCGGAAGCACCATATCGAGCTCCCCAAGATGCTGCTTTTCTATCTCAGTTTTTCATAGGTATTCCGCATCGCATATGACCCATAGTTTGCGAAGTAATTTCAAGAATTAGTCAGAGTCCTATCCTAACTAGGCGACTGTCTTTTCTATGAATATGTCTCAGGCAAACGGCTCGTTGGATTTGATTTATGCTTTTGATATGTCTACATTACGCACGTTAAAACCAAAGATAGCTGCTAAGCTTAACATAATTCGCACTAATTTGGAGAAATTTGTCGTTAAGAATTTGAAAAGGATGTTCTTCCTTTTTTATGGGTGCCCTCTGATGCGTTTTCTCGACTTTAACTTTTTCTTTCCGTAGAGGATTGACTTCATCTATAGTAAGGATATCCCCTCCGATATTTGCTCATCTGAAAGCAAATAATCCTGCAGTACCATTTCGAAATTTCCACGCTCTAGTAAGAAGTTTATTCATTATTTATTCTCATTATTTATTCTTGGTAGCTTCGTGCGTTCTTCAGTAGGGTACATGAATTATACAGCAGAGATAGTGTCTTTGACAGGAGTATTTAAGCACAGAAATCTTCTCTGATATCTGTACGGCGATTGAGAGCGAAAG
The DNA here is from genome assembly GCA_002205965.3 of Kappaphycus alvarezii. Lineage (NCBI taxonomy): Eukaryota > Rhodophyta > Florideophyceae > Gigartinales > Solieriaceae > Kappaphycus > Kappaphycus alvarezii. Next base: position 632,793 of record NADL03000775.1, read on the forward strand.
TCGGCACTAAGGTACTGTTCGACCCGTGCGATGTTAAATAACCTTGCAATATTGGCTTCCAGATCCAGTACGAGTTCTAGCTTCCTAACTTTGTCTCAAACTTGTATGATGGAAGGTCGAGCCATTCACCGGTACTTTTGTGCTAATATTTTCTCTCACCAACTACCACCTTGTCTCCTGCCTCGCATGGGTAATCACGTGCGGGACGGGCCGCATGTTTTACAATGTGCTTTACACGCAAAGAATTAATTCTTGAAATTTCCGGACTCGTCAGAATCGTAATATATGCTCTCTCTTGCACCCCAGGGAGGATTTGGTGCGAATCGGAGGTTTTACGAAACAGGGTAAATTTATCGAAAACCAGCGTACATTAAAGTATCCCTTCGGATCCGATCATATCTTTCATAGCCTTATTGCGCGATCGAGAGCGTTACTTTTTTACGTTAAGGGAACCTGACATAACTTTTCGACAAATGCCTTTCGAATAATTTTTCACAGCATTCGGCGGATCCAAAGCTCGAATGCCTTCGACATATGTGCAGCTGACTTCTATAGCCAATGTCTTAGCGAAGCGGATGAACTTTTCTCCGAATTCAGAACCTCGGCCAATGAGAATCTAGTTCAACACTTCTGTATAAATGCTTTCCAAGTATTCCATGGTCTCACGTCATACTTCCGTTTTTCAATGTATTTATAAAGCAATTTGCGGAGCGCAGCTGTTCTTTTCGAGTTACAGGATCTCTTCGGAAAATGAGAGAACCAATACACACAAGCGAGACTAGAAGGGTTTTTGCTGTCCTTCTTTGTATTCAAACACCCAGCAATGCAGTGAAAAATCTCTCCGATGGTGAGGAGAAGCTGGATTGGTAAAGCAGGGATGATTCTTTAGACGGCTGGATGGTATAACTGTCTTCTAAGTTGTAAGGCCTTAGCATGATCCGCAGAATGCCAAGACCTGGAGGATAGTCTAATCATCAGAAACCGAAACACAAGAGTTGGCAAAGCAAGCGGTAACCTATGTAGCAGCGGTTAAGCAGCGATGAGTATATCCTTTGAAGTTAAGGTTTTTTTACTGGAGATAATCTTTAAGTTCTTATTTTACGTGGACGGCGGGTTCCGGGACCCAAATATTTAGTAATTATCCTAGACAAAAAATAAATTGATACTATAATTTGGAATAGAGCGAGGAAACAGGCGAATACACGTGGAAATAGCCAAATTTTCCATTTCCAAGGAATGTCGTAGATGAAGATTCGGAGCTACGTTCTGATTCAACACCTGTATGAGTGGTTGACTGTTTATCCAGGGTATTTAGTGGTCAGTTAGGTATAAAAACTAATGAGCTAGGTCAGAACTACCTAATAAGGCGTAGTAAGTAAAGTCAATGTCATAGAAGTAATAAGTATATAAATTAGAGGTGATCTAGGTCGACACTTAGCCTCAAGAGTGGCTGTCACCCGTGAAAAGGTCGGGTCTCTGAGTTGGAGGCCAAGACATCCGGATCAAGGTTGCAGTGGGCATGTGAGAAACACTTGTACCAAGTACCAGGAAAAAAGGGAATCGAGAAAAGTCAGAGAAGGGCAGGTCATTGGTACATGTAAAGAATTATTTTAATTTTAGAAAAACAACCCGACAAGTGTCGTGCAAAAAAACTGGGTATGAAAATTGAATAATTTAAATTTACCAGGGGCAATTAACAATTACAAAATAAGCAGGCCAAGTACAACGCCATGAACAAGACATGTACCAAGCAAAATATAAATAAAGTAAAAAAACCGACATGTACATGTACCAACGCACAAGGCCTTTTGGCCTAGTGGGTACAAGTGGTACATCATCGGAAAAGACATGGGTTCGACTCCGGAGCGTGCACGCTAAAAACATACGTCTACACGTGTGGGTCAGAGGAAACAAAGGACTGTTGTTTGGAGTCTGGTTCTAGACTGATGACCTGTCTCGGCTTTACTTGGAGCTATATCTCCTCCACCCTGGCAGTGGGAATAGCTTTCGTAGCCGAGATACCATTAGGCGAGGACTGGTATCTAGGCATCACTCATTGATTTTAATGGCCAATCGGCAGTACCGGGAACTATAAGATAGGGATTCCTCTGGCGGCTAAGCACACTTTTTAATCTTCAACTAAATCGTTTTCGAGATTATTTTCCTCACAAAAAATGAGAGAGTCACTGAACTCTTCAACGGTGCTAAGAGTTTTCTTATCATTGGCAAATGACGGATAATTTTTTGCAATAGTAATGAAGTTGTTGATGGATGTTGTAGAAAGGTGATTCCTTACAGAACTGCACAGTCTTTCAGCAAGACTGAAAACACGTTCGTTCTCAATTTGGGTGGCAGGTATACCGAAAAAGAAGCGACAGAGAAGCGCAACCGTAGGAAAAAGAGATTCATTCTGTTGGATCCATTTGAGGTTGTCAAGGCCGCTTCCATCAAATACTTCTCTTCTGTACATTCGGATATCTGCGTTCACTGACTCTAGGATATTAACTTCTCCAGTATCAGATTGGATGTCCACAAAACAATCTTCGATTTGTTCATTGGCGGACGGGAGTGTACGTTAGTTATTATTAGCAACCTCGTTATCAGGGCGAGCAATGCTTTTCTTCTTAGCACTTACCAAAAGCGGAAGAATGATTTCTTCGTCGTAACGCTTTGCTATTGACCTTGACTCACTTGGATTAGACTTATGAAGAGACATCAACGTTTTCTTCATATCTTTGAGCTCCGGATCAAAAACAACAGCAATTTAATGGTGAACTTAAAGTCTTTGCAGAATCTGAACCTCCAAAATGGATAAAAAATGTCCGTGAAAGATTCACAGACGGATGAAGACATCTTAGACTTCAAGATTTGAAGTTGCTGCTCAAAATTATCGCTTGGTACTGGTTGAATTGTTTGGCAGTTTGCCTTGAATATCTCATAGACACTCACAACCTCACAGATTGCCTCACTTACAGATCAATAAATCCATTGGCTTTTCAGGCTAAGAAATACCAGCGGTTCAAGAGTTTCCACTATGCACTGAACAACATCCCATGTCTCCTGATTCGGAACTCTTTTTCTAAAGTTTCGGTCTTTTTGATAGCCGAAGCATTTAGAAACAACATCTTTGTACTGCAACATCATCCGAATCATGACCCTGACACTGCCGAACCTCGTTTTTACCGGTGTTGGAATCAAACGATGAGGAAGCCCTTTCTGCTTGCAGGCTTCATACCACGCCTTCTTTCCTTTTGATGATTTCTTTGTCCACGTTATGCACTTCTGTAATGATGCCCTGATCGCTTCGAGTGAAACAAGGGGTAGGCCTTCGCATATATTTTTCGACAAAGCTGCGTTACAAGCACCAGAGACCGTATGGGAGAAGCAAGTAGCACTGAAGCAGCCAACAGTCTCGTCAGCATCAAATGACTTTATCATTTGAAGGGCATTTGTGCATGTCCTCAGATTGGCACCTCCATCTTTAACACAAGCAATAATCTTGTTTTCAAGCCGTACTTATCCAGCTGTTCCATTAGCAACATGCTCAAATACTGACCCCTCGTGTTATCAAAATCGATAAGACAAACATGAACCTGCACATTCTAGTAATCCTTTTCGATTCCATCAGCAGTCAGATCAAATGTATCCTGACATCCTCTACTCATCCAAATATCAAAGGAGATGCTCACTGAATCAAGAGTAGATAATCGAGGCTTCACCATGATATCCTCAACATTCTTCGTGAAATTAGGAATTATCTTCTCCCAAAACCTGTTTCTGTCCGGAATTTTAACTCTTGGATTGATGCTGTCCATGAATCGTAAAAAATCAGGATGTTCAACAAAAGAGAATAGTAGACCTGCTCTGGCAACCATCAGGACGAGATTTCTGTTGATATCCTTCGCGCTGCTTGAGTATGGATGGATTGTACTTCATGTGTGTTGCAAGCAGCATCTGCAGAGTCTTCTGTTTCTTTTTGGGTGTTTCTTCGACATTGCTGTGCACCTTTTCAAATGAGGTCATCAGACCTGAGTAGTGCTCTTTCAGAAGGCGGCGAAGTGAATTTGCTCCAGAATTGGTCTTAAATGTCAATGTTCCATTCCTATCTCTCTTATTAAGTGCCCCGATTTCTTCTCCATTTGGCGAACAAACAATACACGCAAATTTGGAATTACCAACTGCTTTGAAGAATCCCCAAAGTAGAGACTTTGCCGTTGTTCTTGTTTGTTTTCCATACTTCAGTTGCGGTGCGAAGGATATTTGTCGTATTATCTTGGTCTTGTGATGCAACCATTTCGATACCATCCTCTGCTTGCGGAGTTGGTGGCGACTGATTTTCGTTTATCTCAGCCATTGTGCCTTCGATGGGGCTAATCCTTTGGCCAGTTGCTGCCTTTGAATTGTCGAGACGAGTTGTGCTATCGATGTAACCCGTTCGTTCCTTCGATTGCACAAAGCATGACGATCCCTCGGTGTTGTTTTTCCCCAACAACATCTCGGACGTATCGCTACAGTTGATTGGTACATTGGTACATGTTTTTTCTTCCTATTGGTTGAAACATGAACCGAGCGTGTATGTTAAAATAATAGGCACAACTCCGGGCATATGATTTTTTGTTGTTAATGTACTGCAATACAAGCACATCACCAAGGCGCCCTTTTCATGGAACAGGTACATACTGTATGCAATATACCTTTTCATGTACTTGTTAATGTACCCCTGACCGACACGTCTCCTGCAACCTTGATCCGGACCGCATTTCACGTGCCCCACTCGGGTGTTTGTACAGTACAGTGCTGTTGCGGCAACTTCGTAGAGTCAGCCACAGCCGATTGACCACAGGCGTTTATATAAACTTCGTAGGAGGCCCTAGGGTCATATTTCCGCTACACTACAGTAGCGCGCCAAATACGAATTAAAATTCAACATGAATATTTGTACATCCCAAAACCCGTTACTTGCACCCACCCTAACAGTACCATAATCACTAGTGGTTGAAAGTCAACAGAAATGCCCTCAGTATGCAGTACAGTACCTGCTGTTAGCAGCGGGCTTGCTTTTCCAATAATAATAACAAAAACTAGCTCTTTCAGTCGCAGTACAGCACGAATTCCAGTTGCACTATAGTATGCTGTGTGCCATTCACGAAGCAGTGCACGAAGAGTTTCGAAAATTTGCGCGGAGCGAGGGACTCTCAATCCACATCTTACACCCCTGGAAGTAACAATATTTCTGCTTCGAAGACACCCAAAGTTAAAAGCCCTTGGAGGAACTGCTGGGGTATTTTAACAGCGACAAAAACGTAGTACAACGGAAGATCGCACTATATTCGTATCAAAAGGCGAAATTTTTGAGATCTAGGTTTATATCTTTTGATAAGTAAATATAGTGCAATTGGCACTCACACTGCACTGCCATCGGCAGAGCTGATTTTGGTGATCTTTTTTGATCTAATTCTCTGTACTTTATAGGCCATACCACTGCCATCTGCATGTATTGCACCGGACAGTAAGAGCATCTATGCCGACTGCCATCGGTGTGGTACTGTATATCCGCCCGAGTGGGCCCGAAAGTGTGTATGCCGGATTACTCGGCCCCCAACTTGGACTTGATATTTTCGCAGGTGAAAGGCCTTTCTTGGGCCAAGTGTCTACTTTATTCATCTCTAACCTGTTTCTCCATTAATAGGCTGGCGTTGGCTTTATTTACCTCGCAGTCGTAGAAAACCCTAGCTATCTAATTAGTATCTATACCTGTCTGGCAAGTAGAGTCCCAGAATAAACAAAAACCCTGTTTTTGGTTCTGAACTTGCTCCCAACTTCCACCTTTGCAGCAACTTTTCCAACGGAAACTTTGTCTACAGCAACGTTTATCCACCCAGGTCACCTTTTATTTCCCCCTTTCTATCCAATATTGTACTACCCCTTTCATTTCTTGTTTCTGATATTTACTCATACTTGGCGCCCCAGACTCCGTCTTCTTTATACGAATAGAAACTTTAAAGTTGCCTTTGATGACAATACTCTTATCTCCGAAGCGATTAATCATCACTGCTGACCCACTAGTACATTTTTTTGTCTCATATTGCACTCCTGGTGTCCATGGTACTTTGGAATCGATTCTTCTCAAGATTCTAGCATTCTACGGATCCCGGTCCACCTCACAACCCGGAGGAAAAGTGTACCGTCCAGCCGTCCAAGGAATCACCACCGCTCTACTATCCCAACTTCTCCTCGCGGTCGGCGAGCTGTTCTGCTTCATCCTAGGGTGCTCTAAGAGAAAAAGGAATAGCAAAAACCCTGTGAGTCTTGGTTTTTGTGTGTTCCTTTCTTATTGTCTGACGTTATTCCGTACCAAGATGAGAACAAGTACGCACCGCGCATTGCACTACAGTACAGTACTACAGCAATGACGTTACCTCTCAAGCGACTACCTAACTGTAAGGTACCTAACACCTCTCATAAACGGGGACTTAGAGAACCAGATTCCTGGACCTGACAAGAACACTAGTGGTCCTAGCCCTGTAACAGGTCCAATTTTCAACACATTTACCCACTCACTACTACCTTCCAGGGTCTGGTACTTACATTATATGGAAGTCAGTAGTTCATTGTAAATTAACTAGCGTGGCTGGGTAGTTTTACAGCTAATAATCATAGGCGATACTCGCAACCGGCGACTACGTACGAAAAAGTGCCCGTACTTGGCCCTGTATTTAGCTTTCCATATTCGTCTCTTCGAGAAACATTTCAAGCACTACTGTGCATCCTTGTAGACTTTCCGCAACCCTCTTCTAGCAGTGGCTTCTTTCACGACATATTTCGCTATTATTATCTATATCACGCTCTGGTGTCATTTTTAAAAGCAAGATATTATTTATGGAGTTCACGATTTCTTATTTTTGTGCTTGTTTGCTTGTTTGCCTTTTTAAGCTTTTTGTAATCTTTGGCGCTTACGTGATTCAGTGTAATCATCCCCCTGAGTATCTACGGAGATTCAAATCGTGTCAGAGACTGGCTGTAGACCTTGGTACCCTGCTTTAATACGTCTGCTCACATTGAACCTCCGAAGGCCGGCTTGCGCCTTAATCTATCTTCCTTCGTATCACTTTAATCTAGACCAACCCTGGATCTTGAATCTTGTCCGTCCTTACTAGCTGGAGAAGGCGTTCCCTTCAGCCGACCCAGAGATTGTCTAGATTCTGCTACCTCTTTATCCGTATTTCTTCGCCAAAAGCCCTATACATTAATTTTTCTTGTACGATGGACTGAGCAACTGCATAGCAAGTTGATTAAAGAGAAAGCAGGGTTCGGACTCTTGATGTAGTTGTATGCACTCTTTCACTGTGTTACTGCCAAACAAATTTTCGTTGACGGACTATACGTGAGTCCTGTCGCGTATTTTACTACAAAAATGAAACCAAGGGAGGGATAGAAGGCGTCTTAATAGCATAAGGTGTTTTGGTAAAGACTTATCTTATGCCTGTAGATACCAAGAGCAGTGGTTATGACTTTGGGGTTCTAATATCTGTACAGAAGCAGAGATGGCTTCACTTTCAAGTTTCCCTCGTTAATTCAATGGCGAACGTGTCCTTCATAAATTTTTGAAAGCATGTTTGAGATCCATCCGTTAGAAAGGGGTTTTCACCGGTACATAGAATTTTTTTGATGCAGTCGAAGGCATAGTAGTTTTTAGTACCAAAAGCAGCGGCGACATTTTTGGTGACTATTTTTCGGTCCGAAGCCTCGAATCATTCGTGAGTCTCCAAAAATTCGGTGAATCTTCCTTGTTCATCGTTATAATATTATTCTTCATCGAGTAAAAGTACTTCTAAGCCATCAAACACTAAATTTGTTTTCGTTTGGTTGTTCTCTTCTTCTTAATATTCCTTTTTGGCCCTCTGTTATCATTCTTTTTTTTTAATAAAGTGGGTGATTCCTTGGGATGAAGATCCTCCTGCTGCAAGCGATTTCCCGCAAATGCTGTGACTGAACCGGGTGCGCAACGGTGTTTCCGATTATTTTGTGGGACATCGCACCTCCAAAAGATTTCCGTACAGAATTTTTTTCCCTGAAGAATGCCTAGGAGATGAGTTACGTGCGAGTTGTGCCGTACTATTATTTTTATGGTAATAATTTGTACGGAGATTAGTGCAGCGATAATCCGGTTTTTGGTTTCAACATTTACGAGTGGGATGAATCGGATCCTAATCTTAGTCCGCGGAAATGGAAGCTAAATGAACGTATTATGAGTCTTTAATTCCTGTGTGGAGCTCTAGTTTTGGGATATTACTATTGATTCTTGAAGGGTTGATACCAATTTTGGAGCTCTTATATTATTATAATTGCTCCTCATAGATGTTTTATTTATGAGCATAGTTTTGTAACTCTCTGGGGCATTGTGGGACAACGTTGTCGATGTCTGGACCAATATCATGATTCCAAATGGCACGTCTCTGATTTGCCTTTTGCATAAATTAATGGAGTAGAGGCGTTTTCTGTGAGTCCCTGACTTGGAGTTGTCGAATGTCGCTTGCATACTCATTCAGCATCACTTGAATCAATTTTTTGTAACAGATTAACATGTAGAAGTTCTCGAAGAAACATTTTCGAGCTGCGACGTCTATACGGATGAAGCAATAAGCTTTATGAGTGCCGAGAGACTATATTTACGGAGTGCTACTCCGGAAAGTGATTTTTTGGCAATGCTGGGCTACGATGCCGATTTCAAAGGCACCAGTAGTTGTAAAATACCAATCCTATGTTACATTGATAATGTCAGCATGTGTCGCGAAAAATCAAGGGATGAAAAAATGGCGGCTTAAACGGTGGACATGAAAAAAGGTGCAGAGGTTTTTTCTAGTGTAGGGTAGTTACATAAGTTGAAATTAAATTATTTATGGTTCAATTTTATTTACCCTCCCAAGGCGGTGAGGTCTCTCATACTAAATAGATGCCATATTCAAGCTTTATCACATACACTATCCACTTACCACAATACCGTAGGGGTAGTCCTGGAGACTCCTACTCCAAAACGTACACACTCATAATGTCTAAATTGCAGTAAAGAAGGACAGAGGTAATATAGAACACATGTACTGAAATAGTATTGAGGGAAAGAACATATACTACAGGACTATAAAAAGGAAAAATATATATATCTTATGCAACTATCCTGCTGTACTAGTCCAAATAGTTCCAACAACATGTTCCCCACTACTCGCTCTGTACAAATTGTACAGTATCCAAAATATCCGCCGTACATTTAGCGAGACCAGAGCGCGTAACTCAGATATAAATTAGTCGAAAATTTTACTGTCTTAATATTCCAGTAAGTGCCCTTCGAGTAATATGAACACGGGGAGTGGATAATGTTGAACAAATTGAAGTCAGAAGATGTCTCACTTCTGAATGTTAATTGATTCGACTCCAAGTACTACTATTTAAACTACTTCGGACTCACACTGAAGTCCACTACTTTACATCAACTCAGCATAAATTCAATGCATCTTACTTTGTCCTGCCTGAAACTTCGCTCCCCTTGCATGATCTCGGAACTCTAGAAAGATCCAATCACTCCACCACGTTTGGAGACCTAACAGACATCGCCCCAACCATCGCAACATATTGGTGCGTTCAGAGTCTTGCACACTCTCCCGCCAAATTCAACTTCCTCGCGTCATTTTGGTTGACTCACAAATCATTTTGCCGATATCAGCAGTCCATTTTCCCGATGCACAAATGTTTCAACGCTGAGTCGTCGTACACGTCGACTTCATGCGTGGCACGTGTCACCTGTTCAATTTGTCCAACTTGCGAGTGCGTGGAACGGGTGTGTGGTCCACAGTCCACAATTTTTTTTAAGTCACCGTAGGCAATCTAAACACCACACATGCACTCGTTAGCCGTACCACGGGCTAACTCGCCACTCATGCACACTGAACCCACTTGTAACACCGCGGCCAGATAATTCATATTCATTACTGCGCGTAAACTCCCAGTACTCATGATTCTAGGCCAATCAGAGGCCGTGATTTTGCAAGTCCCGAAATCCGGTCCATATACGCATAACCCGAAGTTATACTGGGAAAGATGAGATCTTTCGGTGAGGAAGGTACACGTGTAGAAAGCGATACTTGACATTGTGTGATGACGTGGGAGAGATGCCCCGTTTGTGGCCGCCTTCAACTCACAGGCAAAACCTGAACTTCATCGTTCTTACGGAATACCCGCTGCGCGTTGCTGGAAGAAATTGAATAATTCTGTTGAGCTTAAATATCCGCTCCCTTCCTTATCCTCCTCTGGTGCCTGCCCTCGCCCCCTCTTTAGAGTTCTCCATCTCAGGAGTCTACCGTTTTGATACCCGTGAAATAATTTTGGATTATACCCCTGCGCATCGGGATGTTCAATATCACCATTTTCAATGTAATTAATCACTCGGCGCCGTTGTTAATCTTAATCGACTCTCCAAGCACTCGTGCTAGGATGATATCAACTAAGCTCATTAAATCCTATGTTTCTCTATCAACTTCTTAAAGTGCTTTTGGGCCTGAATCCGTGGGGTTCTTCCACACTCCCGCTATTTTTTTTTGCTGAGCCGGTGCTCAGTCCCTCCTCACGAGTTCCAATATTTTATCAGCTGCTTCATTCCTTGCTTCCATTGAGTGCAATCTCATCAATTCAGCACCTGAACACTTATTTATTGGTCTTCTTAAGTCTCATCATATGCCAGCATGCCCTTTTCAATTTGTTGAGTAATTTTTACTCGGCAGATACCTTCACTTCGGTGGGACCAGATAGTAAAACTGATTTTCATAATATTTTCGAGTGGAGAACTGTATTTTAGAGGGTCAAGAATTTCAATCCCACGCGAGAGCCTGCAGGTAGATAGGAGGTCCCCATAGAATCCAACTTGTTAGCAACGCCCTTGTTCTATCGTTTTTCGATGCGTTGTCACAGCCTGCGGTTCTTATGTGCCTAAATCCATAGCATCCAGACAGAAATTGTACATTTTGTATACATCTTGTAAAACTAGTAAAGACGTTGGAGGGTCTCCTGGTCCGTGTAACGTGTGCTCCAGAGGTTCCGCTCGCCTGTCATATAGTATAGGCAGTAAGTGTTTCACTTCATACTCTACACCCAGTTTCACCGACTTAAAAGACATCTTGCTTAAAAGAATAACTCTCTCAAAACTCCATTCCCTACCTGAAGCGATATGAGGTAGGCTTAGGTATCCCCCATGCCTGTGGAGGCATCGCCATCTCAACTAGTCTGAGGAGAGTCATCCCAAGAAAACTAGTATGGATGAGGGTAAGATTCGCTCTATTTTCTGTCCACTCTTTTTGGGAAATCACCAAAAGACGCACAGGAATGCGTTTGTGAAATACCAAGAGGTGCAAATGGAAAAAATTGGTGACGCCCAAAAACTGAAAGCGAGTAGGGCTTCCTTTTAGTCTACTTTGACTGGGCTAGTATGAATTTTCCATACGGTAAGCCCCGTAATGAGAAAATTTCTGCGAGCGATCTTAAATGGCGGACGTTAAGTGCCGTATGGAATTGGGATAGATATCAGTAACTCATTTCCCTCACACATTATTGTCAAAAAAAGTCACTATTCGTTCGTCGGAAAATATTTATCAATGAATTTAAGGGCAATAAGCTGAAGTAAGAGGTAAAAACTGGTGGAGATGCGAATAGTAATGTTTTGAAGCAAGAAATAACCGGTAAGAAATGTTACAACTTTACCGACCACTATTTTACGTTTGGAAGGCTCGATGTTCTTACAAGAAAGCTACACGTACCTACGGGAATTGAAGTTCTATTCATCAAAGAGTAAATTGACCTAAATAATGCTGAAAATCTAAAAACATTATTCAGCGACCCCTCGCTGTAGTATGTTGGTGTTTGTGTGGAAAAATTCATGACATATCTTTTATTTATTAAAGATTAAGGGTTCAACATGTCGAGAGTGGTAGGAACCTCAGTCTCTGCGAAAATAGTCCCAGCCTCGAGAACGGACGGTAAGCGGGTGGAGTTGCATTATAATTCATCATGAACACGGTTTCACTGATCTATTTACGGAACCAGTCAAACAGTGTAAAATGCGTTCCGTAAGGTGCAAAAATATTTACCGTCCTGTTTGTTCGGACCTGTTGAGGTTGGCAAAATTCTTGCATCCTCATCTTTCTACGGATGTGATAACAGTTTCGGATTTACAACGTCGATATGTAAGGATTCGTAATCGAGGGCAGAATCATGGGCAGAAGCTAGATTCTATTGAGTCGAAAAATCTCTCTTTGCGCAGTTAATCGATGATAAAAGTGTCTATTTTATAGAAAAAGGCGAGTTAGGGAAGTTCATATGAGCTCTATCGTGCTCTAAAAGAGAAAAGGATCCTTTACAGTGGTAGAGAGCGAAACCCCACTGGTATACTAATTTCGCTATCGTTTCAAGTGATTTCTTAGCCCTTGAGTCCTCTTTCGTTGGAAATTAAAGCACTTTCTCTCACGCAAATCGAGTGTTGTTAGAGGCCCGCTTGCGGATTAATGATGAAACTATAACTGATTCAATATTACTGAATGCTTGGAATAGGCTTCTTTCATAAATAAATTTGTTTAATGTTGTGTAGGCTGCTTCTGGTACATATGCAAACCTCTTCTGTAATTTCATAGGACATATTTTTTGCCAGGGTAAGTTTTTAGTGGTGCTATAATGACTCTTTATGGAGTTTGAGGGGAATCTTTTGCTTTTGCTTTTGATGAAATTATCGTCACAGGTAGTAACTTTACTCGCATGTTAATCTCAATAAGATCGAAGGGGAAGGGTTTTTTGGCGGGGTTTGTAGGGTAAAGGCGGTGGGTAGGGTTTTCAGATCATGGGGATGGGAATGAGTGGCAGTGGTAGTATACTAGGGGGAAGGGATTTGGTTTGAGCAGGAAGAGGGGAAAAAGAGTGAAAGGGTCACGTAGATGAGGGTCGAGAGTGTGGTGGATACGTCGGGGTAGGATATTGCTACTTACAGGCTTTTAGTGTAGGTTTGCCTATGGGAAATGCTGGTAGGAAAGTGTCAGGAGGTCTGTAGTGGCGGCAGGTACCTGTGTCGAGAGGAGGGCATCTGCGGTGGCTATGACCTCAAGGAAAAATGTGGGGGAGAGATTGGTGACATATGGGAGGTGAGGAGAGCTATGGGGTATTTATCGTTTTCGATACTTGAAAATGGGGAAAATAGATAAAGCGAAGAGAGGCGGTAGCTTATTTTCTCTGTGTTGTTACGCTGCAACAAAAGCGAGCTTTAAAATTGGATTAAGGCCCTGGACAAGTAACTATGGATATGAGAGTAGAGGATTATTTTTTTGTAGGACAGCATTGTATATACTGTAGGGTCCTTTGGGGGGCTGTAGAGAACATGAAAGATCTGTTTCATTTAAAGGAGTAAATGGCGTGGTCGTCAGGATATCTTAGGAAAGTAGGTCAAGATTCCTTCAACTAGAAATTTGCCTTTGAAAAAACTTCAATCTCACCTTAATGGCGCTAGATATAGCAGCTGAAATGTAAGACGCTAATTTTTACAAACTCAGAAAGATGGATTAGTCGGCACTGCTTTCTTGCAGCGCCTCGGATCTATAAAAGCAGATATTATCTAGTTCTCTACAGTAAGCTATATCTATTAGTTAGAAGATAACTTCTAAGACGTAATTTAATGTTTCAATCCTTCTAATACTAGTTGATAACAAAGTATCTGGGCCCTATTCTGCCATCTCCAGACACAAGAATGTTTGGTTCATATTTCATCGATTCCAAAATGTAACAGTTGGTTGTCTACGGCTCCAGATGAATCATTGAAGTCCTTAAACCCATCCGAAATGATGCAGGTATACAGCAGAGGTACCATTGTGCTGAGGTCACCAGTCTGCTACAAATCTTTCATAGAGAAGTATATTCTAGACAATTTATACTCCACAGAGCTGTTTCTACATGCTGTGGTTGACATGAAGGACGCGCATGTATCGTTTCAGACTCGTCTGAATTGTTTCTGGGCCTACAAACTGAATTACTTTCTCCGATTTGTCCAGCTACCCTCTACAATGAATGTTGAAAAATATTTTGACGACCTATTCGAGTCTCTCATGCTAACTCTAGTGGCCGAAACAAAAATTTCGCAAATAATAAGTTCTTTTTTCTTTTTTCTAAAATTCCCGACCACGGCTGCCCAGGAACAAAGAAAGCATTTTTTTGAAATTAGTACAAAGAATAAAGTTCCGATATCCTCACCTCCCAGCTACATACCCACTACTTCCATTAAATTCAAATAAGAGCGCTTTAAGGGCTTTCCACAAAATTATAAACATTAACTTTTGGTTTTGGCACTGCGTATGCATTGTTCAAGGGGGTCAGTTCAAGATAAAGGCAGTCGGACGATCGGACTACTAGTTTGATATAACCACTAGTTTGCTCTTTTGTATACCAGTTCACAGTTCGACTCACAGATATCTTGAATTTGTACGGTTTGTTTAACACTAATCGTGATCTTGTTCAAGATTGGTTTCAATACTAAAGCTACAGGTGTGAACTGGAAGCTGACATGACGGTTCAGTTTATATGGTAGTACGGTCAATTACACAGACTTCTTTTGTGTAGTCTCTAATAATTATGAACCTTTAACTTGACTTTAATGGTCAGACAAGCTGATTTCGATGATGCAATTGGCTTTTTTGACCTGTAATGGAATATAACTCTGATTTGTTGTTAAATCAGGTTTTACGCCGAGTTGCAGCCTCTAAAGATATTCACTGCCTTCAAAAGGGATTTCTTCGGCCCCTATATCCGTACAAAAGCGCTTCTAATGTCAGTCGTATAGAACAGATAGAAAAAATTTCCCAACTCCTGTTGCACCTTATTGTGGAATGTGGTGAGAACCAACTTCGTGTGTCGTCGTTGCGTAATTGAAACAATCGACTTTAAAAACTTTTGAGATGAACTCCTTTACTGCCTTTATTTAAAACTCTATGAAAATCCTTTAAATACTCTTTCTCCCGACCCTAATGCAGTCAATGACGGCTAAATGGATGTGGTTACATCTGGCACCACGTCCGCTTATGCAAAAGCAAATCTTTGTCAGACGACCTCGAAGTAACTCGAGGTTTCTTAATATCCGCGTAATTGTGCAGTTATACAGCGATAGAACGTGTTCGTCTGTGCTGAATACCCTCCAAACAAACATTTTCCCCGACAGTAAGGCGAGAATGTCAGATTAAAGGCTCTCCTTTACCACGTTTTTCATGATATTCTTGGCTAGTTTTACACGTTGGATTCTTTTCTTCTTCAATGCATTCAACTGAAAAAAGATATTGAGAACAGTTGCTAGAGAAGCGATAAGTTTTGAACAGACCAATAGTTTCGTCAATCTCATCTTGCCATCGAATCGGCGTGGCATTTGAGAAACCCAGAGCTCCCAATCTGGGCGTCAACCCAGAAGACTCGGGATGACCTTGACTGCCCCATCCCTCATCGGCACCAGGGAATTGGACTCGGTGTGAAGAGCTGGATGGAAACGCATCGGTTTTAGCCGTAAACAACTCGGAGCTTAAACCCTTCTTGAAGTTTCATCTGGTGTATTTTTCTCCTATTGAATCCAAATAGGTGTGAACAGAACGACGCAGTCAAGGGAAACTGTCGAAATCTTGGACACTTCCATGCCTTAGAAACAATGAGCTTCCATCTTAAATCGGGGACCCGATTCTCCGAGGTGAATGCGCTTCGGGAGAATTTCGAGAGAAGCTGAAGTTTGTTCGGGTTTCAAGCGGCGTGGGGCCCTTACAAGGTCGCCTCCACCCCACCAATAGAGGCATCCGAGATAATCATGTACTATTCCAGGCCTTCCTTAAAGTAGTAGTGTAGTAAAGACGCCATTGTTACCATCATCTTCAGCTCCATGCGGGCATCCTGGATCAGAAAAAATGTTTCCTGAGCAGAGTGACATCCTTCAAGGTAGTCCAGTAAAATCGAGAAGGCAGGAAGATTGCGTAGAATAAACTAGTTCCGAGATCCAAGTACCTTTTTTTGCTAAACCGTGCTCCAAATATTTCACACTTTCAAGCGTTTTGTCTTCCACATGAGTTCAATCATTTTCACCATTTCTCGAGCTCTGTGATCCGGCGAGAGAACTGTCGCAGCACAACTTCATCATCCCCACCTAGTGTCCATTCAGCTAATGAATGACCACCGCCAACTTAAAAACATTTTTGGCAAGCCGGACTTTCTAAGGAATTGAGAGGCTAGGTTAAACCTCTCTACCGATTCTAACGATCTCACAGAGAACGCACCGTGTATTGTATGGCTGCTCCCCAGCAGCCACACAGTTAAAAAACTTAGGTGGTCAACTATTCAACAGAAGAATTAGTCCTCGTCGGACAATTATCGCTATAATTGGGTGGAGAATGCTCATTTTCTCCCACTAATCACAATCCTCTTTAGGATACCCGCATATGTGACCTCTTACCTTTACCCAGAGCACGAGTTTAGTCAATTCAATTCAGTTTTCACGCCGTTTAAACAATTGAGTGACGTGGAGCCCAATGAGAAAGGACGGCATATTGCAACCTACTTAAAGCGCAAACAACCAAAATGAACCATCCAGAACGTTTCAAAAACACCCTAAACACCTTCGGCAACTACACCTGCTGGTAAAGAAAGGTTCCACACAAAAGCGATCCTCGCACAATACATCGTGTTAGTTTCCCCTCGTCTGCCCTCAGTCCATCCTACCCCTGTCACCTTAATTGATCCCTCGAGCTCCCTTTCGTGTTTATACCCCAAAAAAATTAATGGAAAGTAAAACAAAAGGAATGGGTAAATTTTGATTTAAGGGGATCTTAAGGCTTATAGCGGGCCCAAAAAGCCTTATTACTAGTTTATCCCCAAGTCGGAGCTATAATTTCTTTGATGTACTACCCCGCAAGCGGGTAACTAGGAGCACTAGTCCATGAAGGACTTTATTTCTTCAGAACCCATTGCTGTGCCCTTCTTAACTCTTAATATTACTTCCTTTCTTTACTACCTCCCAAGCGGAAAATTAGTAGCGCTAATCCATGAAGAAATTTGTTACCTCAGAACCTATTGTTTGATCCTTCCGAAGTCTTTTTTACGTCCCAACGTTATTACAGTGTTCAGATTCACCAAAACCCCAAAGTAGGAGATATAATCCATGAAGTACATTTTTACATTAGAATCAAAATTTCCCAAATTCTTTGTCTTACTTTCTTCCGATGTCAAGAATAGTACTAGCCAATGCGTTAACCCAAACTCTCCCCCCTGAAGTAGGAGATTTGTTCATGAGAGAATTTGTTACGCTCGGGCTCGAGAGTCCCGATGAGTTCTGTTCCTTGCTTCTCTGTTTCATTAAAGCGTTTCCATCACTACTGCTCTAGGGGTAATAATCCAGGAAGGGCTGTTTTCACGTCAGGAACGCGGTCTGCGCCTTAATTCCTTCCACTTTCACGAAGAGAGTTACGGATACAAGCTGACGCCACTTCGCACTTCCCATCCAAGGTATTATGTTCATCCATAAAAACTTAATTACATCAGAACCAGAGATTACCTCGAGTAAGGGGTACTGCTTCCCTGCATTTTCATAACGATAAATGACGAAAACCCCATCTAAAACAAAAGGTGACCGAAGCATGAGCAACATACGACCGCAGCGTGGGCAACGGCCTCCACCTAAGAGCAAAACTTGTACCCCACAGCGCGCCAATAAGCACAAATTAGTCTATCATCTTTCACTACTAAATTAGGAGCATTCATCCATGACGAGCTTTCTTAAGTCAGAACCCGTTGCTGAATCCTTCCGACCTCGGCACCCTACGTCGATTACCTTGTCAGTACACCATATCACGTACAATCCCAGCCCTGGAGCCCTATTCGATGCTGTAATGCGGATAAAATTCGGTTCGGTCCGAGGGCTCTCATCACTAGCATCACCTTACGGCTATCTATCATAACTCAATTTTCTAAACCGCAGTTTTAAATTTCCGGTATAATATCAAGATCCGCACTCAAACTTCAATAATCCTTCCAAGTGGCGGCCCCTCAGCCAGAAGCCCGGCAACATACTCCAAATAAAAGGTTCAGTAGACATGGAGCTTTCACGGTATACTCGTTGGATTTCTATCTCCAGACGAAGCACCCCGCTTCCATGGCCACCATACAGCATCATCCTAAAGAATCTGACGATCAAGTCATATTTAACAATGCCGCTTCCAGGTTAGATTTCCATCAAAAGGCCTTTATCCAGAAAAATTCCCATGTTTTTCTGATACATCTTTCTCGCTTCGTCCTCTCCATTTGTTGTATTCCACAGTTTCACTTTCATTACTGACGTATTTTTTCACATGCTTTACAGCTTTATTCTAATTTATCGCATCTACAGTAATGCACTGCAGATTCAAACCCCCGGCAACTTCTTACCAAGCGCTACTGGGCACTTTGCTGTTATTATACTTTGCCTTCCAGTTTTTGACACAACCTTTGACCCTACTGGTACACTTTGAATAGTTAAGGGCGAGATGTGTAGTGTAACGGCTGACCGCTAACAAAACCAACAACTAACAGTGGCCAACCTGATCTGCAAACACTGCGGTTGTCCGACTCCCTCCTTTAACAGCAGCTTGAGTTGCTGAAAACAGGAGCCGTGGCGGTGATAGAGACTTATACAGCCAAGTCGACGCTGAATGCCACTCGGCGTAGGGCGTAACTTCCACTTGTCCAGCAGAGACCTACCTTTGTATAGTTGATCGCGTGCAGCCCGCCTCAGAGCCGTCAACTGGTCTTTTCGGCGCGTACAACGCCTTGCCACGACTCCTGAGGGACTTACAGTCGTCCCGTTGATACCATGTAACAGCAGTGAAACCTTACCGCATCACACGAGCTCCACCATGGATTGCCGACACAACTCGCCCTGCAGTGCGTCGCTCGCTCCACCAATACCCACCGGGTAGTCCTGCACACTCACCTTCGGCACGCACCGTCTCCGGCGGCTGTCGCAACTCGCCGCGATGGAACTAACGCTAGTCGTAACGGAAGCGACGAAAGGGAAATGGATAAAGGGGTACCAAGGAGTTATGGACTCCTCGATGGGCGCTTATAGAGGAGAAGACTCGATCGGTAGATTCGCTACTATAAGGGAGCGGGAGATTGTGTAGGTCCAAGGTGACTTTACACACAAGGGGTGATAAGGTGGGGTATTTGACCTTATATATAGTCCCCTTGCCAGCCATCGGCTCACCAAAGCCTATTGCAGGGATTCAATATAGATCCAGATCTAATCTATCATAAGCAGCTTTAAATAATTACAGCGGCCGCCATGGGCCGCGCACGCATACCTTGCAGTTTCGGACCCCCACCTTAGGGGTCTCTTTACAGTGGCCTCCCAATGGCTTGGCTTGGTAGAATGCAGCAGCGGTTCTCTACAGGTGCAAACTGGGGTATTTTATCACTGCCTTACCAAATCAAAATTTGTCTTTCTATTCTATGCAACCTGGACCAATGTACGTCTTACATCTTGCAAGAGTATTTCACTCATGCCTACTGCAAGTTCCGAAAGCGCTCCTTACGATACCTTCAAGGCTGTTTTACGGGACAACCTTTGCATTCGCTACTGTTATACTAAATTTTTCTTTAATGTGTAGTTGTCTCTAGTTTATTATAGACCCTGGTTTAGAGCGGCCGGCCTAACTCACCAGCCTCAAACAGAGTTTCAACGAAAGTTTAACTCAGATCTACTCATGTGCGCTTAACACCAAACACCAATTGCGGTCGAATTTTCGTCAAACATTCAGGCGAAACCCTATTTGGTTCTACAAGTTCACTGAATAATTTTATCTTCTACGTGCGGTTGGATGCTGAATTTTGTTAATGTTTCACCCTGATGAGCTGTTTCGTTGATTCTTTCATATTAGCCTGTATCCGCAGTTGGTTTACTGTAGTGTGTCTTTTCCTTAACACCGAAGGGAAGTAGAGGATGTCTGTACTGCGAGCTTTCGGACTGCTGAGCAACGTATGGTACTTTGACGGTAGGCTTTTTAGTAACGAAGGGATAATAGAGGACTTCGAGCTCTGTGGAAAGAGTTGTGTGACCATACAGAAGAAAGGCCGCGACACACGCAGCCCTCTAGCGCGAAATGCCGTTGCAAGATAAATGCTCTCGCCCCGAGAAACGTTGTAGTACCACTAACGTGAGCTTATTTTACTTTTGGTATCTAGTTTCTCAGGCATTATGCTCTAACGGTGTCGGCTCAATGTTAATAGCCAGCTGTGTGATTGATGTCAGTCGCATGCAATGGTGCGCGAGCAACAATAGCCAAAGTAAATTAAGTATACCAACCTATTCAATTAAAACCAATTTACGCATTAAACCAAATTTACCCAATTCCCCCGCTCATACAGTACAGAAGTGGTTACCCTACTAACAGTAGTCCTAGCGTGCGATTGCTCTTAGCTGGAAAATTAAGTATACCAACCCATTCAAGTATAAACCCAATTTAACCCAATTCCCCCTTCTGTCTGAAGCTGGAACTTGTGAAGTCAGAAAAAAATAATTAAATCTGAACAGGATGACTCGAAGCCAGCTTTAGATTGGTGAATTCAGATACAGATAGTATGATAAATAAAGGGGTAATACTTGCCACTGCCTTATTGCATTTACAGGCTTGTAGGTAATGAATGGTGCAGAGCAATGCTACCCTGCGAGGTGATTTTTGCATCCGTACAATTGTGATCTATTTCGCACTTTTTCGTACAAGTGTTTCTTGTGTCTAGTGTCGCAGTAATTTACTGTGGTACGGGATGTACTAAAGTTCTTGGATGGACTTTTGCCATTGCAATGACGTCGCGGATTGTCTGCCAAAATAGTACTACAGCCCCTCCAGCAATCCCTCTGTCATTGACAACAGTAATTTTTCAGCGATGTATGTGCAGCTCAAGCATACCCTTTTGTTAAGATTCTTCCTTCAGGGAAACCCAAACTAACAAGGCAGAGTTGCGAGAAAAGCCACAGAGCTAAAGCGGAGAACTTTTTTTGACATGGTGGAATTGAAACTACTGGACATAGAGAAAGTCTTAAAATCTTGCAAAGGAACAATAAATAGTAGCAGCAGGATATCCACCATAAACCATCAAGCATGAGGAAAACTGTAAGACCGCAGGAATGTACTGAGTTTTATATTTCGTGTCGATGTTCTCATTCACATCGGACTGGATCCGTAGAGACTCATTACTCTGTGTATAACCAACCGTGATAGAGAAGGAGAATTTACTTGACGATTCATTACCCACCAAGCAATTCAAGACTAGTGGCGGCGGCACATTTCCAAGAAGTCCTCAAATTCGCAATTGTCGACACCTGCGAGTAAAATTTTAACGCAGTAGAATTTTTCGGGAGGGTGTGCTTCATTTTCATGCCGGGTATACGGTAGCGGCTGTTACGTCAAACCATCGTGGCCTGTAATTGGTTTCTCCCTAGTGTTCTAATTCTACAGATCTAGAGCTGAAGAAGTGGCACTGCGAAACAGCCAAGTTTGCGCAGTAGCCAGCATCCCTTTCATAAACAAATTTTCCCAGAATTCCCCCTTCGAATATATCTCATTAATCAGTTTGTAGTTTGAAATCGACAAGGGGCTGTGTGTAACAAACCTGCGAATACTGCAGCTGAAAAGAATCAATTTGGTTCTATTTTCCGCGTCTGTGCTCTTCATTGCAGAAAGTCCTGCACAGTATGCAAATATGGAACACCTACTTGAGCCCACAATCACCTCTCTATACACACGCCTGGCTAGGCCACTATCTGAAAGTCTGATTCTGTTTTGTCCATTAACGTCTAATCACTTTAGCCAGACTATCATCTCTCTTAACAAACCACGCAAACCAGTGCCACCGTACAGTACTGTCAATATAGTGAACAGCACCACAAATTCCATAGATGGTATTGACTGCGGTTGTGCACAAAAGAATAAAAGCAATGTGTCGCAGAGATATTTTAACCAGGAAATCAATATACGTTCAACAAGTGTCTCGGAATACTGTACTGCACATAAGAATAAATCAGTATCACCAAGAAGAGAAGCACCTTAAAAGTGTTATGCATGTGCCTTTTATGTATAGACAAAAGTACCCGCAAGTGCCCAATCTGAGGGAAACAATGTAGTTAGTTTACGTGAAATCAATTCGTTGGTATTAAGCTGTTCCAAGAAACCATAAACTCTGCATGGAACATTCTGTTTTCGAAATGTAACCATTTGTGGAAAAAGCCGGTATGGACGAGTTGGAACTGAAACAATCCATTCGAACTTACACTCATTGCTTCATTTTGTCGTCCATTTCTACAAAATAGTTCTCATGCATTCATGGCCATTAGCTTAAAACCTGGACATACTGCACTATATCGTTTTTGCATATTCCAGATATTGCTGGTTCCAGATAGTAAATATCCCAGTTTTCTAGAGAATGTTAGGGGTTTGATAAGTTTCTGCATATGCGTCCATTGAGGCACACAGACAGGCAGTTCTTGTAAGCCATCAAGCAATGGGTTGTTACTGTCGAATCAACAAACATACAACCCTTACATCTAAAGAACGCCAGCTGGAGGTCACCCTTGATAATTAACGAAAGTGTCTCCCACAAGATGTCAAATCCTTCGAGCTGCTGTAACTACTATTGTGTATTCCTTGTTTTGCACATTTGGCAGCCTGAGTTGAGGCTTTTGAAAATGCCAGCGGAGAAATTTGCAAGTCCGGAAATGCTACCCTCGCTGGTTCAACACATGCATGGAGTCACCTGGATCATATCCGTTATAGTAAGCTTTTAAGCGAGACTTTAAAACTTTCCTTTACTTAAGAAGCATTTGGTCACGAGAAGCGCTGCAGAGTGCAAGCTTCTATCTATCCAGAGCTACTAGTTGTAAGCGCTTTGTTTCTTTGGTTTGAAAGTCCACGTTCTGTCGGATCGCTTCAGCACAAAAATCTCAGCAGTTGGACATTTCTACAAATTGTAGCAACTTAAAGAAACATCCTTGTTGCTAGGAACATTTCTCTCGTCATCGCCTAGTCGTTTAGGATTGACTGAATCCATGCGCTAAAAAGCATCAGCCATAATACAACAAACAAACATACGCTTTTATTAAATGGTCACTAAACCGAGCTGGGTCACTCAAGCATTATGTGATGTGAGAGACAAAGCACGGCGAGATACGGCATGAGCCGTCAGCTGTAGTACGAAGGAGGCGAGGGTGGTGACCAATCGGTGGTATTCATCAGATGGGGCTTTACCGCGGCGGAGTGGGAAACAGGAGGCGACTTTGGCTAGGGCCGCACGGGCAGGCTTGCCGATGGCTCCGTGGGTATCGAATCCAAGAGGATAGAATTGGGTTTGTATCGTCCCACAGAGGGCAGCGTAATGCGCAGTTTTCGAATAATACAAGTGAAATATGTTCTGCAACATCTATACATGCTATTACGCTGCATGATTACTTTAAAATTTCTTTTTCATTGAACAGCTAAACGGTCGCTATTTGAAGCAACATTTTTACTCATGTCTCTAAAGGAAAGTACACCTTTAAAGGCTAGGGTATTTGTGTACCGCATCTATTAATCAGCAGATATTTAGAGGCATTGGGCATCGGTGTTCAGATGAAAAAAAGACCATTTTCTTCAACTACATTAAGTTAGGCATGAATGAGTAAAAGCAAAAAATTGGAACAACTGCTGTGGGTTTTGATTGGGACCAGCGAAGAAATCTGTAGCATAACTTTCTGTGACGATTCAGTGCGGACTAGTAATTTGTCGAATCGATGACAAAAGTAGACTGGGGCCCATTCGCAAAACTTCTGATAGTCATCAGAACAGTTCAAGTAACGACAAAACGCTGAACTGGTGGACCAAATTGTAATCAACCCCCGAATTTGCTGGCAGCAGGATCAGAGGATGACGGGTAAAGCACGATTTGAGCGAAAAGTATACGTTTTGGACTAAACTTTTGCACCTGTTCGTTCTTAATGAGATGCAACATCCCCGTGCATGAATAGAAAAATTATGGCAGGTAAGATTGGGTGCACTTGAAAACTAATTTTTTCTGCTGTTCCTTATGGAAGCAGTCGCGTTTGGGCAAATAAAGTAACAGAAGAAGAGGTGGATGAAAATTGGGCACGGGTCACTTCAACCGGTAATAGTGCAATATACAACAGTCCTAAAAAGGGTGGTACAAAGTGAATCCTTCAGAATTTGTCCATTACAATGCACAGAAGTAATAGTTTGAGGCGACTCACATGGCGAGACAATTGTTGTTTTGTGTCGAGAGCTGGTTTCCAAGTAATGCGAATACTGTAGCTAAAAATGCAAAAAAATCTTCTATTCTAGCATCGCGGAAATTTCCCGGTAAGTGTGTTGGAATGTAGGAAATACTGTAGTTCCGCTCTGGTTTTAGGAATAAAAACGACAAATTCGAATAAAGATTGCCTCGCCAGGGAAATATCGCAGCAGATGCGCCTTTACAAATGCGAGAGCTTGTTTTGTTGCTAATAACTATAAATTACATTAGAATTGGGTAAATATGCCTCACTTGCCAACTCTTTTAGACATATTTTGCAACTGAAAATTGTGAATATCATGGATGGATAAAAATAATCTGAGCTGTTTTTTCCACTACAGATGGAGCGACTCCGCCACAATGAATATTAAAAAACAAATGGTAGGTGTAAAACGAGGCGAGAACATATTAAATATCAAAATTTTTGATTTGGTTATTTAGTCACTTGTATTGCACAACAAACCTCTTAGACTCGCCCTATAACACAGTTTGTCTGTTTCCAGACAGCCAAGATGAGGTATTTTCATCAGATGATGTATATTTGTAGGGATGATAGTGGGCAATAGAAAGGAGGAAACTGAATTTATGGCAAGTAAAGAATTCTAAGTAGATTCAGTTAAAATCAGAAAAGAGGTGGGTCCTCACTGCATAAAAGTGCAGAGCTGGGAGGCATTATGTAGGCCAACGGAGTATTGTGTGGCCGAAGATTCTTGAGGGATATCCGAGCCCTCCTTGTCCTCATGACCTTTGAAATTATTTTCATAATCTTTGTTGCCTTTGATACCAAGTAAAACATGCCCCAACAGTTTTTTACTCATTTAGATATTTTTTCAATTCCACGGCGCATATGATATCCAAACGGGGCTCTACAGCAACTCGAATAAAATTAGAAGCCATCTTTAATGTATGTTTGTCATTCTGCTCTTTTCAAATGGCGTCAGCCTGCGCCAGTGTGGCCATTAGCTTTGGCCCATTTCAACCTAGTTTATAAAAGTTTGCAAACGTAGCTGATCTGTAAGGTCCTAGTCACTTGTTGTCCAAGGTGCCCCCGTTACATGAGTGTTGTATTTGTAGAGACCAGCATCAAGGAGGTCGGGCGCAACTCGCTCGCTCAAACTTGACAAAGGAAAAGCTAATTTCATTGCCCTACTTTTGCACCTCTGGTTACCTTGTAGCATAGTTTGCAGGAGACCAGTCTTTACAGTCCACAATGTACCTCTTGCTCTACTTCTTCCCTAGTCTCATCACTCGAGTCATGCTCTCCACTCATACAGAGCAACTTTCTACTGAATCATTCACTTCTCTACTGCATCTACAATGTAGATTCTAGTCACATTCCTATTCAAACTTTTCCATAAACAACACATAACCCTGCTTGTATCAATACCACTCACTTTTCTCCTGTTTAAATACAAACCCATTTACTATCCCTCATTCTCCACACCTGCACACCCTTCTTGACATTTCTCAGGCCCTCCCACGTAACACTTCCAACCTCAATTTCTCAAAAGCATCTGCGTCAAGGTGATTCCCATCTATCAATCCATTCTCCATACGCAGACTTGAAACTGCCGTTATTCCCTTCCACTCGTACTCACATCCACGCGCCCCACCCATTTTGCTACAATGCCCACTGCATCACCCCATACATCCTGCTATGACTTCTCATTCCTTGAGACCCACTAAAATATCTCCTCCCGTGGGCCATTCGTTTTCCAATCCATGCTCGCCACCCTCTCAAATTCCCACACATTTACACCACCCATCCCCTTGGAATCTGAATTTCCTCTTAGGTTTTTCTAACCTATCCGTCACCACTCAGTCGCACCTCCCATCTGCTGTTCCAGATACCAGTCCATGCTCCGTCCGAGACTTGCAGTCGCATTACCTCCACTGCCTCATCAACACTGTCTCAGCACATCAACTTCCATTCTTTGGCAACCGTCAGCTTAAAACACCTTTCGCTGTCTCTTTATGAATTCCGCAGCGTTAGGATAACCGACAACGCCCTTCGCCCTCACCCCCAGGATGACTAGAGAGCAATACCCTTCTCCCGCACCTTCCCCCCAAAAACCCAGGTAACTGGTCGCCGTCCTCCTCCATCACCGTTGTCAACAACTCTAGAAAAATCCACCACGCGATACGGATCTCTCGAATTGCCCAAAGCACAGCGGCCTCCGCGCCCCCGCCGAGACGCCAGCCTTCGCCGTATGGATCGCCAAAACCACAACGCCCACCTCCTGTCGGTCCACTGTCAAGGGTCCCAAGCAATCCTTCGCTTGTTCCATTCGTCAAGGTCGATTTAGATGATGTTGCCTCGCACATTAGCCGAAGTCTGAGCGCAGAATACACCGCAGAGCAATTGCTGGCCACCTTGACCGTTCCAGCTCAAAGTCACGGAACTACGCAGGCAAATTACGTGCCACCAGACCTCATCGATGACAACACCGTTCCACATGAAGACGCTCTTTGGGAATGCCCAGCCCCCGACGGAACTCAGACTCCATTGCAGGTGGAGCTCGCTCAGAGTGAAAATCCAAACTTCACCGACGACGCACTCGTCTTCAAAATTCGACCTCAAGAGAAACAGCCAACACACGATAGCAGTGGATTGATGACGCCACCGCAGAAAAAATTTGGAATTGAAAAAGCGGAAACAGACTCTGCTAAAGGATTTGCAATTAACATTCCCGTGCAAAAAGACACCATCGAGGCCGACCCGTTCGATAATGACGGGCCATCCTCTTGGGAATTTTCTTCGCGATACTCCGTCTCTGACAGGAGCAATGATGAGGAAGATCCCCTGATTCAAGACGATTCCAACTTTGCTATGTCCTTTAAGGGTGGCCACATTCCTTCCGAGAGATCAGCATTTGTGCAGCGGAAAGGCGCGCGGAACATAGCCGAGGAACAGGAGGTCTTGTATGCTGTACCCAACGGCGAGAGTTTCGGGACACGAACAACCGGCTTGTTACTGCCGGTTATGGACTCTAGGGATGATCTCCGTCAGCTTATGCTTGTGGTGCCCCGGAGCAAGCGAATCAGCTGGACGAGAATGACAGTCTGCTTACTGAGACGGATGTGCCGTCCACTAAAGCTGAGGCAACTCGTGAGTATGTGGAGAGCATCACTCACCAGATCCCGCCCATCGTCGATGTAGATTCTACTCTGGCTGTGCATGGTACAGCAGAGAAAGCGACTGTCGAAATGAGTGTCACAAAACAGGTGTCTTGGCTTGGGTACGCTGTCCTGGCAGTTGCTCTTGCATCTGTGGCAAGTCAAGGCACAGCAGTGAAATGGCAGCCGAATGTTGACGGATTGATTGCGGCGACATGGCTCATGCAAACGCAGACTCTGATCATGTTTCCGTTCGCAGTATACCAGTACTTTACCATGAATGTTGCGGAGCATGAAGAGCTGTTGAAACCTCAAACCCATAGACGAATACTAGCCGCCAGTCTGTCGCAGGTATGCTGGGCCGCGGGATTCTTTGTAGCCGTAGATCACACATCGCTGTTTCATGCCTGGTCGTTGAATAATGTGCATCCGCTGATCATTGTATTGGTTGGGTTAGTAACAAAGGTCGTCATGCCATCTCGAAATGTGCGCGTGAATCCCGGCGAGATTTTGGGGCAGAGGTTGCGCTGGTGGGGGTTTTTCTGATGGTTATACCGACGGCGTTGCGAGGGACATGGAAACGATCACTGGAGACTTGGTAGCGATGGCCGGGTCGCTGGGAGCGATCGCGTTCCTTCAGATTTGCAAGTCTCTTCGAAGTCAGATTCCATTGTTTCTTATGATGACACCCATCGCGGGATTGAACGCAGTTTTCCTCTCAATGGGATCCATGATTGTGAATGGGACCGACTTTTCGATGACTGACCACGGAGCCTTAGGATGGCTTCGAGGTGACAGAATATGGCTCGGTCTTTACCTCGGAGGTGTAGTAGGTTTCTTAGGAACGGTGAGTTGTATTGCGGCGCTCAAGTATTTGCCAAAGGTAGTGGTTGGGAGCGTACAAACGATGATGCCAGTGGCAGGAACACTCGTGGCGATTGCGGCAGGGCTTGACACATTTCCAGACTTCTGGACGACAATAGGTGGGGCCGCGATGCTTTACGGAGTGTTTAGCATTGCTGATGCCACTAGACAGAGCGAAGTAACAGTGGTTATCAATCCACATATTCAAGAAGTTGGTGGCCCGAACTTTGAGATAAATCCATGACAGAGGTAATGACGAATAGAGATCGGAGATGACAAATTTTGGTTTTGTTACGTACAGTACATGACAAGCTTATTAAATAAACTTGGGAGCAAAGTCTGCAGACATTACGTGTTGCCTTGACTGTCGAGGCATTTCCGACTGCGACATAACATTGGTCTGTTTCCGGGGCATGAGACATTCCCGTGCAATCCGATGTTCGGAGAACACAGACTCAGTGATAGTGGAGTCCCACGTCCTGCCAATTGCAATTACTGTACCTCTTCTTCAAGAACCCTTTGACAATTTCAGAACCTCTCAGAGGTTGCTGCTGTCAGCTGATAGCCATCCAGACTGGTGATAGCGAGGGGTGACCCGCTTCAAGTACTCATTGTAAACGCAATTCCCATACGAGAGATCCCTGACGGGATTCGACGACTTGCCCGGTTGCAGAACAAATCGAGAAGCCCAACTGCTGCGCCATTCGCCCCCGCACTGTCACCTCAAGTACAGACGATCTAATACCGCATTTCAAAAAAGAATGGTTCAGAGACACCGGCGGTAGAACCCGCTGCCACGACATTGGACCGTGTTTGAACAGGCGCCAGCTTGTGACGTCTGGGGAAAGCGCTGGAGCCAAGAGGTGGGGGGTCGCGACAGCATGTCGGGCGAGGGGAAATTCTGGCCCCAAACGCGCAGTTGTGGTCTGAGGGAACCTTGCATGCCTGCAGCCTTGATGATGCATCTTGGGATGGTGTGGCGCAGCATGTTGTGTCAGGTGTGTCCGACAATTGGGGCAGGTTTGAATGGTCGGAAGCAGCCTTCCGCAATCCGACCACTGTGATATTGCGGCTCTGGAGCAAAGAAAGCGTATAGTTGCTAGTTACCAATTGCATCGGGGTTGTGCTCAGCGGTGACCACTGTTGGGCCGTTGGGGATGGCACAGAGTCGTGTGGGATGCGGATCGCATCGCTGCTGATTGGAATAGCAGCGTATCGCGGAAGCGATAGTTTCGAGCGCGGGAATCCAAGTCTGTATGGTTTAGGAGCGAGTCATTCGTCGACAATAGGCCGTGACATTTGCATAGACACTCCGCAACGAACTTGCAATCCTGATTTCGCGCGCAATAGCTACTCCAACCGGCCACTTGCAGCAGTTCTCAAAAGGGGGCGCTCACGGGAGATTAGTGTGTGATACAACTCTCCAAATACACTTTGCTGCAGTTGCTTTTACAAACAGATAACTGTGCCGATCAACTAACTATCCAAACCCTCAGTCAGCGAATCCCGACGGATGAACGCCTGGAAATTGATTCCTTAGTCTACGGTTGTTCATTGTTTAACACGAATACTCAGGGATTGACGCATTGATTTGTGTGAATTTGGGTGATCAGGATGCGTTGTAATTGTTTTTCGGCACTTTGCTTGTATTGGCCTTGTGTCTCGCCCGTCTCCGTACGAGAGTATGAGCCTAGGGGCTTAGCACACCTGAAGATGTGGCTGCGGATGTCTAGAAGTCAATAGGGGGAGGTGTGGGACTGCACAAAGGCCTTTTATTTTTCTTCCTTTGCACGGTCAAGTTGAGACAAGAGTGCGTTAGAATCCCTTGTTGATTTCCGAGGTGCAGCTGGGGTATATGGGTAGGTGAAAGTCAAATCTAGTGCCACTCCGGTTTAAATTCCCTTGCGTCCCAGTGCGTGGTTCAAAGGGGGGTGAAGTCAGGGGTTGGCGTCTCCCGTGAGATACGTTGGTTCGGAGTGGAACATGAACTCAGAGTGAGGTCGGGCGTATAAGATGTGAGCGATGGTCTCGAAGAGATTGTTATGTTATGTTGGTATCATGTATGCGGAGCAAAACGGCGGCTGATAGTTCCAGAATCAAGCTCAGCATTACGTCACAACTCCCTTTCCAGAAATCCTGAGCTATGTAAGGGACGAGCAGCCGCTATGACCCGACTCAATTTACAAGGCCAACTGTTAAGCATTCTCAAGCAAGAGGGCCCACCGCGCATTGATTCAAGCGGTACGTTTGGATGAGTGTGCTTTGGAACTGCTTCGAGGCTACATTGTCGCATTTAGACTCAAAGTCAATCGGTAAATCGCCGCAGTGCACATTTCTTCAAGAAAATTGTTCAAAGCGGCCAAATTTCATGCAAATGTCTCGAGGCAGATTTCCTGAGGCCAGCTTCAATTGCTCGGATGAAAGTCACCCCGCCTTTGGTAATAAGAATTTTATTCAAGGAAATAAAATCGAAACTACGAGGTGACATCTCTATTATATGCGGAGTCGATGAAAAATGCATCTGCAAAACTTGGCCGTTTAACGGTAGCTGTTTGCCGGGGTGCTGCAGTGCACCCGTTCCATAAACAGCACTGGCAGATTCGAGTTTTGCATATTGGGTAAAGACCAGAGTGCGGCGCCAACTCTCTCTCCACTCTGGGAAATCCCGTTTTCAATCGGTACTGGGGTGGACCACTCCTAGGTCAGTACTGGTGGAGATTCTGAGCATTACAAGTTATGATGTTGGATGTCTACGGATTTATCTTACCAGCAAAGCATAGTGAGTTGATGTTATTAATTTTGACTCGAGCATGTGTGATGCCTGTTCCAGATGGCGGCTTTGTTCTATGGTTGGCATCCAGACGGTGCGTGATGTTCGTGGAAAGTAATTTGAATGGAATCAAAAAAGGAACTCTGAAACTGTTGGTCGGCGGGCCGAAGTAGGGGCTCTAGACTGGGTATTTGAGCACACAATACAGAATATTTAAATGCGCACTCACTGTTCGAAATTCTGGAAAATTTTGGCTGTACAAATAACCCTGTTCGGTAGGTTATCGTTGGCCTCTTGCGAAAGATAGCGGCGTAATTTTTTTTACTGCGCAACTCGAATCTCTAACCGACACTCATTTTCGAGAGTTGGCGCATTCGCAAGGTGCAAGTCAATATCGCAACCCGACCAACGTCCCCATTCTCTACCGCTACCGGTGGTTCAATTCTTACGGAAAACAACAACCAACACATTTTCCCCGACTATCCGTTACTCCCTTTGTCGTTGAATCAAAAAACAAAAACCGCCTCTCGACACCCGACTTTCCAACTCTTTCCAGCCCGGGTCCCAACGCCGCCCTACTTGAGACCATGGCTCAACACCAGATCGTAACAGGAAGGATGATGAGTGCCGTCGAGCGCGCCAGGGCGAGGTAAACAGCTTCAGGAACCATCTCAATGCCATGCTTCGAAGTGAATCCGCGAATGAAGTCAACACAGCTCGATCGATGGCCGACCATCTTGCTCAAGCCGAACTTCTCGTGGAAAAGGCGGAGGCCACTGCAAAGCGCATTCGTCATGGCACCCGCGTTCCCCCGCGCCCTACCGCGTCTGTAGCGCCGTCCGTTCGCGCAAAGCGTGCGATTGCAGTGTTGCGCGCGGGACTGGATGCCGACGATGCACCGATGCTTGGAGCAAAGGCGGATGCCGCGGAGAGGGACAAGAAGAGGAAAGCAGATGGACATTTGGAGCCTGCTGCACGAGTTGCGAAAAAGGCAAGGAGCGCCGGTTCGGATGTGTCGTTCTTGTCAGCGGCTGGTAAGCCGGCGGCTACTCCGTTGGCGGAGGATGCATTCAACTCTATACTGCGTAAGCTTTCAAAGGAGACAGAGTTGAGCATTCGTGTCATTGGCGGGCGGGGAGTCGTTTTGGAGTGCAAGAATGTTTTCCGCGCGTTTATCTGGTTCCAAGAGACAGAACCTCCGTCGGGGATAAAATCAGCTACTCCGGATGGTTCGCTTCCGACCTTTATAGCACCGGAATTCATCGGCTGCTTTGGCATCGATGAAGCCAATCTGGGTCGCTGGTCCTGTAGCCGCTATGCAGTGTTTAACGTGATGTCAGAGCGTGCCAACGCCGCAATTCGTTACTACACAGCCCGTGAAAAAACCGGCGAAGAAGCCTTTGCAGCGCTGGTGCAATGGTTGGAGCGTCACAAGAACCTATACTCTGCAAAATGCGAGGAGCGAAGACTAGCGTTTGATGCATCAAGAGGCATATTCCTGCCTGCCTGCATCTATCCGTTCGAAGGGAACGGCCCGCCACGCTTCACCCGCGGTTCAATCCCACTGCGCGGCAATTCGACGCAGCCTACAGTGCGAGTGTCCGGGGCCGGACATTACAGTCAGGTACAGCACCAGAGTGGGTCGCGTGGTGCAGGTGCGAGTGGGGTGAGCGGTGCGGCAAGCGGTGCGACAATGGTGAATGGGGTATCGAGTTTGAATGCGAGGGGCGTGGCGGCGTCGGCAGGAGGTGCAGTACACCATGTGACGCAAGGAGCATCGAGTGGAGCGGAGGGTGCGAGTCGTGGGATGGGAGCGGCGGCAGGGGCGATGGGCGGTAGAATGGTGCCGGGGCCGTCGAAAGGGAGAAATTAGAGGAGGCATGGGGGTTTGAAAGTTGGAGCGTGAGCAGGATGCGGGGCGGTATGCATGGGAGCAAGTTTGAGAATGCATGGGTGGCAAGTTGGACGGGAAGGATGGGGTGGGTGGACGGTTTATTGGCCTTGATGCTGATGGTTGTTTTTGTCCCGGAGTTGTTGACAGGGATTTTGAATGCAGATGGGAGGAAGAACAGAGTGGTAGGCATGGCTATTGTAAGTGGGTTGAGTGTGAACGACAAGAGGCATGAGCAGCAAACGTGCAAGCGGACTGTTGTTTCAAAAAAGACTGGTTGTAGGATTTGTCGGGATGTTGAAGGATAGGAGGCGGGTGCGATGGGTAGAAATTACGGACTATTTGCGAGAATTGAGTAGATATACAAGGCCTGGTAAGACGGCGACATCTAGTGGAGTAAAGCCGCGAGAATCAGGTGTGATACGTGCGCCAAGCGCGAGTAGAGTAAAGACGACACTTTCAGCGTGTGGGTCTGTCCTCCCGCGGCCAAATGCAAGGGAGTTTTCAGGTCATTATCCGGCATGTTGACGAGCTTTAGAGCCTGGTGAGTATGATGGCCAAAGTCTTGTCGTACGGCAGCGACACCACGAGCCAGCTCGTACAAGGCGCGGATGGTGGGAACGTTTGCGTTGGCAGCAGCGTAGTGAAAGGCAGTGCGGTTGGTGCTGTGATGTGTGATTAGGGCGGTGGGTATTTGGCCGGTGCGGATGAGTTTGAGGTGCGAGCGACTTGTACTTTGTAGAGTTGGGGTCGGGGCGGTGTGCGCATGGCGTTTGTATCGGATGGCGGCGGTTTATGGGATGGAATGATATTCTTTCGAGGAGTTGAATCATCACCAAGTGGCGCGCTACTATAGGGTCTTAGCTTGTAGTATAACTGAATCGTCACAACATATCAGCCACTCATTTGCTGAACCGTCGCGATTTACATTTGACTTGGAATCTTTGCTCGCATGATCTAACTTTACAGCACAGAAACATGAATGGATCAGGGAATACTTTCAGCCTGATACCACCAGCTCTCAATACAACGAAACGCTTGGTTCACTGAACCGGCACGAGTGAGTCACTCTCCCCCTTGCTCAACCGCTATCCACATTTCACAAACTTACCGACCATTTCCATCAACCGCCATGCACGCCTTCGTCGCCTCCCCTCCCCTCCTTCCAACAAAACCAATACCCTTCCTCCGCCGTCCCCCTCTCCGCTCATACCGCATTTCCATTCCCTCCCGCAATGCCCCTCCCTCCATGTCCACAGCGGCCACCCCTCCCAACCCCCAACTCCCTCTCAACTCCTCCACCCCCACTCCAACCCCCACCGCATCTCCATTACCTCGCAACCACCTCATCTGGCGATGGCGTGTATTTCTCACCATGCTAATATCCTACGCCATTTACTACCTCACCCGTTTCAGCTTTCCCTTCAGCGCCCCCATCATGCAAACATCCATCAATCTCTCCCTCCAACAAATCGGCCTCATAAGCTCCTGTTTCCCGATCGCATACGGTATATCCAAACTCTTCGGAGGCCTCGTTGCAGATCTCGGCTCCCAGCGACTCATTCTTTCCGCCGGCCTCGCTCTCGCCGCCCTGTGCAACATCCTCTTCACCGCTGCCACCTCCGTCCCGTATTTCGCTTTCATATGGGCACTCAACGGCCTTGTAAGCAGCGTCGGATTTCCCGCCTGCGCCAAACTACTCTCCAACTGGTTCTCTGCCACCGAACGAGGCACTTATTGGGGATTTCTAAACGTCAGTCTAAACATTGGCGGCGCCCTGTCCCCCATCATCATCGGAACCGCCGCTGCAAAGCTCGGCTGGCGTTTCGGCATGCTCATCCCCGCTGCAATGGCACTTGCAATGTCAGCGGTGGCCTATGTTGCCATTGCCGACTCACCCAAACAAGCGGGGCTAACGCCATTCGAACCAGAGGAAGCGCCGAAGAAGCGGGGGCCGGAAACGGGGGGACTCCAGGCTACCATTGCCGTGTTTCGGACTCACTTGGTGCAAGGGGTGCTGCATGAAAAGGCGGTATGGTTGCTGGCGGGGCGTACTTTTTCGTGTACATGATTCGTCAGGCGTTGACCAGCTGGACGGTGTTTTATCTGATGCAGGCGAGAGGAGTGAGTACGCTGGTTGAGGCGGGGCTGAGGGTGTCGGGACTGGAACTGGGTGGATTATTGGGGTCGTTATCGTCCGGGTGGCTTTCCGATCGACTGGTGGCGCGAAATCGGGAGGCGGGGGCGATTGGACAGCGCGTGCGTGTGATTATGGTTTATTTGGTCATCACGGCGGCGGCTGTGACTGGATTCTTCTACGTCCCAGTTACAAATGCACTGCTTCCGGTGCAATGGGGGTTGTTTGCAATGGCGGGCTTTGGGTTGTATGGACCGCAACTTTTGGTGGGATTGAGTGGCACGGAGTGTGTGGATAGGAGATATGCGGGTACGAGTAATGGATTTGTGGGGTTGGTGGCCTATGGAGGGTCGGCGTTGGCTGGGTTTCCGCTGGCGTTGTGTGTCAAGAAGCTGGGGTGGAATTCGTTGTTTGTAATGATGGTTGGGTGCTGTGTGGCGGTGAGTGTGCTGTTAGTGCCTTTGTTGGGCAAAAAGTCCTATGAGCAGATGAGTGCGGAGAGGCGGTCAAGATGAGTATGCGGTCTGCGAGGGTTGATTACGATTCCCAACCGTACGTTTTGCAGTAAATGTGCCATAGACTGAACGTTACTTCAATGAACGACAACCTGAGTGCGTCCTCCTCTTTTGATGAAACCAGTGATATCGGTGAGACACGGGTTGTCTGAGAAGTTGATTCTGCATAAAGTGTAGAACGGCCGACTGGCGCGGGGCAGGTCTAGTGGGACGCATTACCAATTTGTAGGCACTGAACAAGGTACACATCTGCTGCAATGGCAGCTATCGTCCCTCCTCTTGACACAACCTGATACGACGGCAGCCATATATGCTCCTTTTGAATCTACTGTAGTTGACAGCACCTGAGAATCAAATTTGCCCCGTTGTTGAGCCGCACTCTCTTCGAACTGACTAACATTGGTCGGCGTTAGTTGAGGATCACTGAAGATGTTCAAAGGATTGAGGACAAAGCCTGAAGAAGCTTGCTGCGCATGGTTTGCCTGAGTTACTACACGCATCGCTACTGCATTTCAAACTACCCCTGCTCTTGAAACGGTTCATAGGGTATGGTACAGTACCGTACAGTCGTGTCGTACAGTAAACACACCTGTAATGAAAGTCGCAGCTGAAGTACATTACAGTATTCGCACCAGTCTACCATCCGTACGTACGACACTGCAAAATGCCACCCGCCCACCCCCAGTCCCGCGCCGGACAAACAAGTCGTACCAGGCATCTTTTCTCAGCTTGCACAAGTGAACAGGGGATCAGTGTGAATCATGCCTCGTCGCGGGGGTCGAGGACGTGGCGGGCGGGCGCGTCCTCCGCAAGTAGTGCGTGAGGCGATGGCGGAGATAGGGTTAGGGTCGATTGCCACGTACGACACGATGGCGCGGTTGGCGATAGCCGGGAACGCGGATGCGGCACGAGCTTATTTTCCAACCTTGGCGGAACGACAACGTGCGCGAGTGGCAGCGCCGATTGCAAGTGAGAAGATGTTATTGGAGTTGAGGCGTGGATTTGCGGAGATTATGAGCGGGTCGCCGCATGGGATTCGGGAGGTGGGACGGGGGAGGAGGGGGATTGAAGAGGAGATGGAGGAGATGAAACGGGTTTATTGTGAGGGGGTGAGGGAGGGGGGTGGGCGGGTTGAGGGGGTGGGTTGTGGGAGGGGAATGGGTGGATGGTTGTGGAATGTGTGGCTGAGGAATTGCGGCCGGAGGGGCAGAGGATGGAGGTGATGCGGAGGGCGAAGAAGAGACGGGTGGAGACGAATGCAGCGGTGGAAGGGGGGTTGGATACGGCGGGGTTGGCGCAGCGTGAGAACGAGGACCCGGATGCGGATGACCCGTTGGCGCAGAGGGAGCGAGAGGAGGGGAATGCAGAGGGAGGTGTTGGTGGGGAAGGGGAGGATGAAGAGGATGGCAATGTGGGCGATGGTGTGCAGGCAGAGGATGACGAGGAGGATGCGGAGGACTTTCAGAGGATGGACGATGATGACGGGTATGAGGAGCATGATAGTGGGGCTGAGGAGGCCGCGTTTTAGTGCGCCGGTTGATGGCCGCGTTGTGGGTCTATGTGGCAGACTGGCGTGGGGATGGTGCAGGGGGGTGGGAACGGTGGCGAGGTGATGGGCAAGGTGCAGCTGCGTCTTGTTGAACGTTTGCATTTACAGTACACGTTTGACTGCTTTCTTTACAGCAAAGTACGACTTGATTCTTACAGTAGGGGAAAGTATTGGAGATGTCTCCAGGCAAAGTACAGTATTGCAAAATCTCAGATATGTATCTTCGCCACGAGTGCCTCTCCGGTACAGTAGATAAACCCGAATCTATGCGGTGATCCCCAATGTCGACACCGCTGTTGATGTCAACTTGACCACACTCGCAGAGCCAGCCACATCATGTCCGCATTCACCCCCGCCACCTTCATAACCCCCCCTCTCCTACTCCGCCCCTCCACCCTCTCTCACCCTCTTCTGCCACGCTCCCCCCGTCACCGTCACACCCGTCCCATCAACCCGCCCCCCACTGCCCGTTCCCTACAATCCTATCGAGAGGGCCACCGCTTTCCGCATCAACGCCCTTCTCGCCCCCGCCCCTCAACATCTGCCAAACACAAACCGCCACAACCGTCCAATCATGTCAAACAACGTATCGCCCTAACCCAAGCACTTTGCATCATGAATATCGCCAGTTTGGAGACGTGTGGTCTCTTAATTCGTAGCGGCTGTGTACGTGTGAATGGTATCATCGTCAAGGACGACACGGCACGCGTGGATCGAGCTCATGATTTCATTATGGTCAATGACGTCGATTATGGCACTGTGGAACAGGTGGAGAGGGGAGTGGTGATGGATGAAGAGGTGGATGAGTGGCACATGTTGCCTCGCAGGCAGAAGGATCTGTACCGTCCGGGCTCGGCGCGTGCCCCAGAGGCACACCAAAAGTATTCGAGGAGAGTCGATCGTGGGTTTTATTCTAGGAGACGGTATAACGGAGGCCGTTAGCGCTGCTTTGTTGCTGCTTCACTGTCGGAAAAGGCAGGATGTTGGGTTTGGCTAGTGGCCAGGGGGGTAGAGGAGTGACTTGTGGGTGGTTGTGTTGCGGATGTGGAGGTGACTGGGGGTGGATGTGCAGGGACTTGGGCGAGGATTGCTGCGTGGACTTTGCTTATCCGTGTGATGCGGCGCTTGCACGTTGCGCCGTGTGTATGTGGAATAGATTGGCCAACGTCGTGGGGATACTAGATGGAAGAGACTAGTCATAGCGTTTAAATGCCTGATGCGTTGTTGTGAACAAGTAAAGAGAGATGTGTGCGTGATGAGATTTTGCAAAAGGATGTTGAGAGAAAAGGGACAAAAGCACACTGGTGTTGCAGATTGCCGCTAGGGAGCAACGCCTGGTTTGCAGAGTGTGGAATTGTCGGTTTATTGAGTGCAGTGGTGTGCCGATGTTGGGCAGGGGTCTGAGAAAATGAGACGAGGACGCACAGAGGACATCCACAACTGGTGCTTGAGGATACAAACTTTGTCGCTGCCGTTGATTCTCAAGTTGAAAGGCTGGGGCATCGATGCCAACAATGTAGAGTCGACGGTTGTTTGAATCACGGACGGGAACAAGCGGGGCCTGGAAAGTCTTGACCAGGCCAGCGACCGGACGTTGTCGAATCGGGGAGGGCCGCCGCATTGCACGCATGAGCGCTATTGGGCAAAAGGTATCACAAAATATTTTTCTTGTTTTTCCATTTTTTTTAAAGTGCCCCTAGAGTTGCCTTGCTACAGTTCCTTGACGACCTTCACGTCGTCTAGCTGTACAGATTCGAAGGGATCAACTAACTCGTCGAGCGTCATGGCAGAAACCTCTCCTTTTACCCTGTCGTTCAGGAAGATGTAAGTGAATGATCGTCAGCCTCTCACTAACGGTCTGTTAGTTACAGACAACGTGGCCACTCCTTGCCCCTTCCACCCCCATACATTGGCTTCATCACACCAGCAAGCGCCAACGACACATATTGCCCGCATCGCGATTCTCTTTCCCCACTCTCGTTCCAACAAACCCCTCCATGAACAAAGTCGAAACTATCCGCAAGCTTAACGAGTCCGAGCTCGAGCTTGGCATAGCCGGAACTTCCGCCTCGTGGCATGAAAAGTACATTCACTGTTCCGCCATTTATGTCGGCGGCCTACATCTCCAACTCACCGAGGGCGACCTTCTCGAAATATTTGAGCAATACGGTATTGTCATCCACATTAATCTGGTTCGAGATAACGAGACTGGTAAATCCCGCGGTTTCGCCTTTCTAAAGTACCACGACCCACGAAGTTCCATTCTCGCTATCGACAATTTCAATGGCATTGAAATTGCAGGCCGCACCCTTCATGTTGATCACGACGAGAACTATACTGTCCCAGAGGAAGGTCGCGTAGGGACTTTTGATACAACCCCGGAACATCTCAAATTAGATACTAGCACTGGTCAGATGCCCACAGCCGCCGCATTGGGGCACACGCCGCCTGGCGAAGGAGACAACCGCGTGGAAACACAGAGCGCTGATGTGATCCGTGGCCAGAAGGTCCAGGAACGATTACGCGCCATGCGTCGCCGCACAAACGAAGACCACGGTATCGCCCCCAGGAACCAACGCAGACGTCGCAAACCCCGTCCGATTCCAAGCAGCACAACTCACCGGCCGCTGAGGAATCCGAGGAGCAGTCTTTGACTGCAGGACAGTCTATGAACGGTGCCGAGGGATTCGCAGAGGCAGTGGCGCAAATGAATAAGCAACGCAGGCGAGAGGAAAGGGCGAAAAGAAAAGCTGAGAGGGCAAGGATTCGCGAGGAGCGCCGGAAGCGACGGGAGGATCGCGAAAACCCCAGTTTGGACCAATCTCCTCGATGAACGAGAACAGAGAACGATCGCAGTGCAAACACTGCTAATGAAGGGGACAGTCCCTCACTTTCTGCAGAGAAGATCTTGTTAGATCTCCGTACTGCAGTATTTACCTTCCTAATGTATCAACTCCGCTGTCTTCGTGCTGGGACTTGAGGAGGTCTTGGACCCGCTGCAACCTAAAGAATCCTTCATCGTTTCTCAGGTCTTCCTTGGTCTGCTCAATTACACTCTGGAGATGAAGAGTGGCAGCTCTTATGCTCAAACTATTCTGCGATCGAATCGCGTTTTTGGCGAGGGAGTCAGAGGCTAATGCCATATGCCGAAACTCTCTTCGTTCAGATTTCCACTGCGCGTGCGCAATCAGTGACCGAACCTGCTTGAGTCGGCAGTCAAAGGCCCTTTGAGCGCTGCCTTTGTCCGAATTCAGCTCGTGCAGTTCTGCGTAGGCCGCCCAAATGGACGGATTCGTCGAAACTAGTGCAGTGCATCGGCCTAATACCTTGAGCAATCTCCGGGATACTGGGCCCACTAGGGCCTTGTCCTCTATGTCGTCCGAGCCTGACATTCTAATGACCTCAGCGACGGCCACCCCAATGGATCCCGCAGCGACCCCATCCTTCCCACGGAGCTCGAGAAGTCGCTCCATGCTGCGCACAATGTCAAGACTGGAGCGAATCTCGGTGGAGAGGGTAAGAATATTGTCCCATACTCGCCAAGAGTCTCTCATTTTTTTCCCGGCTTCGGTAAGAGCGCTCAGAGCCTCCTTTTTCTTTCCCAATTCATGTAGAACTCGCGCGAGATTGTTCCATGCCTCGCCATTATCGGGAGTCTGCTTTACAACCATCGTGAACGAGTGAGCGGCAAGTGGCATATCATCGATTTGGATGGCCGCACATCCCTGCGTGAACCACACGTCTGGGAACAGAGGGTTGATAGCCAGGGCGCTCTTGAAGTGATGTACAGCTTCCTTCCAGTCCTCGTTTTCAATACACATCCGCCCTAAAGACCTTTTGGCCCTAGCATATTTGCAACCGCTTTCTTGCCATGCCGTCTCGTAGTGTTCCTTCTTCCGAGTAACATCACCCAGAACGCAGAGAAGGCGTGGCCGACGCGCAGCGCGAGCATGAACAGCACTCTGGCCTCCCAATCGGAGAAAACTGTTGATATCTTCGGCGGTTTCGTGCAACCCTTCCTCTAGAACCGCGTTATCCAAAAACGGAGTTGCTCGCGGACCAACGATTCGGCGGCGCCCATGTTTCCGATTAGTCGATGGCAGTCAATCAGTTCATCCCAGTATTCGAGCTTCTCAAAGATTTCCATTGCCGACTTGACCAGTCCAATTTTGCCAAACGCTATAGCAAGTTCTTTCTTCAATTCCCATCTAGGGGGTACCGAAGTGGCGAATATGAATAGATTCCTTTCACAAGCAGCTGCATGTCTTGTCTCTGCGGTGAATTTGTCCATTGGATCGTCTATAAATCTAGCTATCTCCTCCATCTGAGCCATGCAGCGCTCGAGATACCGCCCGCGATCCTGTTCAAAAGACACCCGCAAAAGCAAGGCTCGAATCTGAACCATGCTGCTCGTTCCCAAGGGGCTGTCTTCATTGCGGATGACAAGGTCTACGTATGGAGCCATTTGCTCCCTCGTGAGAATATGGGATGGATTCAAGACGCGCACGACTGCAGCACGACCAAGGGCCAATGCCTGTTGAATGGGTGAAAGATGAACTCTCTCCTCCCCGACACTCCCATAATCTTCCTCGGTATCACTGCAATGGTCCGAGTCTGACATGTTGACCATGGACTCGTCATCCCCAGTAAGCCTCACATACCCCAATACATCGGTATCATTCACCGGCACATTAGCAGGCAACGGGGGCAGAGTTGTCTCTTCTTCGTCCCGGCCTACAAGCACAGCAGGATGCGGTGTTCCAAGACGTTTCGGAAACAAGGATGCAAAGTCTGGCAAAGTCATTGACGGAGCGTGCGGATCAGCAACAGGAAAAGCGCGTGCAACAAGTTGCGCGGTGGCCTTTTTCTGATGCTTTGTGCGAACGCCAATTTCACCGGTGACCTGAAAAGCGATACGCTCGATACGACATGCGCGTTGCAGGCTGTTCAAGGCACCTTGCCCATCGAAATACAATTTCTGAGCGAGTGCCAACTCCAAGTAGGCAAGCACTTTGAGCCTGGCGTCCTGATGATGGCGCTCATCGAGAACATCGACAAAGTGGTGTTCCTCGTCCTCAATCGCACCTTGATGACCCACAGGGGTTGGCAACAGGCAATCGTCATCGAGATCATCATGCAGGGCGAGGTTGCCATGTTTGTAGTCGGAAACAGGCTCGTATAAATGTCTGGACGCTGCTACATGAGGTCCCAAAAAGGTAGCAAACATGGTAAAGACGCGATAGCTCAAATCCGGTGCCAAAGCAGTCAAGACGGCCTGATGGGTCAACAAGACGCGGGCGGCCCACCATGGTGCCAAGGAGGCGCCGGACATGGAGAGATCTCGGAGGCAGTCGACGAGAATGCAACGGGCGGCCCTGAGCCAAACGAGGTTGCGTGCCGGGCGTGCGACATCCTCACCGGCCGAAGCTAAGAGCAAGGCGGCGGAGGGTTCGCCGCGTTGTGACAGGGGATGTTGCGGTGAGACGGGGCCGGCCCAATTGAGGGAAAGGAAAGCTTGTAGCAATGCGACACCGGCTGTGTAAATGGCGCAGAGATTGCGGGTATTGCCGGCGGAGGCGGAGATTAGGGTTTGGTGGAGGAGGGAAGGGGAGTGGGAGAGGTTTTGGGAATATTGGATGGTGTGGTGGATGATTTGGGCAGAGAGTGGGGAGGTGGGGGTTAAAGGGGTGGTGACGAGGTGGGTGAAGTGGCCTTGTGCGATGGCTGCAGAGTCTGGGAGACCGAGGGAGAGGAGAGCTGGGGCGTTACAAAGAAGTAAGTGACGTTCGAATGTTTGTAAAAATGTTTGGGGGGTGGAGTGGATGGAGTGAGGGTGAGTGGGGGAGCCATGGAAGTGTTGAAGGGTATTGGTTGGTTGGTTGAGTTGAGTTTGGGAGGAGGGTTGGCGGGAGTTGGGGGAAGAAGAGGGAGGCGGGGTGGAGTGGAGTGCAGCAGGGAGGGGTTGTGTATTTGATCCTTGCAGTGATCCGGGACGGGGGCGGAGGTCGGGTGGAGTGCGGTATACTAGGGGGTGAGCGGTTAAGGGGTGTCGTAATTCACATGAAAAATGATACAAATATCGATGCGGGCCCACGATACAGTCGAGTATTTGTATTGGGCATGCAAAATTTGCATGGATTTGAGGCTTCCGTTAAAAAGCCTTGAAGGACTCGAGGGTCACGATATATAAGTTGCGTGAAAATATTGGCGGCGGCGATGCCAAATTGGGTCAAACCACGATCGATCAGCCTCATCAACAGCAACAAGCGATCCAAACTCGCATCGTACTGTGCTGTACAGTACAGTACACTGTACTGCAGATATCCCCCATCTACCGGTGCCGCCATCTGCACTACTGCACCCTCCCACGTTCCACAACACGCACCCAACCACTTGCGACACCGACATCGCCACCCCTTCCCCATCCACCACCTCAACTTGCCTCACCACAACCGCCCATCAATTCCATTCCACCCTCACTCCGCCCTCACAACCCCATTCCAGCCCCTCAAAGCTTCACATCCATATCCCCCCTCCCGCATCTGCCGCGCCGTCGGCACCCAAGTCTGCAACCGCTTCAACTCCATCTCCCCCAACCACAGCGCCCGCTCCAACTCCTTCCCCTCAACCCCCCTCTTCTCCCGAAACTCTACCCCCCAACCAAAAAACCCACACACAAAAAAAAGTACAAAACCACAAAAATACCCTCGTCAACATCCCCACCCCACAAACCAACCTCTCCACACAAAAATAAAACTTCACAATACTCCATACCTTGCCGTATCGCCTCCCCAATCTCCCCCCGCTTCGCACTCGGATAATACCGCACCGCCCTCAGCAACCCCGATACAACCGCAACACACTCCCCCCTGCCCACTTGCCATCCCCCTCAACACCCGTTCTTTCACAACCTTCACCTCAAAAACCTAAAACTCTTCTCACACACCTCCTCCCTCGCTCAAAATCACACACAACGC
This sequence comes from Kappaphycus alvarezii, assembly GCA_002205965.3. NCBI lineage: Eukaryota > Rhodophyta > Florideophyceae > Gigartinales > Solieriaceae > Kappaphycus > Kappaphycus alvarezii. The sequence goes on from NADL03000775.1 coordinate 676,967, forward strand.
ACTCAACACACCAACCCACCACCCCAAAACTCCCTCCGCCTCAAATGCAGTCGTCGTCGAAACGCAACGCCCGCGCCCCCGAAAGCCCCGGGCCCTACTGTACTGGCCCGTGCGGGCGCGGCGGGGCACACCGCCTCGGGATGAGTTTCCGACTGCCGTCCAACGACAAGGCCGTGATGATTCGGTGGCCGACAACACGCAATGCGACTCGGTTGTTTGGCCGAATCTTTTGCAAGTGTCCCCTGTCGGGCCAAACAGCACCAGTCTGGAAGGTCCCCCTCCCGCCCCCGTTGGCTTTGATAATATGTACAGTAGAAACATTCGCAGCCACAGTACAGTACAGTACAGTACAATACAGTACAGTAGTGTACACTGCCCAAAAAGTCAAAAATTCCGACATCTCGTCTCTCCTTTCCAATCACTCACGTCGTGACATGACAAACCCGTTGAAACAAAAACAAAAAAAGTGAGACGAAAAATTGTACTTTTGTCAAACCTTGACCTCTTTATATAATAATAACACAGGTCCAACATTTCACGAAAAGACCTGCTACACTCTGCCCACACATACACAAAACACAAAACAAAAAAAAACATCAAAAATCCAATTCCTCCTCCGCCCCTCTTTCTATTCTTTCTCAGTCGAAACAAACTCGCTACGTTTTAACTTGATCTTCCCAATCGGCCTCACATTCCCGCCCACTCCTTCCGCTCGTCTATTACCCATTCCATTCACTTCTACATACTCATCTTCAAATTCCGGCTCCCTCTCCAAATATTCCCCTCCCTCCTCTCTGTGCCGTTTCCGCTTTTTCTTCTTCTTCGACCCTTCCTCACCCTCTTCCCGACTTCTCTTTTTGTTCTTCTTTTTCTTCTTCTTCTTTACTTCCCCCTTTCTTGCAAACCCTTCCCCACCCTCATCCTCTCTCCCAATTTCCCCTCTCTCATATTCAACCTGAGCCCGCCTTGTTTCTCCATCCTCCCCGTGTCTTTCCATGTCCTCCTCTCCTGACACCTTTTCTTTCCATGCCCGCTTAAAGTATCCAGCGTCCTCTCTATCCATGGGATGCCATCCAAACCGACTCCCCAAATCACCACCCTTGGACGTCCCTCCGTCACCCTGACTTTCGCCATCGCCTCCACTCTTGCCACTATCAAGTCCCACTGCCACGCTCCTTGGCACCGACTTTGGCACACTCCGTGGCACACTCCGTGGAATACTCACCCCCGCAGATTGTACACTCCCCGTACTCTTGGCCACTCTCCTTGGTACGCTTCTCGGCACACTGCTGGGCACACTCTTTGATACACTTCCACCTACACTTTTCGGCACGCTCCTTGGAATACTCTTGGGAACACTCTTCGGGATACTCTTGGCCACGCTCTTCGGAACACTCTTTGGCACGCTTCTTGGGATACTCTTGGCCACACTTTTCGGTACACTCTTTGGCACGCTCTTCGGAATACTCCTTGGCACGCTCAACGGCACGCTCGTCGGAACACTTGTTGCAACACTCTTCGCCACGCTCTTTGGCACGCTCTTCGGGATGCTTTTTGGAATAGTCCTCGGCAAACTCGCCGCAACGCTTTTCGGAATGCTCTTGGGCACGCTCTTGGGCACACTTTTTGGGATGCTCTTGGGAATCCTCAGTGCCACGCTATTCGGTACACTCCTCGGCATCCCACTCGCTGCGCCCTTCGCAACACTCTTTGGTACACTTTCTGGCACGCTCTTGGGTATACTCCGCGGTATCGTGATCGGCTTCAACTTTGGAACACTCACCGGCGATGCGAGGGCCACTGACGGTGATGGCGTACTCCGAAGTGCAGGCATCGGTAAACTCTTGGGCACAATCGGAGGTATACTCTTCGATAGAGAGCTTCCCAATTTTCGATTACCAGATCCTTGGGGTTCACTCCGGGGCAACCGAAATGTACCACTGAGCGGTTTCTCGATCTTGGGACTTAATGGCCGCGTCGGACTCTTCGGGCCTGTCGAAAAGTTCACCTGAGATGGCCTCTTAATTTCGACTGCGCCCTCATCGTCCACGTCGATGGCACGGACGTTTTCATTCTTCGCTCCAGGCAACACAATCTCAACGTCCTTGGCGTGAGGAACGGCCTCAACATCTTTCCTCATAGCGTTCTTTCGTTTGCTACTCTTTGAACTCTTCCCTGTTTTGGAGCCCTTGCCACTCTTTGTCGGTTTCAAAGCCTTCATAGGCCTCATAGGTTGTGCCGCCTCGGGAAGGACAACGCACTTGTTTGTCTTGATTGGCACAATCTCCTTAGGACAACGCTTCCCAAGGCTCCCTCCGGATGCAGAGAAGTACTGCCGTTGTAATGCAACATACTCCGTTTCCGAGGGAAGACAAACAGGTACCCCAATACCCCACGCAATCTTTGAGAGACGCATTGCAGAGGCTCGAACCCTACGGTCCGAATCCCCCACGCAGAGCCGTAAAACTCGCACGCAGAACTGCATCGCCCTGTTCGTGTGTCTTCGCAACGCCTGTGCCAGAGGGGAAGTTTCCCATGATGCGTTAGCGGCCGCGTCACCCAGTGCGTCCAGCAGTCTGCAGCGGAGCAGAGGCGGCTCGATAAAACCCCACACGTGATGCCCTTCTTTGTCGTCCTGTCCATGATTATGCAGCGTGAGTAGGTCTCCATTGGAGCTATGTCGATCACATCGTGCAATAATCCATAAGGCTACGCCGATATCTCCAGCGTAAAGTCTCGCGAGACAACTTAACGCAGTTATTCTTACATCAAGCGGGCACTCTCTGCCACAAAGCGCATAAAGCTGACGCAGAAGAGTTTGATTTGTACTGAATCGGCCCGAGAGATTAGATTTTGACAAATTGCCCCTCTCCTTCCTATCCTCCGATACCATCTTAGCCAGTTCAATATCGGCAAGCGCGTTCGCGACTGCAGAAGAGACTTCACGAGAACTTGAAGGCAACAGCTCTTCGATTGAACGGTATCGCTCAAGCTGCCTGCGCATGGAATCAGTCGTAGGGACACGATCCTCCCCAGCACTCCTGTGCCTCTCATCATCAAGACAGTACACTGCTACTTTCCCGCACGTGCTTACCAAGTCCACGACATAGTGTTCATCATCAAATTCATTTCCGGTGTTATCATTTGTAGAAAGTATCCATGAAAGAAACTGCGTCGCTTCCACAGGAATCGAGCCATCCGGACGAAGAGACGATCTGGAATCATTTTCTCGGGCACCCGCGACTGCCCTCAGCATTGCTCGTTTCACAAAGTAGTTCGACATATTAGAAAAGCTATTTGGTCGAAGTAAACCTCGGTTTGTTGTTTTCCGACCTGTATAGCATGATTTGAAGTAAGTCAGCAGCATGTTGAGACCTCCTTCACATCTGGCAAGGACAGTCGCTGCCTCGCACGCACGCGCCAGTAAATCTGTTCGTCCTCCAACAATATCAGAAGCGCCTTCGCAGAGGTTTCTGACCTGAACATTGATAAACCACGGCAGGCTTCAAACTGACCAACTGCATCGCGTTCCCCCTTTAACAATGCCGTCCACGAATCACCATTCTGTCTGACCTCTACATCCTTGCATACTTCCGCCTCTGGGTCTACCCGAACCCACAACACCGGTGATGCTCGTACAGGATTCTCATTGAATTCTTTTTCTGCTTGCGCTGCTGACTTGTGCTTTGCCCGCCTCGAGTGACAAGGAAGTTCCCCTGAGTAGATAGGGTCGCAAATCTCAATAGTGTGGTCGGATGCCCCTTCTATCTCCATGACTCTTATGTGCAAGGATCCCGTGAAGAGCAACCCTTCTCCTCCGCTATATTGCATACCGTTTAAAACTCCCTCCTGCTTCAAAACAAAATCAAGAACATGCTTGCGTGGGTTATATGTATAGCCGATCTTCCATCGGGGTACCCCTGCAGATGATGCCCAGTGTCTAACCATACTTCTAAGATCAGTTCCGCATATAGCTCGAAGTCGCTTTAGGAAAGGACCAACACTCACCCCTTGCTGGGCCTCATCAAATCCAGTTGAAACGACTGAGCTTCCGCCGTGTTCGGGTCCATTTCCATTGAGGTCCGAAAGAACACGTTGTTGAATCTGGTCGTGTGCCGCTCCGTTTCCGTTCAGAAAACTTGTACCGCGTCTCTGCTTTGCAAGAACGTTCTCGTGCGCTTTGACAAGCGCTATTGTTACACTCTTTCCTTCAGCAACGATATCTCGCAAGGCGCGGCGAAGAACTTCGATGCCAATCCGACGTTCGATCATATACACAATAACGTGGGATCTTCTCCTAACTGCATCCAGTGTGGCAGCAGTTGAGCGATCAAGCCTTGTGCCGGAAAGGTCCACAGATTTCTCTTTCCGAAGCTCGTCCATAACATCCATGATACGAAATCGATACCAGTTGCGTCCGAGAATGGCTTGCAGCCCGAGAGCTGTCACATGGGAAGCTAAGCCCATAATCAGCCAGCCATCCTCCCCTGACCGAGGACGAAGAAAGCGACCAAAGTAGGACATGACTAGTCCCGACATGACGGCTTCCCTTGCAAGCAGTCCTTCGTCAATCGCCCTTCTATTGTGCAGCAAGTCTCTGGAATACACAATTACACCACCGGCGCCAGTCACGGTGGTTTCTACCTTTTTTCCTTGAGATCCAACGAAAAGATGTTTGAACGAACAAGTTGGAGGGTCCGCCCCAAAGTAGTCACGACAAAACGCGAGGGCCTTGGCAAAGAGTGGAGGACTGGTATATACAAGCTCTTTTGCGTAGCCGGGCAGACAGAAGTGAGTTACTGTATTTGGCAATGCGGGGTCGGGTAATGCTACAAACGGGCCGACAGCCAGTATAATCTCTGATGGATGCGAGGGCGCACAAGAGCGATACTTGAAAAGCTTGACTGGTTTGTCGGGGTCCTCGTCAGACATGAGATCATGGTCGGAGAAAAGAAGAGTTTCGACGAGTTCGCCAGAGGCGACGACGACCAAATCAGGATCCACCGCGATATCAAAGTCGATAAGGTAGCGATCACACCAATCCATTGAATCGATACAGGGCATCCAGAAGCGCGCCATTCCAAACCTACTCTCGGTCAGCAGATAAACAGGGTCGATGACATCATTCGGCGCATCGCGATTGCCGTAGAACATGGCGCCAGCGGACGGGTCCAGAACCTCATATTCTATGGACAGGTTAAGAATGGGAAGTTGGTCAAGCGGTACTGCCGGGGCCGCATTGGGATCGACAAAATCCTCCACTGCACTGGTGGGTCTCGCGTGGTCGAAGGCCTGTTTGAGTTCGTCGATGATATCCGCGGAGATGTTGACAGGGAGGTCGACGACGAGCTCACCTTGCGCGGCGGCGGCGTCGTCGCGTAGACGCATAGAGTGATCAATGTCATCGATGCGATGGTGAGTTGATTGAGAAGATACGGCGCGAAGTAACTCGTCATCATCAAGAGGACTGAGATGACGAAAGGGAGCTCTTTGCTTGTTGAAGCGGCACGATTTGACACGACAACGACGTAAGTTGAGGGCAACATTGACAAATTGATAGTTGAGTGCGACAAGGTCAAAAGATGCACTTCCCCAAATGGCGCGACGGTTGAGATCGACGTAAATCTTGGTATGTTGACGTAAGATGCGCCAGCCTCTGGCCAATTCAAGTTGATGAAAGATGGGAGGTTTGAACTTTTCGGCCTTTGCGGACGCTACCATAGCGTGGGGGGCGAGTAGCGAGATGGCTTATGGGCGGGGCAGTAGGCACGACAGAGGTTGAGGGTAATGTGCGTGAGCGTGCGAGGCGAAGCGAATGCGGAAGCGTGAGCGCAACCGTCTGTCGCCGGTGCGGTGAACCAAGTGCATTCGGTGGGTTCGGCGCGACGGCCGAGAATAAATCCACTAGAGTGGAAGGGAGGAAGGTAGACGAGTGATGAGACTTGGAATTGGCAGTAGCGGGCGAGCGAGGATAGGGGTGGAACCCGGAAGGTTGAGGGGGGGAAGTTGGGGGCGGAGAGGTGCGGTGGTTTGGGGTCGGAAGAGACCCGCAAGGATGATACGACGGTTGGCGGACGGCAGGGGGGAGGAAATCGTAGGTATGGATAGAAATCAAGAGGCAAGCCTGTCGAATGTTGACGAGGAGGTAGACATTAGGGTAGCAAAAAGTCGGCGCAAAACAGCAAGAGTCATCGCCAACAAAGCGGAGAGAACAAAAATCAACAACCTTTTAAATTTTTACCGACATATTTCACACCGATAACTATTTTTTATTGGTCATACTTTGATGAAAAGTAAATTCCAAAGTTAAAATGTTTCATTTTATAAACCATTAGTGCAAGATTTCAATTTATTGCATTTTCTGAAAAAAGTTTCTGGGTGTTGTGGAACATCCTTTCCTTACAGAAAGAATATAGAAAAATTCTAAGAGATTCCAGTGTTGGCGGAATTACAGAAGATGACAATGATTTAATAAACTTGGTTATTGAAAACAAGATTACAGTTCAATACCGTATAGTGACCCCAATGTTGTTGTTACTGTACTGCACCAATGTTTAGCCTTGGCAAGTCTTGCATGCATGTACTCTGTACTGTCCTGTGCAGTACATTCTGGAAGTACTGTACAGTACTTTCTTTACTGTACAGTCGAGAGGGTGCTGGAGACTTCAAGCTTCCAACACGTGTATAGTGCACTTTGCTGGACTAAACTTGTGAAAGGCTTTACTTTACAGTGACGTACAGTTGCAATGGTTGTCTAATGGTCTTACAGAGTCCCTCTTTCCCGCTCAAAAGCGGTCCGCATCTCGAAGAGCGTCCTGCCAATTGCATCTATCAACGACTTTGCTTGGTCGTAATAGCCTTCCAACCAAGCACATCGGCCGATAACACAAGCAGCGAATGCCACTGTCGCAGACTAGGTGCAGGCAACGAATCTGAATAACAATGAACCGAAGCATGGCGAATCGTCGTATGAAGCGTGAGCTTGAGATTCTGTCTCGTGGCGGGGCCGCGCCGGGTATAGCTGCATGGCCCCGTGAAGAGGGCTCTCGTCTGGATGTGCTAGAGGCTGAAATTCGGGGTGCAGAGGATACGCCGTATGCAGGCGGCGTGTTTCGCTTGGAGGTGAACATTCCAGCCGAATACCCTCTCAAACCACCCCGGGTTAAGTTTCTTACAAAGATTTATCACCCTAATATTGATTCCCAAGGCCGCATTTGCTTGGATAGTTTGAATATGCCGCCGAAAGGCGCTTGGAAGCCAAGTTTGAATGTGGCCACCGTGCTAACGTCTATCCAGGCACTCATGTCATCGCCAAATGGCGATGATGGACTTATGGTCGATATTACAGAGGAATTTCGAAACAACACCCCATTGTTTTTAAAGAGGGCCGCGGAATGGACTAGAAAGTATGCGAGTGGGGAACCGAGTCAAGGGGAGGACCGCAACCATGACGATCACGGCACCAATGGTGAGGTAAAGGACGATATTGACCGGGAAGAGGGCACCAACGGAACAGAGGAGGAAATCGAGAAACCTCCGTCGCCCGGGCCCAGTAGTCGGCTGCGGAAAAGGCAACGACTTGGCTGACTCTGCACGTCACAATCCGTGCTCAAGCAATGTCATAGTGATCGCTTTCATCGACGGGGTGCCTGCAGAGAGTACAGCAAAGGGCCATGTAGCAGATATGTTATTGCGGACTAGCCCGCACCTATGGATCGTGACGGTCGATCACCGGGGCAGTGGCGAGTTGATACTTGCCTATGATTCGGTGTAGTGTTTTGAGAATCTGTAAAGCAATGGGGCACGAGTAGGCCGCCCAACCTATAACTGTTGAGCAATTATTGAGGCGCACCGTCACGTGACCACTGTTCAGGTTGCTACATATCAACACCAACAGGCCAATGCGATCATGAATTGGTTGACACTTTGTGCGTCTCAATTGGCACTTACGGCTCGTAAACTCTACGTTGTGATCGTTGCACCCAATGAAGTGCAGAAATACTACACTGTGGCCAGGCCACCTGCCCTCAGATTGACTTAAATTTTTTTTTCGCCCTTGCGTCATATCCAGGATTTAAGCATTTAATCATTTCCCAGATACTCAGTCGTCAGGGCACCCACACTGCAGGCAAACTGGTAGTCCTGCCAGCAGCCTCATCGTCCAGGGTTGAGCCCATCCAGTCTCCCACAAGGGCCTGTACTTTGAAGCCTTCACGTCCCGTCCTGCGAACAGATTTATGCGGTACCTGCAGTTCCCTCTACAGCGCCCCCACCTTCCTCCGCCAAGCTTTGCCGCTCAATGTGTAACACGTGACTAGAGCACGTCCGTTACTTTCAATCTGCCCCAAGCCGTTCGAAACCCTACCTCTCCTGCGCGTTCAGCGACTTTGCACAAGTTATCCGCGTGCTGTTTCCGAGTAACAGCACAGCCATTCTGTTCTCCTCACTGCCCCGCCCGAGTAATCCTGACATGCCAAATCCCGTGTATTTCAACCACCTTTTTGAGGAGGTGGAGGGACTACCACCGGATACCGCCAATCCTGCGTCTCTTCTTGCTCCCAACTCTCATCCCCATATTGACCCCACATTGGACAACCAACCGCAGGAAGAAACCCCATGGCAACGGGAGGCCTTTCAACCGCCAGAAGAGCATGAAGAGGACCAGGAAGAAGAGGATGAAGAGGATGAAGATGACCCCCCAAAGCCACAGCAGGAGCCCATGGCTGGTAAGAGACGCAAGCAGGAGCTACATCGACGTCATTCGAAGCGATACAGGGATAACCTCGGCGAGCTCTTCCAAAACTGGAACAATTGTTGCCAAAAGTCGTGCCGGGCTGCAAACTCAAGACCAAGAGCCAAATCATTGCAAACAGTGTCCAGGCCGTCAAGTCGCTACGCGCTGAGGTTTCCTCCCTGGAAATGCAGTACGTGCTGTCAAGCCCTGCCAACCGAACAAAATGGGTAGAAGACACGGTTCGCAAGGCAGCTGGCTTTCAGATGTAGCGGAGCCGTTCATGCGTCTGCTGGTGGGCATGCAGAGGTGGAAGCATTCCGAGTTGTGGTGCCGCTATGAGGCACAAGTGATGCCGGATGGACGTCTGACGGGAGGGCCTGTGTCGGCGCCGACGAATACTGTTAATGACATTGTCCCGTCCACTCGTGGCTTTTATCTGAAACTTGAGAGAGTAGCGTCAGCGCACGATATCACCGCAACTGCAGTGCCGGAAGAGTACAAGATGTTTTCAAAACTTTCGCAAATGGTGACTTTTACCTCTGGAGACGATAGTCTGGTTGGGAGAATTGCATCTTCTTTGTCACCGGAATGTATTGATTTGACGGATCCTGAATCTTGTCGTGGTTTCAAGAGAAGTGTGAACGCTAAACGATGTGGGTTTACCGTTTGCTTCGCTGTGCCTTTTCTAGTGCGAGGGCATGTATTTGCGACCATCCTTTTTACGACGACTCTAATCGTTCAGATATTGGACCTGACATAAGTATTGCTCAAGATCTGTCGAGTTCCTTGGGTAATTGTTACGGAGCATCAGTTGCTCAAAAGCCGGGAATTACTGCGAGTACCGACAAATGAAATACTGTTCCATGTGGATATCGACTGGAGAACGTGAAATATTGCGGGATGCGAGGATGTTTGCTGATGCCCATATCGCTGAATCGCGGATAGACCGTGGTTGAGCCTATGTGAGGGGCATATTAATGTCGCAAGGTTCACCGTAGTATGTGAGAGAATACACCCATGGCGGTCAACACAGATAACCGGGAAGAAGCGGTGTTACACGGCGATCTCTGATTTGTGCTCTGATTTGTGCACACTATGTCGAAGAGTTTGCATTTCTAATGTCATCCCACAAGGGCGAAAAGTCGTACGCAAACTTCCACATGTTGGTGCTCGTTTTTTCAGTCTAATAAGAAAAGCCACTGCCGCAATACGGCGGACATGGGGCAAAACTGCTAGAATTCGATGGAAAGGACGCAGTGGGGTGGTTTGGTAATACGGGACGACAACGTGCTGAGAAATACCCTGTCATTTACAAACGTGACGAGAAATTACTTGCAGAGCAATTTTCGATAACACAAACGCCTTGCTTGAACGAAACTGGTAAAAGAAGGGTTTAAACATTCAGTAGAGCAAAAGAGCATTGTCCTCATCGAATTCTGGAACGGTAGCGCACGACTCTGGTAGGACGGTGCCTGATTCTGGCAGCTTCAAGCACCTCAGCGCGTCATGCGTAGCCAGCCAACAACGAGCCTCCCCAACAATTGACGGCAAGACTGGATCGTAGTGGGTTTGAGTGCAATTTCTTAGAATGCCTTTTCTTCTGATGAGCAAAAGAGATGTCACATGGAAACGCGGAGTTCAAAAAGTGTCAGGACTTGGGATTAACATTTCCTAGCAGTGATCATTACGATGTGAGATATTTGGTGGGGCAAAGACTTGTATGAATATCTTTGACCATACTGTGATGGATACATACGGAGGCTCGCGTTCCTTGAGAATGGACGGGGCGGGTGATGTCCTTCCGAGAATCATGGCGTCGGGTTTCGGCGTAGCCAAAACTAACTGGACTACGGGATCTGAAAAGCGAACTTTGCTCCTCTGACGACGGGTTACAGTTGACGCCTGTTTTGAGATAGCGCCTTTGGAAGGCTGAGCGACTCCGTTGAAGAACGTTAGGGGTCTGCGGCGTGTGTTTGGTGCTGCCGCATTGGCATTGGCAACGTCATTATTCAAAGCCTTTGAGAGAGCCCTTCGAGTTAGGCTGAAAAGAAGGCAGCGCTTGAACGGGAATGTTAGTGTTTTACACAAATATAGCAGACAGGAGGGGATGAAACGGAGTAGGCGATAGCGGACATCAACTCACCCGTCTTGAGACGTTGCTTGAGGGTTTCGTATGCCATGACAATAAGAGTTGGCGCTATAATTTGAGAATCAGGAGTCCTGTCTGACGAGACAAGGTTTACGATGGAGGCTGCAGCTGGTTGCTATGGTCACTGGGACACAGTAGAATTGTCGGTTTGCGTGTTTCATTTCCGCTTTATGTACCGAAAACTTTAAGACTTGGGAGCTGGGACTATGAAAGTTTTCGAGACAAATACCACCCCTATCGACTAGCCGACGGTCGCTGATATGCTTGTTGCGGTTACTACTTTCTTCATGCTATGACGAGGGAGGCGGTGCACGGTCCGCTCATGACCGATCGCTGACGGCTCGCTAATCCGTTGGCGACTAATTGGGGGCAGAGGATCATTGCAAATGGCTTTTGCGTCGAGCTTGATGGTGATTCATTGTACCCAAATGGTTTATTGTACAGCACAACGTTCTCGATTGCTGGAGGTTCTGGATCACACCGCACTATTGTATACCGTACGGTACTGTACAGTACTGTAGCACCCCTCGGTATCCGGAGCTTTGGGTTCAACCAGAACAGATTCTGGCTTAAAAGAAAAAGTTAGATGCTTAAAATTTTAATACATTTTCGCCACTGTCATTCAGAAATAATTCTTTGTGTAAAGTTCGAACGAATGAGTATCCCTCGACCCTCCCTCGACCACCCGTTCACCCCCGGTCACCGCCGGTCGACGGCCATTTCTTGGCTAAAGCCCTCCGCATTTACATCCCACTATCCCACAACTACCTTCAATCCCAGGCCAAATCCACCTCGTACAACCTGGTCGCCTTCTTATCCCCCTCCTCGACGTAATACACATATCCCACTCATTGCCTGTCACTCCGCCTCCCACCATGGATGCAGACACCGAGAAAGCAAAGCAGTCGCTATCCACATTCGAGTCTTCCCTCACACAGCTCGATCAATCCATCCGCCCAGTGCTTTCTGCCTGGATGAAATTCGCGCCAAACGCGCCACGGAAGACCTGGATCCCATGACCACGGCCCGCTTACACATATCGCTTTGCTACACCGTCAACTCACTTTTTTGTATGTACTTGCGAACGCAGGGTATCGATCCCAATACACACCCAGTCATTGACCAGATTACTCGCGTGCAAGAGGCATTCATGCGAATGAGGAAGGTGCAGGCGGGGGTATCAGCAGAGTTTCGACCGTTGCCGGACCGAGATCGCAGGAAGCATATCGAGAATATGCTGGCCAGTGAGGCAAAGTTGAGTGCTTGGTGTTCCCGCAGGAGAGGCATCTTGTTAGGGCCTGCAGAATTTGAAACAAATTGAGAAACAGGAGGGAAAGAGCGGAGAGATGGAAAATGGAGAGGACGATGGGCTTGAGCATATTCGCATGAAAGAGGATGATTTGAAAGAGATGGAAAATATCGTTGAAAAGAGAGATCAGAAGGCTGCTTTGAAGAAAGCAAAGAAGGACTACAAGGAGGAAAAAACGGGAGATGAAGGCCGAAAAGGCCGAGAAGCATATCAAGAAAAAGAGAAAAAGGGCCAAGAGGAAAAAGAAGTCAGAGTCGTAGATCAAGCACCAACTCGGTTGTAGTATTGTCGCGCCCAATTCGATATAGTGGAAACTAAAAGACAGCGACTGCATGAGTAAACAAAAAGATTATCATGATCACGACCGTTTGCAAAACGCCCCTACACCCAACGGACAACTTAAATCGCCGAGTAGCACATTTGCTCAAAAATACCCTTCCGATTGATATTCATCCGGTCTATCTCCCAGTCCTGCCAACTCCACACCGTTAATTCCCGTCGTCTCCTTCCCTCCCATCAAAGCAGCACCCTCCATCTGTGTCGCAATCTGACTCGCATGGTTCGCCCCAAAACTCGTAGCCGCCTCCTCCATGTCCTTCAAGCCCTGCGCAAGAGCTTCATCAAATGCACCCACCTCCTCATCCGTCAGCGAGAGTGCAGGGCCCTTTCGGCCATTACTCGTCTCGAGCATGCTCTGCTTTCTCCCATATGCGCGATTTTTCTCCAGAGCGTCGTTCATCACACTCTCTTCCTCTGCCCCTCTATACTGCATCACATCCTCGTATGCATCGTTCTCATACTCGCTCTCCTCTCCGTTGATCCCTGTTATACTCTTGCTGGCGGTGCGACCACGTGCCTCGGCCTGCTTAAAATACTCTGATGTCGTGAAAGATGAGGCCTGTGTTTCAGAGTTACTAGTCACTGGTGGTCTCACAGGATTGGTATCCCCACCGGATGGTTCTACCCGCGCCTGAGGGATTGGTTGCTCTGTAGACTCCCGACGAGAAGACGCATGTATCCGCTGCAAAAACGCCGCTGAAGGTTCCACTGGCACTTGTGCCCCGTCTCCACCTACTTTGTACACGAGTTGTTCGGCCGATGCGGCATTGTTGGAGTCCCCAACGGACCGGCTAACATTGATTTGCGGAGCCCGTTCACTTTTCCCGGCTCCATCCTCAGAACCCAAACTGCCCTCAGCAGTCGCCGTGCCCCGACCTGCAGTCTCGTCGAAAAACCTCTGCACGGAAAAGCTGGGGAGCATCTCCCTTATCTCCGGCGATAATTTATCGACTTCCCCCCTGACCGTCGCCGCTGCAATCTTGGCTGTCACAGGCGCAAGTAAGATGCCATTCCGGTGATAGCCCGTTGCGACACTCGCATTCTTATATTCCATGTTCCCTAGCACAGGCATTAGATCTGGAGTCGTGGGTCTCAAACCAGACCACGTTTCCGCAATCTCATATTCCCCGAAACCTGGAACTAATCGCACGGCAGCCTGCAACAAGCTTGCAATTCCCGCAGCCGTGTTCTGCAGCCCAAATTTTCCATCTTCCATAGTGGCGCCGACATAAAACTCCCCCCTCTGTTGTTTTGGTATGATATACAAGTCATGTCTGAACAATGCGTGCGTTAATTCATGCTGTCGATTTGAAGTTTCATTTGGATGTCGAAGAGACAGCATCTGGCCTTTTATGGGACGCACTGGGAGGTCAGGCAACAACCCCTTCGACCACGCACCCCCTGCAAACAGATAATGGCCAGCGCGAACCAGACCCTCACCATCTACAATCAGGCCGTCAACATGAGCACCATCTGGGGATACCACGACACGGTTCACTAGTCCGTCTTTTATTCGGACCCCAACCGTAGGCATGCTTCTTTCAAGGCGGCAACCAAGCGGCGGTTGTCGATGTGAGCGTCCTCCCGAACACGCTTCGCAGCGACCACTTCTTTACTCAAGGCAGCCTCTACCAATTGTACTCGATCATTGCCCTGCAAGTCTGCGTCGGTAAAATCCTCATCTGCGTAGTAGGGGACCATAAAATCACCCCGGGAGATGTATGAAACGTCGAGACTAGACACGGTGGAAAGGCGAGAGAGGAATTGAGGGTACATGGCGTGCGATAGGAGAGCGAGGGATTGAAGTGGTTCAGGCATTGACTCGACATGGGGTGCAATCATACCGGCGGCAGCCAGGGCGGCTGGAGGACGGGTTGGTGTGTGGTAAAGGGTAACCGAAGTACCAGACTGGGACAGTTCAAAAGCGGTGGAGAGAGAAGCAATTCCCGCCCCGACGATAATGATGTCAGAAAGTTGAGCAGTGGGGGCACCAAACGGCTTAGGAGAAACGGACGGTGGTGGATGATGTTTGGCAAGAGGAGGGGGGAGTCGATTGCCCAGGAAAAGAGTCTGGGGGGCGGGGGGCAGAAAAGCTGGCATGGTTGGAGAGGGAGGATGCTGGCGTGAATTGAGATGGCGGCCAGGAAAGGTGTGCTCGGTGGGATTCGTAGAATGGAAGTCGTCTTTGATCTGGCTGGGATTGGGACGGGGAGCAAAAGTTGATCTAAGAACGGAGATTTCCACAGCATAATGTACAGTACTTGCGTAAAACACGGGTACAGTATCTCAATAGCGTGAGTGTTCCTCCTGCAGAGATGGCCGGAATAAATCAATTACATTACATACAGTACTAGTTAATTATATTACATTGAATTTTTAGATTATAAAAATATGGAGAACACAAGTCTCGCTCAATCTGAAAAACGCTGCCAAGGATTTTCAGCCTCTCATGCCTGTCAATATCCCTAATGCCAGTAATGTTCACTGTAGTCACTGTAGTGAACATAAGTAAAATTTTCAGAATTACAGTTTCAGCTCTTATGTTCACTATACTAAACACAAGAACCGTTTCGGGGACCAAGTTTGGAGTGGATCCTCATTCGCACGGGCAATAGGATTTAACATCTCAGAGACGTTACATGATCCGGTGTGTTTCTGTAAGATCCTCGACTTTCCAGACCCGAAATTGGATGAAAATGGCTCCAGGGCTTTGCTGTACGTTACGCCGATATCCATGATGTCATCATCTTCGCTCCTTCAACCAACAGATGCAGCATCTATCGCCCCAAACGGTAAATGAAGCTACCACAACTCTTACGCAAGCTCGTGAAAGCCAGGTCCAGCTACGCGAGGAATTTGAACAAGAAAATGAAGCGCTAAACCCTGCCACACCACATACTGGCAGTGGGAAGGGGGCAGAAAGTCAAGAAAATCGACTTACGCGAACCCGAGAACGTCCTAAAGCACGAAGGGGAGCTCGAGAAGGGAGCAGGAGTAGAAGGAGGGAGGGCAAGAAAAGCAAGGAATTCGGGAGAATCACGAGATGTCAGCAGTGGGTGAATTCTGGGAAGGAGTGACTGCAGTTCAATTATGGTAGAGAAGGAATTCGCCGATACCATCTTACACAACCGTGCTCATTTGCTCTGCTCCTTGGCCGTTTATAACATTAAAGTGCAGTGTGATTCTAAAAAACTTCCTCCTACAAGGTGCGGTTTTGCCGTCTTGTTGATGGGTAGCATTCTAAGACAACTAATGGATTGGCTGAATGAAAGTATACGACTTAACAACATCCAGCAGCAATCTTTCAACTTGTCAGACATGTACCGCTACGTCGCCATTCTTCTATTCTCACACACCACGAGATTTAGCTATTAGAAGGCCATAACTGTTTTACGGCAGTCCGAAAGTACCCCATCCTCTCTCGAACGAATGCGATTCCTCTCGAGCAATATTCTGGCTTACTCGCCAACTGGCAAAGGAGATCATGGCAGTATTCAATGTAATGCGCAACGAGATCAGATGCGGTATCTTTCAGAGTTTGAGGCACTTGCATTCAGGGACACCAGTAAATTGTTTTTCACTCCAATGCATTTGACAGCTACACTCGATGATGATCTATTTGTGCAAGGGCCGCGGACAATCAAGTGAAGATGCTAGCGCAAGAAAAGTGGACTGTGAAGGACATTCTGCCGATACTCTGGCCGATGCTTTATTCAGAATAGTACTGGCGGTGCGATTTAGAAGACGCGGGGAGCCCCAAACAGAATACGTTCGAAAGCTGATTAATTCCCTCCTGGACGGTCGTGGAGAAGAATCGTTTAATGGATGTCTTGTAACAGCAGATAGGGGCTACGGAAAGCAAGGATTCATGGAGATAATGATGGAACATGGGTTGGGGTCTGTGTTTGTTATGCCCGATCATATTCTTGGCTGCCATCCTTTCGTCGGAAGATCATTTTCAAATCCACTACGTGAGGATCTACAGGAAGCAGAAATTGAGCTCTGTGCGTCTAACGCCCCTAATCAAAGGGACGCACCGGCATTCCAACCTGTATCTGCACAGTCTGATCGCAACGCTTCGCCTGCTGTGGAAAGTAATGTGGATACAAGTAATGAGACCACCGAGATCGATGGAGGCTCTCGTTTCGGTGGACCAGCTGAATCTGAAGTCGCAAATGCGGTTGAATTAGATCGAAGGAAGGAATTTGTGATTAACGACGACGCTACATTGGGACCTGGTTTTTTTTTTCGCCAGCAAATCAACTGGCTCCGTATCTCGACGGGTTGGGCAGAGCAAAGCAACTGAAATTACTGTACTTGAAAGAGATGATGCAAAGTTTTGCAAAGTTTTGCGGTTTACATACACTGTGCCACAGCAATTGAACTCAATTTTGAACACCTGGATAGCGGTACCTCGATCGGATTTTAGGCTAGACCGGACACTTTTCAGCGGTGTCCTTGGGAAATAGGATACTCTTCATTGCTTCAGAGAAAAGGCTGAGGAGCTGATTGCTGGCCATTGTAATGTTTTCACTCATGGTCAGCGCTGTGCTGATTGGTTCGTTCTAAGACAGTTCCGAATCACAGGAAAAAATGCGGGGCTCCTGTTATTGTCAACTGAAGCCGTAAAAAACGTTCTAGGTGTTACAAGGACGGGTACTGCGCAAAAATGTCAATGAAAGAGTGGTTTAATCTACTGTATCAGGGTTGGTTTAGCTCGAAGGTCTCAACGGAAGCGATGATGAGAGGGACTTTGAATGAGAAGGATGTACTGAGCGCGTTGAATTCTATGGCCTTTGTAAAGGCCGTGTTTGAGATTGGAATGGTTTCGGTAAAGGGTGCTACGTACTTAGTCCCGATACCGTGGCGTTCCTGGATGCTGCTGCTTTTGAGAGATGGGATTTTTCGTTGGAGCCAGGTGCAGTCACCACTGTTGTAGATGAGGTGGTGGTATTGGCTGCCGTAGAAATTTAGACCAAAGTCGCGGCTTCAACTGTTGGAGAGGTCATACATCTTGCCACTCCTGACCTGATTAGGTGTGAGGTAGTGGATGATACTTTTAAGCGTTATGTCTTTACTGAGCACATGGGTCAGATCGTGCAGCAGCTTTTTGTTCTTGGCTTAAATAATGCACTTTACGTGCTATTTACTGAGACGGGAATAATATACATAGTACTAGTCAGGTGCACCACCCAGTCTATGAACATTTGTGAGGACAGTCTTACAAAGTTGGCCGTGCCACTAGTGCAATGGGCGCACATTCAAGACGCTGCATTTCCCTCTTTTGTGAGAGCTGATCACAAAGAAGTGCTCATGACGCGACATAAGTTTTGGAAAGTTGTTGAGCAGCATGTGATTTCCAATGGATGCTTCGTACCCTTAAAGCTGTTTAAGCATGCTGCCCAAAGTTTTTACTCAAAACCCAAAGGGGGCGTTGACGATGCAACACAGCAAAGAGCCATACTACGGAGCTCTAGTTCCCACTTCAAGTGGGAACAGAAGATTGTGTCGCAGATCCTAAAGACTATCGATATCAACGCGGTCTTTGCATGGAGGATCTTCCAGCGTGAGGACATTCTGGAGTCGGAGCAGTCTTTCAAATCTATTGAAAGTTTTAGAAACTACCTGAACAAGACACAAGCTACGGCCGATTTTATGTTCGATGTATCACAAGAGCTTTTTAGCTATGCTGCATCCACACAACTACAGGAGCACGTGGACGACGGAGGAAGTGGGGAGGAAATAACTGACAATGCGGAATTTAAGAGGCTTGTCAGTTCTGCACATTCTAGGAAACGAAATCGGTTGGCCTTCTTCAATGGGGCAGATGGAATGTCGTTACGTCTTTGCGTGCGTGGTCACATGCCCAAGCAAGGAGCTCTAAGCTACTGTGATTTGTGTGGCCAACACAAGCAAGGTTTCAGGGACATCGGTCGTCGTACTCTAGTGTATTATGCGGTGTTAATCTGTGTATCCGTGTATTTTCCGGCCTACGTAAAAGTTGTTGGAGCGTTTGGCATAATGCTAAAGTTTTAGAGCTAAGAAGGACACCACCGCCTATTGGAAAGGATAATTCCGAAGGTAATGGTGATGGACGAGATCCTTCTTCTGGTAGTGGAAGACTGAGCAGTGGGTCGGCCAGGTCATCTCGTAGGCGGTGTTTAGAGGGCGATCAAGGCGATGGCCTACCTAGACGTAAGCAACGAACTTCCTAGTGGATACTATAGGTAAAGGGGTAAGACAGTTGTTGTTGTAAGTTTGGCCTTATGTTCACTATAGTGAACATAAAGGGATTTTTGCTGTCCCAAAGAGGTAGTCGGAGGTCCAACTTTACATTCCTCTTGACTGAGTTTTTCAGCAATAGTCGCCAAACTTTGCCAACTAGCGCAAGTAAACGCCCTTACCACTGTCATAAGCTCAGATGCTACGAAAAGCAAGATCTCTCTAACTACGGCGATCTTCAAAGTTGTGTTCAGTATAGTGAACATTAAAATCTGGCATTAGGGATATGGAAAGAGATCAGCTGTAGCACTTGCACGGTTAACCCTTACACTCAAGGTAAATAAAGATTAAAGATTCATTCATTCATTTTGAATATCTCGCCGACCTTTAGAAAGATGTACTAATCAACTGCGACGCTGGAAATTATCATTTCGAGCATCCCTACCAGTTGTACAAAATCCAAATCCAGCGGGTTTTAGATAGATTTGGATCATTCAAATCTGCACGTACCCATCGAAATCGAATTCGGATTCAATCAGTCCCGCTAGAAATTGGATTCCATTCCGGTGATTCGGAGTCCAAAAGACCACGTCTTGGACCTCGATTCTGCGGAATGGAATCCAAATACCATCAAATCAGAGGTGCCCTGCCCTAAAGTAGCACAAACAGCACTGTTACTGAGAGGGACAATCAACTTGTCGAACAGGTCATCTCTACACAGTTTACTGCGATACTAATTCGTAAAGTAGCGCGGGAAACAGATACTATTATCCTACGACAGTGAGCGAATAGATCAGGAAGCATGAATTTGGTCGACAGCAATATTCGTCCCCCACTTCTGGCTTCCTCTTCGATCCGTGCGTCACGCACTCCCCTCTCTCAAATTCAATTCTCTTATAAACAAGAAACACTGGCATTATGGCGCGTATTGCAAAGCAAACGGAGCAGTATGCACACTTCTGCCACCAATCCTTGCCCGCAACTCAAGCCGTCTTCCCTTGATCAAAAGAGCGCAAAACCTTCTTCACATTTCTTCAACAAGCTCTGAAAAAATTCCTCAAAACTAATTTCGACCTACTGCAATCTTGGCAAGAAAAATGGGCACAGGAAAGGTATAGAAAGCGAAGGAGAGAGTAAAAAAGTACAGGTCATTCGTCGCTGCATCAGTAGATCCCTCTTGAGGCTCTCGGAAAAAGAAGGACTTCATTCTATCCCAATTTTCTCATGATTACTACTATTTATGAGGTATTTGAAGTGGTGAAATTCAGCCATTATGTAAACAGACAGGACAGAGGAAGACGCTGTACAGAGGCACCAGAAGGTATGGTGTGAAGCGGTGAAATTTGATTTCATTACAAGAGCATTTAAGGAAAAGAACGCGACTGGCTCACTTTCGGAAGAGGATGTCATTCGCGCTGCAAATGCAGTATACAAAGGTGATGCCAACATATCCAATATGTAAAATTTACTGCAAGAACCGGATATCGACGTCGGCCCTGAGTTTAATTTTTGAGACTTTCTGCATTTTTCAGAACTACGCATTTCTGCGCTTTGATACTAAGATCCAAAGTGCAAGTGAAGTTAGTAGATGAGGTTGATGCATTTGCTCCTGTCAACAGCTCTATTTTCATAGGAAATGGAAACGGCGGGAGTAACATCTACAATTCTCAATTAAACCACGTCGGTAGTTTAATATTACCAGAACTGTCTCCAGCAAAGGGCGACAGATTGAAAAAAATCGCTACCAAGAGCTTTCAAAGCGGTTTGATGCTTTGAATGGAGGAGATGGCATCGAAAAATTAGCAGAAGCATCTGCAAAGCGATCTAAGGCAACACAGGATCTTGTTCAAGTCGAAAGATATATATATATGCTCAACTTGTTCTCTTTGACTGGCACAGGCCGTTTTCTGAAACAGCGATATAGTATTATTGCTTAAAAAAGGCACTTAAGGCCCTGAATAGAAATTGTACTGCAGAGCTGCGCCATCCACTTCCCGTTAGCGATTTTGTTTTGGATTGCAGCTCCGGGCATGCTACACAAACGATGTGGTGTTGATTCTGGACCCAGCGAGGAGGGTTTCAAACAACAGGATCTGATAGAATCCACACAGCGAGGAAGTGATCTCTTGAACACAACAGAGGTAGTGTTGGTTGTACCACAACAAGGTATTTTTCGCTTGCACCAGCGGCAAGTTGTGGTTGCACAAGAAAGGTTGTGGTTCCACGAAGCAAGGGGTGGTTGCACATGAATCGGGGGTGTGGTTGCACACATTGGGGGGATTAGTTGCAAATTGCGGGGTTAGTGTCACACAGTGGGGGTTAATGACAGCAAACGGGGGGGAGTGATTGAACAAAGCTGGGGAAGGATTTCACACAGCGGGGGGGGGGTGATCGCTTGCACACTATGGTTATGGTTGCAATCAGCGGGGTGCAATTTGACCCAGCGGGGGGATGATTGCACTCAGCGGGGGGTGATTGTAGACAACTGGGGGGCTTGGTTGAACTCGGCGGTGGGGTGATTGCACAAGGCGGGGGAGTGGTTGAAATCGGCGCTGAGTGTGCTTTCACACAGCGGGGAGGAATGATTGCAAGCAGCAGGGGTAGTGACCACTCGAAACCTGGGGCAGTGGTTACACACGGCTTGGATGTGATCGCTTGTACACAGCGAGGAGTTGTGATTGCATGCAATGCGAGGTTGTAGTTGCAAACAGGGAGTTGTGGTGGTACTCGTGGGATTATTACAACGCAGCACACACAGGGAGAATGGAACAATCAAATACAAGAAACGGCGGTGTCTTGAATACAAACTGGGCGGAGGCCAATGGGTAGGGATGTACGCGAACTGTGCTATAGGTGTAGGTTCTCTGGTGAGAGTGTTGAATATTTCTGAATGGAGTTGCGAGGAATTATTTTTCAGATGGATAGAGGAAGCGGGTACAACTCGGATGAAGAACAGATATGGGGGGATTTAATGGGGATGAGAACTCCCCGGGGGAGTTGGGAAGACGCGGTGAGAATGGCTAAAGGGTGGGTGGGGATGCAGTCAGGAAGGGTGAGCGGGTTGAGGAGGTGCAGCTACGATGAGAGGAGATCGTGTAAAGTGGAGTCAAGTGCAGGAGTGTTGTGCAAAGAAAGATACGAATCACCGATTCGTCGGACTCTGCATGAGTACGTCACCTGCATTGTTCAAGCAAAGATGCTTAACTCCAGCATTCGATCGCGATGGAGTCTTTTGGACTCCCCAATAAGATCACTATAATTTTCCCTCAAATGGATTTGGATCGCGCATTAGGTAAGGATACTCTAAGCCATAAGAATGTTATGTGGTACAGTGGTGGCCGAAAAGGAAAAGAATTCAGAGTATCTTTGTGAACTTGAAAAACCTGTAGCAAGCAGCTGTTTTCAGAATTGTTTACTTCTTTGATACGTTGAGTTCATTTTAAGACTCTTTTTTATAATATCTTTATTATTTTTGGTATTATGCGCTAACGCTTTTCCTA
Organism: Kappaphycus alvarezii; assembly: GCA_002205965.3. Lineage (NCBI taxonomy): Eukaryota > Rhodophyta > Florideophyceae > Gigartinales > Solieriaceae > Kappaphycus > Kappaphycus alvarezii. The sequence continues at coordinate 699,220 of NADL03000775.1, forward strand.
CTATGGACAAAAAAAATTAAAAGCAATTGTTGTGTTGTGTAGACGTTTTTATACGCATGAAACGAAGTACAGTTGATAATGAGGGCGATCCCACAAGGGGATGCTACACGACGTGGACACGTGGTTCGCTGGCGTACACTCGTCCAGGAATGGGCGAGTGTGCGAGATCCGGCGATGGCGGTCACTGGCATGCCTCTCTCTTCCTCAAGAGACCCCAGAAAGACTGAAAGTAGGCTCTTCTTAACTACGGTCAAAAGAATACGACCAAAGATCGTTGCGCTAAGTGATCTCAAAACAAGTGACAATCATGGCTCAAGCGTTCATGGATAGCAAAGAAACTGCCAATGCTCTACCTTCGAAAGCTAAACAAGTCGCGAAAAGGAAAACTCTTGCTGAAGCAGTAATAGAAGGAACATAGATTGTGACGTATGGGCAAACGGTGGAGCGTGTGTATCGAGACCGGAAGTACGGCCTCAGCCGTTACCCGTACGAGGGAGGGCCGGTAATTGGAGCTTTTTTAGGTGTATTTTTCTATCAAAAGGAGTGGCAGCCTCGCAAGGCTCTCGAAAAGCACTCAAGCATGCGTGCAGCGGCAGAGTGCGAAGCAAAATACATCAACGCCGCTGTTTATTGGGATTCCTTTCATGAGGCTGCTATCCAACTGAGACAGGAAGCAATTAATGAGAAAAAGGTGGATGAAGCCTTTCGGTTTGACGTTTGGTCTTTAATTGCAGTCAGATATTCAATAAGAGTTCTTGGTTATCGCACTGAACTCCACTGCATGGTCGCGGAGAATTCCACGCATGCCAAGATGGTTTTACCGGCTCTGTAATGCAGGGGAGATATTGTTCCTGCTGGAGACCTCGATGAGACTCTTAACGAGTTAAAATCTCACAGGAAATCCCAATTGATGAAGTCAGTCGCCACCCTCAGCGCAAGTAACGCAAAAAATAGGGCCAAAGGAAAGGAAAGGGTGGTGCTGCGGATGGTAACTAGTTACCATTGGCTCTTGGCAACCGCTTTGGCGCGGATTAAAAACCCGAGTCGAAGCATGGCACCAGATAGGGGCCTCGGCACATATGTGTCGGGCCATTTAGTTTGGGTATACGAACCGCCTATCGAGCCTTTTATTTTAGGGCAACGCGAGGATTTGGGGGATATCCCAAAGTCGGTGGAAGATCTGGAGTTTGGGGATCGGGACCTAGCTTTAGGGTGCCACACTGGAATATAACAAGAGATATCAAAGAATCATGGCATTGGTGCGAAGGAAAATGGTGCTATCATTTTGCCGGCCTTCACTGTATGGCAAGATCGAGAAGAAGGGCTGAAAGGACGCTTTATTGTGAACCTATCAAAGCAATCAAAGAGATTGCCGAAAGAAAATTGTGCGCATGGAGACCCTCTCGGAATTTGCAATGAACATTAAGCGTGGAGATCACTTTATTACAATGGATATCGACAAGAGATACAGTCATCTACGCTTGCACCCATTGATGCGCGACTGGTTTATTTTCCGCTACAATGGCCGATACTACAGACTTCTTGCTCTCCCGTTTGGGTAGGGGCGCTCGCCGCTGTGATTTACGCGGCTTATGTCACCGTTCTTTCGCGAAATACGGACATTTGTGTACCGAATACTGGCGTATATCGACTATTTTTCGATCCCTCCATCTCCATATGGTACAACGGCAAGTCCGACGGACTGTGATCAGGTACGGAAAACGATCACTTCGCTTATGCGACGCCTGGGCCTGAATCCACAAACAGGCAAAGGCGAATGGAATGGAGCACCCGTAGTGGAAACCCTGGGTGTCATGGTAGACAGCATATGGATGAAGTTCTACGTAACGAAGCGGAAGGTGCGAAAAATTCAACAGCTTTCTGGGAACTTGCTCAAGCAAGTGATTCTGGGACGGCGCTGGGTTTCGGTCGCCGATGTGTCCAGTTTCTGTGAAATCTTTGTTTCGTTTAGTTTACCAATGCCTTGGGCACGATTCTACACTCGACCACTGTACTGGGACTTTTACAGCAATCGAAGGCATGATCATTGCTGTCGATGCGATTTATCGCATCAATCAGTGCGGGATCTCCGTTTTTGGCGCCAGCTATCGCAAGCTGCATCGTAAGTACGCCCAATCACTCCACCGCCTGCTCAGGCTGCAGTGCACTCAGAGGCAGCGGACATGGGATACGGCGGTACCTTAAATGTCGAGGAAACAAGACCTGTAATGGAAGGAATGTGTACTGCCTAAGGTGTCTGGAGCTGGAGAGATTGAGCCGCACCCCTCAAAATCCGAGAACTGAAAGCCATACGCCGTTTGTTATGCAGGCTGATTGGAACGGAGATTCGTCTACATGGCATCCAGCACTTGCTTTTTCATGCAGAAAAACAGACGGTTGTGCACGTCGCAAACAGTTTCGTGTCCACGAGTAGACCAATGATGGGGGTGCTTCGTCGTCTCAAACTTGTGCTCGACAAATTGGGAATTTGGATAAGATCAGAGTGGATCCCATACGCTGTCAACCAGTATGCCGACAAGTTGTCGCGACGCTTCCCACGCGGCGACTTGAAGATTCGTAAGGAAATGCAGCGTTCCGTCGCGGATGGAATGAAGGTGCCCGTCGCCGCTTTCAAGTTTCGACACCTCGGCGAGCCGCCAATGTTCGAGGAGCTGGAATCAGAATAGAACACGGAGAAAGTACGTCTACTCTGTCCACCAGTGGACTTGATTGGAGTAACTATGAATAAACTCGCACGAACGAAAGCCTCAGCAGTCCTGCTGATCCCCGAATGGCCCCGAAAGACCTGGCATCAAGCGGCTCTTCGCATGGCATCGCGGGCGGAACGACTCTCGCCACACTCAGCTGCAGTTTGGAGCGCACAACGGACACTCAATCCAGCATGGAGACTGTTGCAATCCGATATCAACCCATGAACACTCGCTCCGTTGCACGGGTACAGGCATTGATAAATCTCGGTTCAATACGGATTGTTGATCTTGCGGGCGTCTGTCCCAGTGCTCGTATGACCGCATCTCTTGTCGCCGAGTTCGCTTAGAGTGACCGTACGGCTCCCTCACGTAACTCTCAGTGTACTACGTGGTTGTATTTTTGTGCTTCCCACGGCAGAGTTCCACTTCCAGTGACGGAAGGACATATCGCCTATTTTATTGGATGGTTGAGGATTTAGAGGGACGCAGGTCGAAGGAACGTAGGCAGTACTTCAATTCCTCAGTATCTTTCAGCCGTAAGAAAAATTCACCTTCTCATTACTGGGCAGCGTTTGCCTTCGTTTCCCTTTGTGGAAATTGTTGATAGGGGCTACCGAAAATGGGAAGAGTACAGTTGCCCGCAAGAACTCATCAAGTGTGGTATTCCCTCGACTGAAGTCCAACGCATTAGGGGGTTAGGGATGGCCTCCTCAAATTCTAGCGTTATTCGAGATTTTGTCGCCTATGTGTTTACCTACTGCTTTAATAACCCACATAGGAGCTCTGTTAATTCTCTTCTCGTATCTGAGGTTTGGTTTGAAGACGCCGTAATCTTTGCTCGCGCAAAGATGTGGAAGGCACGGGAGGTCAGTCCTGAGCAACTTATAACCTGCCATCGCATGCCTGGGATTTAGTCACTATTAGACCTCTTCGCTTGATGACGCGATATTCGCAGCACTCATATCCGCTTCTTTGCGCTTCCTGGGGAACCGGCAGTGTTATAGGCTTAGGGCCTAAACCGTGCCTTGCAACGTGAGCTCAACTCGTCAAGTATCTGTCCTCCTCCTGCTGGGGAGTTCACATCGCAGTCCCTACGCACCGGAGCTCACACAGAACAAGTTCCGCTTGGCATCCCGTTGGAGTCTCGCATGGCCCGTTTTAGTTGCGGGCCCGGAAGTTTGTCTTTGTCTGTTCTGTACTTTGATCGCGGTATTCGTCCTAGCTTCGCGTCTTCCTGGTTTCGGGCCGCCACCTACTGCGGCGTCCGTTTCCATTCCTCCTCCGCCTTCGGCATAGGGGAACCTCGTTTCTCTCGGTGCTTGTGTTACTGCTTTGGGTATTTCGTGTTGCGTAGAAGTGTTTATACGCATGAAACGAAGTACAGTTGATAGCAAGGGCAATCCTACAAGTCGATGCTACACGACTTGTACGTGGACACGTGGTTTGCTGGCGTACACTCGTCTATAAATGGGCTAGAGTGGAAGGGCTGGCGACGGTGAATCTCTGGCATGCCTCTCTCTCCCCCACTGCCCCTCCCTTTGGCCAGCAAACATCGTACCTCTCTCTTTGGGACTCTACTGACAGTACGTCGGGCAACTTATAGTTGAATGTATTTTGTTTGCGGTTTCACGTGGCCAGAATTTCTGATTCAAACATTTTTTATTTCCTCTAGCTCAGTACGGGCTGATCATGGGTGCAAGGTTCGAGGACAGTGGGGGGGTCGGGGTGTCTAGCCGCCCCCTCTTAATCTCGAGGATTTGAATTCGAGCCTTCCCCGGTATGGGGTTTACTTTTTGCCAGTCATTTGTTTCTTTTTGGGCTGTGTACGGCTGTGAAATCGTACTGAGGTGGCTACTGGAATATCCGACACAGCTCATTGCTGTAAAGAAAATCGTTGGATTCACTGTAACATTGGCGTACAAGCAGAAGCAAAAGAAATGCCAATGCATCCTAAATATGACCCTTAAGTACTCCGAGCTTCGAACAGCAACCATTGTATGCCTTCTGTCTAGACAAAAAAAAGTCGTGGGAAGAGGCTCACGAGTGAAGATAAGGTAATATTTTACCATTCCGACATGAGGAATGGGTCCCGCAGAAAATATTAGCAGTGATAAACAAGATCGAAACAGTTGTTTACAACGACACGATACCTCTTACGTGGCTGTACTTACCTGTGGACTGGTCGAATCAGATGCCTTGCTAGTGTATTCTGAAATTTATCGCATAAGAATTCTCTATACAGTCCAAAACTGTCAAATAGGGCGACTTCTGACGGCAAAAGTGGCTTCAAAGACGAAGCCCGTAATTATTCTCACCTTCAAAAGCAGTATTATGTGCGAAAGTGGTGTAAAGAAGGAAATGAACATGAAGAGGTGATATCTTCTGCTCATGAGAAAATGCATAGAACCAAGATAAGTCCTGATTTGACCCCCGCAAAGTTAATATGCTTTAGCGATGACGTAGTACCGATCTCCGGGGGTTATGTTGCTGAGAGTGGAGAGGGTGCAGGATATTGTGTACGAGGTCGTTCGTTGGCAAGCAGGGACGGCATCCATAATGTTTGCAGCAGCCGACCCGTGAAGGAAAGGTTTCAACAGCGAAAACCCCTGACAGTCAAGGCAAAGTGCGCGACAGGCTTAGGTCCAAGCTGTATCCGTACTGACACAGTTATGAAGCGCATCGTAGTGCATTTCGTGGGCGGCATCAACAGCATATGGTGGGTTGGCGAGGATAACCGTGCGTATAACCAGGCAAGCCGATCCACGCAAATGGGGCATGTGAAAACGGTCCCGCAAATCGCAGCTATATTAGAGGAGGGAAAAGCTGTAGCGACATTCATCAATCTTGCCCTGGCGGAAGGCTTGAGTAAACACTGCATTGCAAGTCGGGTCGCCGAGCAAGTCAAAACCGACACCAGAGGACCCAGCGAGCGAGCGATAAATCGGCGAGGAGAGCAGCTCAGTCAACTGCAACTGTGCGCTGCCACAATATCTAGGTTTTGTGAGGGTATTCTAGAGGTTCTCTGTGGGTTGAGCAAGACTTCTCGATGAAGTACGTGGGGACCGATCAAGCGAAACGCTCGGCGTAGACCGTCCAGCATCTCCATGATTTTCCCAACATCCACATGAAATTTATTCAATATAATGCCTTCTTCTTCAGCGATCCGTCATACAAAGGGATATATTTTCGGTTATAAGAGCATAATGACAGCTAGGTCACCATTTTGGGTGCCCTGGGCGCTGGCAACAGTCGTGCGTTGTCGATTCTAAATAATTACTTATGTCAGAGTGCGACTGTAAAGCATATTGACGAATATGGAAAACGTGAGGCCACAGAAGAGGAGTTGATCTAAATAGAGGAGACTCCTCGAAGCATAATTCTCAATTCATGGGTAGTTGCAACCATGCCGGTCGTGATCCCGTCAGCCGATTGATATGGTGCCGGGAAATCACAAAAGACAAGGAGACATCTGTAGCGAAAGAAAGTAACTGCTTGGTGACAATACGACCAATCGCAACCCTAAAATATTCAGGATTATCTTTTCTGACTTTGGCCCGGGTGGGAGAAGAATAGCGGTGGGAAGAAGAAGGAGGGCAGTATCTGGGATCATCTCTTTGGCTATTGAAGAGATCAGTTTTTTCAGCACGCCGGTGTCCGTGAATCCAGCTTCAGGGCTAATCGAGGTCTTGGGCATTAGGCGAAAACATCGAGAGGGGGTGCAATCTGGGCACGATATAGTGTGTCAGGGGATCAGAAGAGCAGCCTGAGCGAGGATATTTAAGTAATGAATGGGACGGAGTGAAGACTTCCTTCATCAAGCAGGGTGATAGGCTGCGTTGTAGTCAGGCATAGGTCCCGAGGCTTTTGTTTGGTTTTGACTTCATTCCCATATCCGCTTTGGGAGTTGTGTAGGAAGCGCATAGCTTTTCCATATCGAGCTTCATAATAGAGAGCTTACGCAAGCCAGAAACGGTTGGCGTCACTGGAGGGAGAGGGAGAGCCAGCCCTTCAGCAGTGAGTGTCAACATAAAGGGATACCATTCATGTAAAATTACAGTCGACAATGAAGAATTGTAACATTAGCAGTGTTCCGGAGCAGTTCTTGTTGCATTTGTTCAGCCCTTATTTTTTTGTGGTATCAACACAGTAAGTGCTGATGAAATCGACTGCAGCATTGAAAGAAACACAAAATTTTCAAAACAATTCGATGTAAAAAACGCGGTACTCCAGTAGTTCTTATGTTGCCGCCGTCTTCCGCACAGTTAAAAAAACAACGCGAACATAAACTTGTTCAAATATAAATCCAAATACGAGTGTATTACACGTAACAAAGTGAAGCATTTCAGAAAAAGTTGGAGAAATTCGTTGCGGATACCGATTGAACATCATTGGCACAACAGTATGAAACTTAGGCTACCGTCGGTTAGTAAGGTACTATGCCTTACAACATTTATTCCACAATCTTATTCCATTTCTTTATGATTCTTTTCAGTAATTGAACACGCCAACAGCTGTGAAGCAGGTTTAAGCTCTCATATGCTTGCTTTTTTTTCCATCTTCAGAAGGTCTTCAATTACTTCAAAACATTATTTTTCAAATACCTTCCGGGAAACTTTATATCTTTCCTTTTCGAGTTTCCGGAAATCTTGGTAAATTTTTTTTTGGACTCGAACTGACTTCTCGGGTTCCATTAAAGTTCCCTTTCCCAATCCATACAACAATATATTTAAACAATGATGAGAAACCTTTACCGTTTCTATTAATTGATGTCTCTCTTCATTTCGTTTTCCAGGTCGGTAGCCAGTAGCGTAAAATCGCTGGGAATTCTCAAGTTTCCCACGCTTTAGAATCTAGATTGAGCATTAATTTATTCCTAGAATGCGTTAGATAATGCTATGAAGCGGACAATGCTCTGTGGTGCCTTTTGAACTGAACACGGTACACGCTCACCTCCAATTCAGCTTGACGTAACTTTAGGTGGAATATTCTGTGATTCTGTCGCGTACTGGAAACCAAACATAATCAATTGGCCTCTATCAGCTTTTGAAGCAAAAATTGTAGTTGTTATCTGCAGCACTGACAACTACTTTTTGTGAAGAGCGAGCAGCTTGTTTTACATATAAAAAACTTTGTCTTCGTAAAATTACTTCTTCTGCTAAGTAGACCAGTTGTAGACTTTTCAAGCAATAAAATTCTGTATCGACGCGCTCCAGTCTCCGCTGCCCTGAGAAAAGGTACAGAGGTCAAGCGAAATGGGATCTAGACTATGGAAATGTATATTAGAGGGAGAATGGACTTTGTAACAGAAATTAATCCGCAACCCGAATGAAAGCTGCAAATAACTGGAATACATAGCAAATAATAGAACTATGTGCTTATTATTGCAGATATATTTTTTGAACGAAATTTTCTGCAATATCTATAGAGAGCAAGTCAAAATGGATTAACAGCGTAAAATAATTGGAAAAGAATGATTCATATTATATAAAAACAAAAATCTGGAGGCAATGCTGACAATGCAGGGAAATTTCATGTACTAGCCAAGATGAGGACGTGTTATATGGTTACGCCACTCTTAGGCGAAGCTGCGCACCGATTTTTTTGCCGCAAACATTTTTACAGTGATAAAATGATATATTAATTTCGATTTCTGGTGTTGGTCCACATATTGAAGATTCAATGTAATCTAGTTTCGAATTAGCCCTCAGTTATAGAAATAATAGTTCATCTTTATCGTTCTCAATAATCTTCACAAAATATTTGTATCTGCGGTGTGATGGAAGTTTTTGAATTTTTCTTGGCGGAGAATGAATGATTCAGTTAACATTAAAATGAGAAAAACCACCGAATAGATATTCAAATGAGTCTGCGGTGATTTGCAAGCCTATTCGTACATTTCAGGTAAGAAAAGAATTAAGAAATTTCCATTTCCGACTAAGATGGAAGTGTTGACGCTGAATGAACTGCAGAGAAATGTTTTCATAGCCAATAAAAATTTTTTCTGATTACAGAAGTAAATTGTTCCTCAAGATTCAAGTACAGTCCCACACTACCATATTGAACTTTCGACCTAAAAGAGTTTTTCAACGACCGATTGAGATTCTTGTCAAAGCGTTTTTCTCGATATATATCTCATTTGGTTCTGGAAACATTTTCTTTATTTCTTATTTTGTCGCTCCAATAGTTGAGCAGCCCCAGTTGTTTGGTTTTTGTGTGATCACTTCACGCACCTAACATTTGCGGAGAATTTTTGGATCAAGGCTTTTCTCGAAGACCTTGGCTGACTCCGGTGGTTTCATTGGCAACTGTGACAAATTACGTGCATTGGTCGTTCTCTGGGCTACATTTGGTCATTTTTCCAGAGATAGAGAGGGGTTACCAAGCTCTGCGATCCACTGAAACTGTTCCTTTTGCATCGATGCCAGTTGGTCTTCATACGTTGGGTACATCTGATGTTACCTCGTAGCTAAAAGAGATTCAGGTAGGGCAACTCGTTAAATCGCCTTCATCGGCAGAAATTCGAATAGGATAACCTCAAGGTGCTACATCGACTCCTTACAGACTAAATCCTGGTGAATTTACTGAGCAAAAACCTCTGCAGAGATTATCGCTTAGTGGCCGTTTGGAAAACTCAAATATTTGAGAAGATTAATCGATTAGCAAGATTTGCCCAGAATATCCGATCTTCGTTTCCGCATTCGACCAACTCTGATAGAAATCATCCTTTTCAACTTCTTTTTTCTCTCCGGGAGAAAAAAGAAGTTTTTTGAATAGGATGATTTTGGATGCTTGTGATACCCTTGGTATCCATGGAGGGGCAGCTCTTAGAGTTTTAAATACTTTTATCGAAGGAAATTCGAGACTGTTCTATATGACCAAGTGGGGAACTTGATTCCGACAGTTGAACGAAGGTTCCCAAGTTTTTGGAGCCGGCGCAGCAACCATGGAGTTGTGGCTTTACGTAGTGAGCTCTTTCTTTAGACGATACTGAACCCAAGAGGTACTCGCCAATGCACACGAAAAGGTGACTAAGATGTAGCAAAAGGATGCAGAACCGGAGGCAGAGCTCTCTGACACCCAGGATGTTGTATCAGTTCGTCCAGACGTTTTCACAGAAATGTCTCAGATCCACAATTTCGTGAAAGAACCCAGTGCTGTTACTAGCTTTGCTGTAAAAAAGTCTGTCTTACGGCTTAAGGACTACAAAAAGGACACGATGGACCTCGCCATGTTGCAGCGAATGGCCTCATAGGCTGTTGAAACGCTGCTGCGATTATTCTCATAAATCACCAAATACCCTGACAGTACCCCCTCCACTAACCTGTACTAAGGGTTTACACTCTAAAATGACTTCAGTTAAACTTTTTCAATGTACCCACGCACCAGTGTAAAACATAAGATCATGCCTATTTGTACCAAGTCAATGACATGGAGCCATCGTGGCTTTCTCGCGTGGTTCTCGGAACATTTCTGACCCACCAATCAGCAACTACTTTCTGCCTCCTTTCCAATTGGACCAATGGGACTTTGCCATAATGTTTATTGCTGTCGGTTACATTGATGGCTGCTACATGAGCCTTCAGAAACTTTTAGTTTGATACCACTGGGCCGCTTTTTCTGGAATACCTTTGAATTCAGTACCGATTGCTTACAATTTATCTCTACTGGTGTTGAGTACTTTTTCTATATAAATACTGGTCTGATACTCCGGCTTGTTTACCGGAAGCATCAACCAACAGTTCAACTATCGATTATCTTTTGTGCGCTCAACTCCCCACATATGGTAGCATCGCATATTCGTTTTTCTTTACTGCGAGTTCTTCCAATCCGACAGTTAGTTGAAATCTCTATTAGATTTATTGTTCTTTTCGATTGCAAGCAGACACTAGCATTTTGTATTTTACTATGATTCTTTTTTGAATAACGCCCAGTGCCGAAAAAAAGACTTCCAGGGACCGCCCCTCGTCGCCGGACGAGTACAACGCAGGAGACTTACAATCGTTCTTCGCCTAAAATTTTCAGGTGCTTACGATGTTCGAGTTTGGTGTGGAGCCAAGAACACCCACCAGAATCAATGGTGTAGCAACCAAGGACCCCAAGACCCTCCATCTTCTGCCTTCCCCAGGCTGTATCGCTACCTGCTCTACCGCCGATATGGAGAAGGCCCACAGTTTCTCGCTCCAGGCGTCAGAAGCCTACGAAGACCCTACCGATTCTTCCTGACGCGGCTTCCATCGTCATCCAGAGAACCGCCAACCACCGCATTTGTAAGAAGACCAAAAGGCCTCGACTGACCAGGAACCCGCGGTCGTCGCCCCTCCACTTCCGTCACTGTCAAGTCACCTGCACAGGTCGAGTGCAATATGACGAGCACCTTCGCTCCCACCAGCAAAAACACCACGCGGACAAGACAAGGCACATCCGCCATACTTGCAAGAGAGAAGTTCGGAGCAAGGCAGATCTTAAGCGCCACCGTCTTGGCCGTTGTCATCGTGAGAGCGTTCGAAACATTCAGTACTTGAAATTTAAATAAATTTAAGTAAGGTAAAGAGAGTAAAACTTCAAAATTTGCTTTCTGAACCGAATTCGTTTGTGCTGTGTTCACCCTCCCGCTGTGGCTACCTTACGAACTCGCTTTCCACAGTTCCTTGCAGTAGGACTTGTAAGTCCGTATCGCCGCCAGATTCTAGACAGTAAAACAACTGTTCTGTAAAGCATCCGAAGGAGGGCTACTATAGCACACCCGACGTGACTGACGTCAAATCCTTACGTCAGAGAAAATCAACTTTCCCAAGTTATCTACTGGGATTCGAGCTCGAGACCTCTCACTGGTCTTTCGCTGGTCTAGCCACGTCGGCCACAGTGCCGACCGATTCCTACTGGCCAATTTGAAAATTTTCTATTTAAGGGAAAAATTACACATGTGACTCTCTCAGCCAATAGGAAAATCCCATGGAAACTTCGGGAATTACGGTAGGCTCTCTGGTACAAGCTTTAAGCGAACTTCGACGCCAGCTGTCAGAGGCTCATAACCTGATATCTGCACAACAGAACCAGATCAATAACGCTGCTCAGAAGGTAGGAGCCCTCGGGCACGAGCTGTTCCTTGTCAGGATCAATACTGTTAGCTCTAATGGTCAAAATGAAAGCAATAACGCCCCTAAGAAGAAAAACCGGGTTTATTCAGCGGAAAAGGGTCGGTGGGGAGCTGGTGTGTGCAGATGCAAAATTATCCTGGAGCAGCAGATGCTAAGGCTACTATGATCATTGCACTAAGCTATCTTTGTGGAAATTCCCATAAGTGGTGGATGGTCCACGCCAAGAGTGCTGAAGGGCAGCATATTCATACATGGAAGAAACTAAAGACTGCCCTTCTCAATCGCTTTGAGACGATAAACAAGGAAAAATCGCCCGAGATAAGCTGGCTCGCTGGAAACAAGTTAAGGACGTTTCTACATTCAATGAAGATTTTATCAAAATATTATTGGATATTCCGGACATAGGAGTCAAAAGATCAGATTTATCGCTATTCACGCGGCTTGAAACCATAAATTTGGAAAACTTTATGTACGAAATAATATTGTAAGCTTTCCGATTTAATTGCAGATGCGGAAAGAATTGAAGCTGCTTATAGGAGGTCAGGGCCATTAGGTCATGCTAAATTGAGTACAAAGTCGCTGAACGGCAATTCGACCAGTGGAAATAGCGGTCTTGTACCCATGGAGATTGGAAATGTGGGAATAAAACAGGGTATAGAGTCCACAAATGTTACCTCACAGAAATTGGATCAAGCAGAACGGGAGAGATGCATACGAGAAGGCCTCTGCTTAGGATGCAGGCAGAAAGGTTACATTGCAAAAAACTGCCCAAAAGCTCGAAGGAACTGATTGAAGGTCCTCAATCAGTTCTTGATCACAGAAATCTTATTGTTTCAACAATAAGATCCCAGGATGCATTGAGGGGAACACCAACGCCAACTTTCCAGCGAAATCATAGAGGACTCCATATCGTTAAAGGGGTCATTTCCAATGGACCAGCAAAAATTCTCATCGCCCCAGGTGGTGAGATCAATTTCCTAAGTGATTTATTCTGCGATTACCGTACGATTGAAACGAGAAGAGCAGAAGAGCTTGCCGAAATGGTGAACGGTGTTGACCAAGAGTTAAGGGAAACATCCCGCCCCGTGATCGTGCAAATAAAGAACTACACAGAACCACTGTATTTCGCCGTGATCCCCCTCAAAAGATATGATGCAATCCTAGGAAAGAATGGTGTGGCGTCCATAGAGCAATTATGGACTCTGAAAATAATGAAGTTTCTTTCAAATACAAGAATGGAAATTATTATATCACTGCCAATGAAATGACAAAGAATCCTTTCGTTTCTGCAAACTCAGTACTTACTGATTTAGAGGAAAAAATGTAGCAGTTATGCTTTCCTTGTCAGACCATTAGATCCAACAACGAATATTTCAGATTCTTATCCAAAAGATATCCAAGATGTACTAAAAAGTATGAAGATGTTTTCCCAGAAAAGAATTCCGAAGGGCCTTCCTCCGAAGCGAAAGTACGACTTCAAGATCGAATTAGAAAAAGATGCTAAGCCTCAGAAAAAGGATCTCTATAGACTTTTAGAAAACGAAATGATGGACTTTCGTAAAAAAAATAGATGATCTGCTGAAAAATGACTTCGTAAGACCAAGCAAAAGCCCCTGGGGAGCGCCAATACTATTTGTAACAAAAAAGGATAGCGGTTTGCGGATTTGTGTGGATTTCAGAGCACTTAATCGGCTTTCTGTAAAAAAAAGCTACCCGCTACCGCGCATCGATGATATCTCTGATCAAATCAGAGGGGCCAGGTACTTCTCTAAAATAGATCTGAGGATGCGCTATCATCAGATCAGACTAGCGGAATCGTTAATCCCGCTCACAGCGTTTCGAACGAGGTACGGACATTTTAAATTTCTCATACTACCATTTGGTTTGACCAACGCACCAGCAACCTTTATGATCCTCCTGAATGAAATATTCAAGGATGTCCTGGAATTTTTTCGTCGTCGTTTACTTAGATGGCATTCTTATATTCGGTAAGACATGGAAAGAACATCTAGAACACATTGATGCAGTACTAGAGATTTTCAGGAAGGAGAATCTGTTCGCAAAATTGTCAAAATGTGTCTTCTGTGTTAAATAAATCGATTATCTTAGACACTTAATTTGTCAAGAAGGAATAAAGGTGGATCCCAACAAAACAAAGGAAGTCATAGAATGGCCCTTACCAAAGAAAATGCAACAGCTTCAGTCATTCTTAGCACTGGTCAACTATTGCAGACGGTTCATTAGAGGCTGCTCACTGGTTGCTAAACCACTTACTGAGCTGAAGAAAAACGTTCCATTTCTGTGGACGGATACTCAGGGCGAATCATTCCAGACCCTCAAGAAATTTTTATGCAATGCCCCAGTTCTTAGAACATTTGACTCTGAACTTCCAATACATGTCACTGCAGACGCCTCTCAATATGCAATTGGAGCTGTACTGGAACAGGAGGATGAAAAATCCAGAAGACCAGTTGCCTTCGCGTCTAGAACTTTAAGTTATGCTGAGCAAAATTATGCCGCTCATGAAAGAGAGCGCTTGGCCATTGTAGAGTGCCTGAAATGGTGGAGAGCGTACCTACACGGAAACGTTTTCATAATTCATTATGACCACTACCCATTAAGATAACTCGAGACCCAGGACAATATGTTGCAGAGGCAGGTCAGTTGGCTGGAAAGATTAGTGAACTTTAATTTCAAAATTATATCCATCTCCGGAAAATAAAAAAATTGTTGCCGATGCTCTCTCAAGACAAACCCAGAATGCCCCATCACCTAACCATCGAAACATAGAATTACTTCAGGAAGTTATAACAAAGATGTACCCAGAATCGAACAATATATCAGAACTTTCTCTCGAGAGTTCTGAACTAGAAGAGCTGGCGAAAAATTACAAGTTAGATGGAAACTTACAAAACCACTACAAGGAACCAATAGCACCTTTCGAAAGGAAAGGGTTGCTTTTACTAAGACAAGGAAATATATGCGTCCCAGAAGGAAAATTTAAAATCAATTTATTACATGACTACCATTCTACTCCGAATACTGGACATTTGGGAATTTCGAAAACTATCAATAGAATATCACCGAAGTTTTATTGGAAAAACTTCCGTACAGATGTACTCCGATACGTTCGTTCTTGTCACTGCCAAAGGGACAAACCATCTAATCAGAAACCCGTAGGTCTTCTACAACCTCTTCACCCACCGAAAACCAAATGGAAGCACATAACCATGGACTTTATTACACCACTTCCAAAGTCAAAAAAGGGGAACAGTGGAATCTTAACTGTCGTTGACAGGTTGTCAAAGATGATCCGAATTATCCCAATCAAGCCAAAAATATATGCACCTTCAACTGCCATGCTAACCAGGGACTATATGTACAGAAATCACGGAATTCCGACGAACATCATTTGTGACAGGGATTCTATTTTTATGAGCAATTTTTGGAAGAGTCTTTTCAATATTGTAGGTACCAAAATATCTCCTTCTTCAGCTTATCACCCAAAGACCGATGGCTAATCCGAGATAATGAACAGAAGGATCGAAGAAATGATTCTATCTTTTTTTATCTTCGACAAGTCTGATTGGGATAAATATTTGGTAGACTTCAAAGTTGCTTATAATTCATGTATTAATGCAACTAAAACATTCTCTCTCTTCTACCCCATTTATGGAATTCACTCTAGAACTGTCCCATTGGCCGTACTCTCAGCAGAGAACCCTGCTGCATCACAGTTCCTCAGGAATATGCAAGAATCACTGCAAAAAGCCCGGGAACAAATCAAGAAATCAAATGAATCAACAGCAACGTATGTGAACAGAAGTAGAAGACCTTCTACTAATAGAGTTGGTGATAAAGTATGGCTGTCCACAAAAAACTAGCTCTAGAAGATGGTGCAGGATCTCGGAAACTGACCCCAAAGTTTTGTGGTTCATTTCAAATATCTGAGAATATAAACGGAGTTACGCATCGTTTAAATCTTTCCTAACCAATGATCGACAGGGTAATTGACAATGCTTTCCATGATAGTCTCCTTAAGTCGTACTTTGAAGATGAGTTCTATCGCCAAATTCCGCCCCCAACACCTATACAAGTTCAAGATGGACATAAAGAGTACGAAGTCGAATCAATTCTCAGTCACAAGAAACAACACAGAAAAACAAAATATCTCATTAAATGGAAAGGATATGCAGATCAAAAGAACTCATGGCTATCAGAAAATCAACTAAAAAATTGTCAAGATCTGCTATACGAATACAACAATCGGGGCTATTCTTCTTCTACGGGGGAAGTGATGTTGCGATTATGCTCATAAATCACCAAATACCCTGACAGTACCCCTCCACTAACCTGTACTAAGGGTTTACACTCTAAAATGACTTCAGT
Organism: Kappaphycus alvarezii; assembly: GCA_002205965.3. Taxonomy (NCBI): domain Eukaryota; phylum Rhodophyta; class Florideophyceae; order Gigartinales; family Solieriaceae; genus Kappaphycus; species Kappaphycus alvarezii. The sequence goes on from NADL03000775.1 coordinate 715,418, forward strand.
TAAACTTTTTCAATGTACCCACGCACCAGTGTAAAACATAAGATCATGCCTATTTGTACCAAGTCAATGACATGGAGCCATCGTGGCTTTCTCGCGTGGTTCTCGGAACATTTCTGACCCACCAATCAGCAACTACTTTCTGCCTCCTTTCCAATTGGACCAATGGGACTTTGCCATAATGTTTATTGCTGTCGGTTACATTGATGGCTGCTACATGAGCCTTCAGAAACTTTTAGTTTGATACCACTGGGGCCGCTTTTTCTGGAATACCTTTGAATTCAGTACCGATTGCTTACAATTTATCTCTACTGGTGTTGAGTACTTTTTCTATATAAATACTGGTCTGATACTCCGGCTTGTTTACCGGAAGCATCAACCAACAGTTCAACTATCGATTATCTTTTGTGCGCTCAACTCCCCACATATGGTAGCATCGCATATTCGTTTTTCTTTACTGCGAGTTCTTCCAATCCGACAGTTAGTTGAAATCTCTATTAGATTTATTGTTCTTTTCGATTGCAAGCAGACACTAGCATTTTGTATTTTACTATGATTCTTTTTTGAATAACGCCCAGTGCCGAAAAAAAGACTTCCAGGGACCGCCCCTCGTCGCCGGACGAGTACAACGCAGGAGACTTACAATCGTTCTTCGCCTAAAATTTTCAGGTGCTTACGATGTTCGAGTTTGGTGTGGAGCCAAGAACACCCACCAGAATCAATGGTGTAGCAACCAAGGACCCCAAGACCCTCCATCTTCTGCCTTCCCCAGGCTGTATCGCTACCTGCTCTACCGCCGATATGGAGAAGGCCCACAGTTTCTCGCTCCAGGCGTCAGAAGCCTACGAAGACCCTACCGATTCTTCCTGACGCGGCTTCCATCGTCATCCAGAGAACCGCCAACCACCGCATTTGTAAGAAGACCAAAAGGCCTCGACTGACCAGGAACCCGCGGTCGTCGCCCCTCCACTTCCGTCACTGTCAAGTCACCTGCACAGGTCGAGTGCAATATGACGAGCACCTTCGCTCCCACCAGCAAAAACACCACGCGGACAAGACAAGGCACATCCGCCATACTTGCAAGAGAGAAGTTCGGAGCAAGGCAGATCTTAAGCGCCACCGTCTTGGCCGTTGTCATCGTGAGAGCGTTCGAAACATTCAGTACTTGAAATTTAAATAAATTTAAGTAAGGTAAAGAGAGTAAAACTTCAAAATTTGCTTTCTGAACCGAATTCGTTTGTGCTGTGTTCACCCTCCCGCTGTGGCTACCTTACGAACTCGCTTTCCACAGTTCCTTGCAGTAGGACTTGTAAGTCCGTATCGCCGCCAGATTCTAGACAGTAAAACAACTGTTCTGTAAAGCATCCGAAGGAGGGCTACTATAGCACACCCGACGTGACTGACGTCAAATCCTTACGTCAGAGAAAATCAACTTTCCCAAGTTATCTACTGGGATTCGAGCTCGAGACCTCTCACTGGTCTTTCGCTGGTCTAGCCACGTCGGCCACAGTGCCGACCGATTCCTACTGGCCAATTTGAAAATTTTCTATTTAAGGGAAAAAATTACACATGTGACTCTCTCAGCCAATAGGAAAATCCCATGGAAACTTCGGGAATTACGGTAGGCTCTCTGGTACAAGCTTTAAGCGAACTTCGACGCCAGCTGTCAGAGGCTCATAACCTGATATCTGCACAACAGAACCAGATCAATAACGCTGCTCAGAAGGTAGGAGCCCTCGGGCACGAGCTGTTCCTTGTCAGGATCAATACTGTTAGCTCTAATGGTCAAAATGAAAGCAATAACGCCCCTAAGAAGAAAAACCGGGTTTATTCAGCGGAAAAGGGTCGGTGGGGAGCTGGTGTGTGCAGATGCAAAATTATCCTGGAGCAGCAGATGCTAAGGCTACTATGATCATTGCACTAAGCTATCTTTGTGGAAATTCCCATAAGTGGTGGATGGTCCACGCCAAGAGTGCTGAAGGGCAGCATATTCATACATGGAAGAAACTAAAGACTGCCCTTCTCAATCGCTTTGAGACGATAAACAAGGAAAAATCGCCCGAGATAAGCTGGCTCGCTGGAAACAAGTTAAGGACGTTTCTACATTCAATGAAGATTTTATCAAAATATTATTGGATATTCCGGACATAGGAGTCAAAAGATCAGATTTATCGCTATTCACGCGGCTTGAAACCATAAATTTGGAAAACTTTATGTACGAAATAATATTGTAAGCTTTCCGATTTAATTGCAGATGCGGAAAGAATTGAAGCTGCTTATAGGAGGTCAGGGCCATTAGGTCATGCTAAATTGAGTACAAAGTCGCTGAACGGCAATTCGACCAGTGGAAATAGCGGTCTTGTACCCATGGAGATTGGAAATGTGGGAATAAAACAGGGTATAGAGTCCACAAATGTTACCTCACAGAAATTGGATCAAGCAGAACGGGAGAGATGCATACGAGAAGGCCTCTGCTTAGGATGCAGGCAGAAAGGTTACATTGCAAAAAACTGCCCAAAAGCTCGAAGGAACTGATTGAAGGTCCTCAATCAGTTCTTGATCACAGAAATCTTATTGTTTCAACAATAAGATCCCAGGATGCATTGAGGGGAACACCAACGCCAACTTTCCAGCGAAATCATAGAGGACTCCATATCGTTAAAGGGGTCATTTCCAATGGACCAGCAAAAATTCTCATCGCCCCAGGTGGTGAGATCAATTTCCTAAGTGATTTATTCTGCGATTACCGTACGATTGAAACGAGAAGAGCAGAAGAGCTTGCCGAAATGGTGAACGGTGTTGACCAAGAGTTAAGGGAAACATCCCGCCCCGTGATCGTGCAAATAAAGAACTACACAGAACCACTGTATTTCGCCGTGATCCCCCTCAAAAGATATGATGCAATCCTAGGAAAGAATGGTGTGGCGTCCATAGAGCAATTATGGACTCTGAAAATAATGAAGTTTCTTTCAAATACAAGAATGGAAATTATTATATCACTGCCAATGAAATGACAAAGAATCCTTTCGTTTCTGCAAACTCAGTACTTACTGATTTAGAGGAAAAAATGTAGCAGTTATGCTTTCCTTGTCAGACCATTAGATCCAACAACGAATATTTCAGATTCTTATCCAAAAGATATCCAAGATGTACTAAAAAGTATGAAGATGTTTTCCCAGAAAAGAATTCCGAAGGGCCTTCCTCCGAAGCGAAAGTACGACTTCAAGATCGAATTAGAAAAAGATGCTAAGCCTCAGAAAAAGGATCTCTATAGACTTTTAGAAAACGAAATGATGGACTTTCGTAAAAAAAATAGATGATCTGCTGAAAAATGACTTCGTAAGACCAAGCAAAAGCCCCTGGGGAGCGCCAATACTATTTGTAACAAAAAAGGATAGCGGTTTGCGGATTTGTGTGGATTTCAGAGCACTTAATCGGCTTTCTGTAAAAAAAAGCTACCCGCTACCGCGCATCGATGATATCTCTGATCAAATCAGAGGGGCCAGGTACTTCTCTAAAATAGATCTGAGGATGCGCTATCATCAGATCAGACTAGCGGAATCGTTAATCCCGCTCACAGCGTTTCGAACGAGGTACGGACATTTTAAATTTCTCATACTACCATTTGGTTTGACCAACGCACCAGCAACCTTTATGATCCTCCTGAATGAAATATTCAAGGATGTCCTGGAATTTTTTCGTCGTCGTTTACTTAGATGGCATTCTTATATTCGGTAAGACATGGAAAGAACATCTAGAACACATTGATGCAGTACTAGAGATTTTCAGGAAGGAGAATCTGTTCGCAAAATTGTCAAAATGTGTCTTCTGTGTTAAATAAATCGATTATCTTAGACACTTAATTTGTCAAGAAGGAATAAAGGTGGATCCCAACAAAACAAAGGAAGTCATAGAATGGCCCTTACCAAAGAAAATGCAACAGCTTCAGTCATTCTTAGCACTGGTCAACTATTGCAGACGGTTCATTAGAGGCTGCTCACTGGTTGCTAAACCACTTACTGAGCTGAAGAAAAACGTTCCATTTCTGTGGACGGATACTCAGGGCGAATCATTCCAGACCCTCAAGAAATTTTTATGCAATGCCCCAGTTCTTAGAACATTTGACTCTGAACTTCCAATACATGTCACTGCAGACGCCTCTCAATATGCAATTGGAGCTGTACTGGAACAGGAGGATGAAAAATCCAGAAGACCAGTTGCCTTCGCGTCTAGAACTTTAAGTTATGCTGAGCAAAATTATGCCGCTCATGAAAGAGAGCGCTTGGCCATTGTAGAGTGCCTGAAATGGTGGAGAGCGTACCTACACGGAAACGTTTTCATAATTCATTATGACCACTACCCATTAAGATAACTCGAGACCCAGGACAATATGTTGCAGAGGCAGGTCAGTTGGCTGGAAAGATTAGTGAACTTTAATTTCAAAATTATATCCATCTCCGGAAAATAAAAAAATTGTTGCCGATGCTCTCTCAAGACAAACCCAGAATGCCCCATCACCTAACCATCGAAACATAGAATTACTTCAGGAAGTTATAACAAAGATGTACCCAGAATCGAACAATATATCAGAACTTTCTCTCGAGAGTTCTGAACTAGAAGAGCTGGCGAAAAATTACAAGTTAGATGGAAACTTACAAAACCACTACAAGGAACCAATAGCACCTTTCGAAAGGAAAGGGTTGCTTTTACTAAGACAAGGAAATATATGCGTCCCAGAAGGAAAATTTAAAATCAATTTATTACATGACTACCATTCTACTCCGAATACTGGACATTTGGGAATTTCGAAAACTATCAATAGAATATCACCGAAGTTTTATTGGAAAAACTTCCGTACAGATGTACTCCGATACGTTCGTTCTTGTCACTGCCAAAGGGACAAACCATCTAATCAGAAACCCGTAGGTCTTCTACAACCTCTTCACCCACCGAAAACCAAATGGAAGCACATAACCATGGACTTTATTACACCACTTCCAAAGTCAAAAAAGGGGAACAGTGGAATCTTAACTGTCGTTGACAGGTTGTCAAAGATGATCCGAATTATCCCAATCAAGCCAAAAATATATGCACCTTCAACTGCCATGCTAACCAGGGACTATATGTACAGAAATCACGGAATTCCGACGAACATCATTTGTGACAGGGATTCTATTTTTATGAGCAATTTTTGGAAGAGTCTTTTCAATATTGTAGGTACCAAAATATCTCCTTCTTCAGCTTATCACCCAAAGACCGATGGCTAATCCGAGATAATGAACAGAAGGATCGAAGAAATGATTCTATCTTTTTTTATCTTCGACAAGTCTGATTGGGATAAATATTTGGTAGACTTCAAAGTTGCTTATAATTCATGTATTAATGCAACTAAAACATTCTCTCTCTTCTACCCCATTTATGGAATTCACTCTAGAACTGTCCCATTGGCCGTACTCTCAGCAGAGAACCCTGCTGCATCACAGTTCCTCAGGAATATGCAAGAATCACTGCAAAAAGCCGGGAACAAATCAAGAAATCAAATGAATCAACAGCAACGTATGTGAACAGAAGTAGAAGACCTTCTACTAATAGAGTTGGTGATAAAGTATGGCTGTCCACAAAAAACTAGCTCTAGAAGATGGTGCAGGATCTCGGAAACTGACCCCAAAGTTTTGTGGTTCATTTCAAATATCTGAGAATATAAACGGAGTTACGCATCGTTTAAATCTTTCCTAACCAATGATCGACAGGGTAATTGACAATGCTTTCCATGATAGTCTCCTTAAGTCGTACTTTGAAGATGAGTTCTATCGCCAAATTCCGCCCCCAACACCTATACAAGTTCAAGATGGACATAAAGAGTACGAAGTCGAATCAATTCTCAGTCACAAGAAACAACACAGAAAAACAAAATATCTCATTAAATGGAAAGGATATGCAGATCAAAAGAACTCATGGCTATCAGAAAATCAACTAAAAAATTGTCAAGATCTGCTATACGAATACAACAATCGGGGCTATTCTTCTTCTACGGGGGAAGTGATGTTGCGATTATGCTCATAAATCACCAAATACCCTGACAGTACCCCCTCCACTAACCTGTACTAAGGGTTTACACTCTAAAATGACTTCAGTTAAACTTTTTCAATGTACCCACGCACCAGTGTAAAACATAAGATCATGCCTATTTGTACCAAGTCAATGACATGGAGCCATCGTGGCTTTCTCGCGTGGTTCTCGGAACATTTCTGACCCACCAATCAGCAACTACTTTCTGCCTCCTTTCCAATTGGACCAATGGGACTTTGCCATAATGTTTATTGCTGTCGGTTACATTGATGGCTGCTACATGAGCCTTCAGAAACTTTTAGTTTGATACCACTGGGGCCGCTTTTTCTGGAATACCTTTGAATTCAGTACCGATTGCTTACAATTTATCTCTACTGGTGTTGAGTACTTTTTCTATATAAATACTGGTCTGATACTCCGGCTTGTTTACCGGAAGCATCAACCAACAGTTCAACTATCGATTATCTTTTGTGCGCTCAACTCCCCACATATGGTAGCATCGCATATTCGTTTTTCTTTACTGCGAGTTCTTCCAATCCGACAGTTAGTTGAAATCTCTATTAGATTTATTGTTCTTTTCGATTGCAAGCAGACACTAGCATTTTGTATTTTACTATGATTCTTTTTTGAATAACGCCCAGTGCCGAAAAAAAGACTTCCAGGGACCGCCCCTCGTCGCCGGACGAGTACAACGCAGGAGACTTACAATCGTTCTTCGCCTAAAATTTTCAGGTGCTTACGATGTTCGAGTTTGGTGTGGAGCCAAGAACACCCACCAGAATCAATGGTGTAGCAACCAAGGACCCCAAGACCCTCCATCTTCTGCCTTCCCCAGGCTGTATCGCTACCTGCTCTACCGCCGATATGGAGAAGGCCCACAGTTTCTCGCTCCAGGCGTCAGAAGCCTACGAAGACCCTACCGATTCTTCCTGACGCGGCTTCCATCGTCATCCAGAGAACCGCCAACCACCGCATTTGTAAGAAGACCAAAAGGCCTCGACTGACCAGGAACCCGCGGTCGTCGCCCCTCCACTTCCGTCACTGTCAAGTCACCTGCACAGGTCGAGTGCAATATGACGAGCACCTTCGCTCCCACCAGCAAAAACACCACGCGGACAAGACAAGGCACATCCGCCATACTTGCAAGAGAGAAGTTCGGAGCAAGGCAGATCTTAAGCGCCACCGTCTTGGCCGTTGTCATCGTGAGAGCGTTCGAAACATTCAGTACTTGAAATTTAAATAAATTTAAGTAAGGTAAAGAGAGTAAAACTTCAAAATTTGCTTTCTGAACCGAATTCGTTTGTGCTGTGTTCACCCTCCCGCTGTGGCTACCTTACGAACTCGCTTTCCACAGTTCCTTGCAGTAGGACTTGTAAGTCCGTATCGCCGCCAGATTCTAGACAGTAAAACAACTGTTCTGTAAAGCATCCGAAGGAGGGCTACTATAGCACACCCGACGTGACTGACGTCAAATCCTTACGTCAGAGAAAATCAACTTTCCCAAGTTATCTACTGGGATTCGAGCTCGAGACCTCTCACTGGTCTTTCGCTGGTCTAGCCACGTCGGCCACAGTGCCGACCGATTCCTACTGGCCAATTTGAAAATTTTCTATTTAAGGGAAAAAATTACACATGTGACTCTCTCAGCCAATAGGAAAATCCCATGGAAACTTCGGGAATTACGGTAGGCTCTCTGGTACAAGCTTTAAGCGAACTTCGACGCCAGCTGTCAGAGGCTCATAACCTGATATCTGCACAACAGAACCAGATCAATAACGCTGCTCAGAAGGTAGGAGCCCTCGGGCACGAGCTGTTCCTTGTCAGGATCAATACTGTTAGCTCTAATGGTCAAAATGAAAGCAATAACGCCCCTAAGAAGAAAAACCGGGTTTATTCAGCGGAAAAGGGTCGGTGGGGAGCTGGTGTGTGCAGATGCAAAATTATCCTGGAGCAGCAGATGCTAAGGCTACTATGATCATTGCACTAAGCTATCTTTGTGGAAATTCCCATAAGTGGTGGATGGTCCACGCCAAGAGTGCTGAAGGGCAGCATATTCATACATGGAAGAAACTAAAGACTGCCCTTCTCAATCGCTTTGAGACGATAAACAAGGAAAAATCGCCCGAGATAAGCTGGCTCGCTGGAAACAAGTTAAGGACGTTTCTACATTCAATGAAGATTTTATCAAAATATTATTGGATATTCCGGACATAGGAGTCAAAAGATCAGATTTATCGCTATTCACGCGGCTTGAAACCATAAATTTGGAAAACTTTATGTACGAAATAATATTGTAAGCTTTCCGATTTAATTGCAGATGCGGAAAGAATTGAAGCTGCTTATAGGAGGTCAGGGCCATTAGGTCATGCTAAATTGAGTACAAAGTCGCTGAACGGCAATTCGACCAGTGGAAATAGCGGTCTTGTACCCATGGAGATTGGAAATGTGGGAATAAAACAGGGTATAGAGTCCACAAATGTTACCTCACAGAAATTGGATCAAGCAGAACGGGAGAGATGCATACGAGAAGGCCTCTGCTTAGGATGCAGGCAGAAAGGTTACATTGCAAAAAACTGCCCAAAAGCTCGAAGGAACTGATTGAAGGTCCTCAATCAGTTCTTGATCACAGAAATCTTATTGTTTCAACAATAAGATCCCAGGATGCATTGAGGGGAACACCAACGCCAACTTTCCAGCGAAATCATAGAGGACTCCATATCGTTAAAGGGGTCATTTCCAATGGACCAGCAAAAATTCTCATCGCCCCAGGTGGTGAGATCAATTTCCTAAGTGATTTATTCTGCGATTACCGTACGATTGAAACGAGAAGAGCAGAAGAGCTTGCCGAAATGGTGAACGGTGTTGACCAAGAGTTAAGGGAAACATCCCGCCCCGTGATCGTGCAAATAAAGAACTACACAGAACCACTGTATTTCGCCGTGATCCCCCTCAAAAGATATGATGCAATCCTAGGAAAGAATGGTGTGGCGTCCATAGAGCAATTATGGACTCTGAAAATAATGAAGTTTCTTTCAAATACAAGAATGGAAATTATTATATCACTGCCAATGAAATGACAAAGAATCCTTTCGTTTCTGCAAACTCAGTACTTACTGATTTAGAGGAAAAAATGTAGCAGTTATGCTTTCCTTGTCAGACCATTAGATCCAACAACGAATATTTCAGATTCTTATCCAAAAGATATCCAAGATGTACTAAAAAGTATGAAGATGTTTTCCCAGAAAAGAATTCCGAAGGGCCTTCCTCCGAAGCGAAAGTACGACTTCAAGATCGAATTAGAAAAGATGCTAAGCCTCAGAAAAAGGATCTCTATAGACTTTTAGAAAACGAAATGATGGACTTTCGTAAAAAAATAGATGATCTGCTGAAAAATGACTTCGTAAGACCAAGCAAAAGCCCCTGGGGAGCGCCAATACTATTTGTAACAAAAAAGGATAGCGGTTTGCGGATTTGTGTGGATTTCAGAGCACTTAATCGGCTTTCTGTAAAAAAAAGCTACCCGCTACCGCGCATCGATGATATCTCTGATCAAATCAGAGGGGCCAGGTACTTCTCTAAAATAGATCTGAGGATGCGCTATCATCAGATCAGACTAGCGGAATCGTTAATCCCGCTCACAGCGTTTCGAACGAGGTACGGACATTTTAAATTTCTCATACTACCATTTGGTTTGACCAACGCACCAGCAACCTTTATGATCCTCCTGAATGAAATATTCAAGGATGTCCTGGAATTTTTTCGTCGTCGTTTACTTAGATGGCATTCTTATATTCGGTAAGACATGGAAAGAACATCTAGAACACATTGATGCAGTACTAGAGATTTTCAGGAAGGAGAATCTGTTCGCAAAATTGTCAAAATGTGTCTTCTGTGTTAAATAAATCGATTATCTTAGACACTTAATTTGTCAAGAAGGAATAAAGGTGGATCCCAACAAAACAAAGGAAGTCATAGAATGGCCCTTACCAAAGAAAATGCAACAGCTTCAGTCATTCTTAGCACTGGTCAACTATTGCAGACGGTTCATTAGAGGCTGCTCACTGGTTGCTAAACCACTTACTGAGCTGAAGAAAAACGTTCCATTTCTGTGGACGGATACTCAGGGCGAATCATTCCAGACCCTCAAGAAATTTTTATGCAATGCCCCAGTTCTTAGAACATTTGACTCTGAACTTCCAATACATGTCACTGCAGACGCCTCTCAATATGCAATTGGAGCTGTACTGGAACAGGAGGATGAAAAATCCAGAAGACCAGTTGCCTTCGCGTCTAGAACTTTAAGTTATGCTGAGCAAAATTATGCCGCTCATGAAAGAGAGCGCTTGGCCATTGTAGAGTGCCTGAAATGGTGGAGAGCGTACCTACACGGAAACGTTTTCATAATTCATTATGACCACTACCCATTAAGATAACTCGAGACCCAGGACAATATGTTGCAGAGGCAGGTCAGTTGGCTGGAAAGATTAGTGAACTTTAATTTCAAAATTATATCCATCTCCGGAAAATAAAAAAATTGTTGCCGATGCTCTCTCAAGACAAACCCAGAATGCCCCATCACCTAACCATCGAAACATAGAATTACTTCAGGAAGTTATAACAAAGATGTACCCAGAATCGAACAATATATCAGAACTTTCTCTCGAGAGTTCTGAACTAGAAGAGCTGGCGAAAAATTACAAGTTAGATGGAAACTTACAAAACCACTACAAGGAACCAATAGCACCTTTCGAAAGGAAAGGGTTGCTTTTACTAAGACAAGGAAATATATGCGTCCCAGAAGGAAAATTTAAAATCAATTTATTACATGACTACCATTCTACTCCGAATACTGGACATTTGGGAATTTCGAAAACTATCAATAGAATATCACCGAAGTTTTATTGGAAAAACTTCCGTACAGATGTACTCCGATACGTTCGTTCTTGTCACTGCCAAAGGGACAAACCATCTAATCAGAAACCCGTAGGTCTTCTACAACCTCTTCACCCACCGAAAACCAAATGGAAGCACATAACCATGGACTTTATTACACCACTTCCAAAGTCAAAAAAGGGGAACAGTGGAATCTTAACTGTCGTTGACAGGTTGTCAAAGATGATCCGAATTATCCCAATCAAGCCAAAAATATATGCACCTTCAACTGCCATGCTAACCAGGGACTATATGTACAGAAATCACGGAATTCCGACGAACATCATTTGTGACAGGGATTCTATTTTTATGAGCAATTTTTGGAAGAGTCTTTTCAATATTGTAGGTACCAAAATATCTCCTTCTTCAGCTTATCACCCAAAGACCGATGGCTAATCCGAGATAATGAACAGAAGGATCGAAGAAATGATTCTATCTTTTTTTATCTTCGACAAGTCTGATTGGGATAAATATTTGGTAGACTTCAAAGTTGCTTATAATTCATGTATTAATGCAACTAAAACATTCTCTCTCTTCTACCCCATTTATGGAATTCACTCTAGAACTGTCCCATTGGCCGTACTCTCAGCAGAGAACCCTGCTGCATCACAGTTCCTCAGGAATATGCAAGAATCACTGCAAAAAGCCCGGGAACAAATCAAGAAATCAAATGAATCAACAGCAACGTATGTGAACAGAAGTAGAAGACCTTCTACTAATAGAGTTGGTGATAAAGTATGGCTGTCCACAAAAAACTAGCTCTAGAAGATGGTGCAGGATCTCGGAAACTGACCCCAAAGTTTTGTGGTTCATTTCAAATATCTGAGAATATAAACGGAGTTACGCATCGTTTAAATCTTTCCTAACCAATGATCGACAGGGTAATTGACAATGCTTTCCATGATAGTCTCCTTAAGTCGTACTTTGAAGATGAGTTCTATCGCCAAATTCCGCCCCAACACCTATACAAGTTCAAGATGGACATAAAGAGTACGAAGTCGAATCAATTCTCAGTCACAAGAAACAACACAGAAAAACAAAATATCTCATTAAATGGAAAGGATATGCAGATCAAAAGAACTCATGGCTATCAGAAAATCAACTAAAAAATTGTCAAGATCTGCTATACGAATACAACAATCGGGGCTATTCTTCTTCTACGGGGGAAGTGATGTTGCGATTATGCTCATAAATCACCAAATACCCTGACAGTACCCCTCCACTAACCTGTACTAAGGGTTTACACTCTAAAATGACTTCAGTTAAACTTTTTCAATGTACCCACGCACCAGTGTAAAACATAAGATCATGCCTATTTGTACCAAGTCAATGACATGGAGCCATCGTGGCTTTCTCGCGTGGTTCTCGGAACATTTCTGACCCACCAATCAGCAACTACTTTCTGCCTCCTTTCCAATTGGACCAATGGGACTTTGCCATAATGTTTATTGCTGTCGGTTACATTGATGGCTGCTACATGAGCCTTCAGAAACTTTTAGTTTGATACCACTGGGGCCGCTTTTTCTGGAATACCTTTGAATTCAGTACCGATTGCTTACAATTTATCTCTACTGGTGTTGAGTACTTTTTCTATATAAATACTGGTCTGATACTCCGGCTTGTTTACCGGAAGCATCAAACAACGGTTCAACCATCGATTATCTTTTGTGCGCTCAACTCCCCACAAACGCACAGGGCGTATGTAGCGTCCAAATGTAGATAGGCCAATAAAATGACGAGTGGATTGATGGACTTCACAGAGTTACAAGAAGATGAATCTGAGTAAGTGAGGTGATCAGCGGTAGGTGCTCTATCATGCTCCGTTATGTAGATGGAAACTGGTCGGAATGGAGCGAGAACTGTTGGAACCCCGTTAATTTAAATAGAATTACCACCTCTACAACATCAGATAAATCCTTCTAAGAAGATTAGGAGGTTAGAGCGGTACCATTTTTGTCCCCAGTTGAATTAGAAAACGCAATGCTCATGATTTGCGGTGAAAAAGCAAATTACAGATGTTGGGGCTATCGAGAACAAGTAAATAACTTGCATACGTGTCTCTACCTTCCGTTATTTGTCAGGTTGTTTTTTTATTCTTCAATCATGAATGTCAGTAATACCTGTGCGTAAAAAGACAGTAGAAAGAGTACCGACATCAACGTAAACAACTGACTATTACCAAGCTACCCGTCCACTCGCCGAAAGAGTTGTATCGGCCAAGAAGTACTATGACAATCATCGGTCTGGAGCAAAGTGATGAAGAGAACGGGAAATATCAGTGATTGTACCTCGCGAGGCCTCCGAAGTATCAGAAGTCGTATCATGTGCGCCTGGGTATTATCATCCTACTGAGAACCGTCATCCACCTTCATTATACACAAAAGCGTAGTTTCTCATGATGAATCGTTTCGTAAACCTTCCGGAGGACAATTATATCACTAGAGAGAACTTTTAGCATTTAAATCAAGATCAAACCGAGAAAATTAAACATATGTCTCAGCCTACCTGCCAGAAATGCAAGAAAATGTACAAAAACACAATGCTAATATTTTCGAAAAAGTAGGTCTTTAGACTCGATAAATGGGACTTACCAACAGTTATTGGCTTTAAGTTCGAGTATCTATGTTATTTCGGGCTCTGCTGGACTTACGGTACGTCATATGAGCTCAAGTTGAATTGCGGTTGACAAATTTTCTCCATGTAAAATCAATTGAGAAAATGAAACACCAGCCGGTTGATAGAACAAAATCAAACCTTCGGAGACTGACGCAATCTTTGGAGATGCAAATGAAATATCCTTGCGCTTCATTGGGATCATAAGACTTAAAATTAAGTCGACCAATCGCCAGTGGTAGATTGATTTTCTTGTTGCTAAGAAGAACTTTTCTGTCCCTGTATTAGCTGGGAGAGGCTTCACAGCAGCTCATGTTAGTAGTATTCGATGTTGAGATCAACGAATTGATTTCCATGGTCGCGGAGCGACTCCAATCACTAATCAATCAAAGAGTACAGCTCGGTCTCAGACCAGTGATTAGAGTCAACAGGATATATTACCTTTAGTACCGAGTACATAGAAACCTCATGAAGCCACAGTAGGATTAAAAACAGGACTAGAAATGACGGCAAAAACTCGACTACTGGCCTAAGTTTATAGCACACCGATAGACCTGTGTCAGTTGGAGCCACGCTGGCCACTAGTTGCAAGAAATAGTTTGCATCTGATGAATGGTGTCGTTGATATTCTTCCCTCTCTATATTCCAAAGTGATGGTAGCGGACTAGGAAAAATATGGCTCCTGTCATCCGACACAGTGATTGTTTATGTCATCAGACATCCTTTGGCCATTAATTCACCACTACGGAACTTTGGGGAGGGCATAGGAAGAGTTTCCGACATAATTACACCGTAACTCAAGGAATACCACCAGAGATAGACGATTAAAAATAAGGCAAAGAATCAACCGAAAGTTTCCAAGATGATTGGGAGCCCAAGATTGTCTCATCCTGGTGTGCCTCACCATCACATAAATCGACTATGTAAGTCCTAAGGGAGCACTAGTCCATGTGGAGTGGGCGGTTAGGAGAAATAAAGGCTGCAAAACACCACATTCATTTGGAAGCACGAACTCGGCCGATAAAATCTATGCCACGCCACCAAGTTCCCGCTGGAATACAGATAGTGGAGGAAGAAATAAAATGGCAGCTAAGGTCTGGATTGATTGAACCAAACAGCTCAAATGGGCTTCGTCGATCGTATTAGTCCTTAAGCCAGACGGTTCGAAACGTTTTTGCGTGGAATACCGCCTGCTCAATGCGAAAACTATTGCAGATTCATACTATTTGACTAGAATGGATGATTGCACTGATTAACTAGGGTATGTCGCTGTATTCTGTAACCTGGATGTAAAAAGTGGATATTGGAAGATACCTTTTACTGAAAACGACCATGACAAAACCGCTTTTTCATCCCATTCAGAAACTTCTCTCTTCTTGAGGATTCCATTTGGACTGAAAAAAATGCGCTAACTACCTTTCAGAGAGCACTAGATATCATATTGTCCGGGTTAGATGTAATTTATGCGTCATATATTTGGAAGACGTGATCTTATTTTCAAAGAATATAGAAGAGAATATTGGTCACTTTGATCAGGTTTTATCCTTGCTAAAGGTGTCCAGAATCTCTCAGAAGTTGAAGAAATGTTCAATCTTTTAGTAGTCCTGAATTAATTGGTCATGTACTTCTCCTAGGGAAATTACCGGTAGCCGTAGGTAAAAAGAAACCTTCTTTCCTCGCATTTTGATAGAACTACATTCCGTCATCGGAGCCTGTAACGTATAACAAATAATTTTCAAAGGATTAGCTCGGGTTGGTCAATCACTGACCATGATGTTACGAAAAGAAGCGGACTCTAAAAAATTTCACACATCTACTGACGAACAAGTAGGGTTGTTTGAGAGCTTGAATTATGTTTCAACTTTTCCGTCTTTATTTACTATGCCAAAATGCAGTCTTCATTATGTACTAGATACTGATATTAGCGCACATCAAGTGGGGTGCTCGTTTTTACAGGAATAAGACGATAAGAATACTTTCCCATTGGCTGTTTGTCATGGGTCCTGACCACTGTTAAGTCTAATAACTTCTCCACAGAAAGCGAGTGCCTGGTCGTTCTTTCGTCCATCACAACTCTTTGGCTATAAATTGAAGGAATAGAGCTACCTGTTCGAGCCGAAAGCGAATGCCTGGTGGTAGTTTGGTGCATCACCATTCTTTCTCCATAAATTGAAGGAAAAAAGTTCCCTATTCTAAAGAAAGAAAAAAGTTCACTGTTAAAACCGAAAACCATGAATTGAAGTGGCTCATGAGTTTGACAGATCCATACGGTCGATTGATTCGTTGGATACTGCGTGTATCAGAATTATAATTTTCCATTGTGTATATGCCAAGAAGATTGCATCAAGTACCTGATGCTCTATTTCTTTTGACGAATTTTAAGGAGAATATCGATAGTAAACCAATTGATGACGCTATTTCTGTGTTAGTGATTCAGCCGACACTAACCACGACTTGGTTACGTAGTCGAAAAAATTTGGCCAAGGAGGTGGTCAAGGAGGAGAATATGGTGAATCCGTAAGGGTTGGATCCATTCATAGCCCTATAAAATGATTATGCTGAACAAATCCATGTAGCAGCATATGAACAAGATCAATCAGCGGGTTGAGTGTCATAAGAAATGCCGAGTCTAATCACATACGATGAGATAATAGAAGAAATAAGAATGATTAATTTTTTCTCGCAGTTATGGCCAGCAAATCACGCTGCAGAAATCGGTCTACTTTCTTCGAAGAAAATGATGGAATACTTAAGAGGCGAAGTAAAAAAGATGGACAGGTCAAGATAGTCCTTTCGAAAACATTGCACAGTGGTGTGCTAAATCTATAGCATATCTCTCTGTTAACAGTAAATACGGGGCAGAAAAGGATGTGGGAGTCTCTTCGCTTGGAATATTAATGGCCTCACATGGTCGCGGATTGCTATGCGACGGTAAGAATCTGTGGCCAATGCGCAAAAAATCGAAGAAGATTGCGTCATAAGAAAACTCCTAATTACTTGAAGCTCTTTTTAGCCACTAAACTGTTTCAGAAAGTTGGTGTGGACTTGCTAGGACCCCTTCCAGAGACATAATCAGGCAAAAAGTTTCTCTTGGTTATGACACGTCTCTTTCAAAATTAAACCACGTAGTGCCCTTGGGTGTCATCTGACCCTACAGGGTAGCATTTTCATTTTGAAATCTCTGTATCTTTAAGTATGGTACACTAGAGACTGTTTCAAGTGATAATGGAAAGCGGTTTTCGGACAAATGTTTTAATGTTGTCTTTTGACACTTGCAAATGACCAACAATTTCGCATCAACTTACCACTCACAGACCAAAGATTAAGTTGAAAGGTGCAATAGAACTTTGGCTGCTATTTTAAGAGGATATATGAGCGAAGAACAACCTGAGTGGGATCCCAATGAAGCAGCACTCGAGTTTGTCAACAATTGCCACATTCATCGGTCAAAATAGCAAAGATACTTTTGACCTTATACTCAGTCGACCACCGTTTTACCTTTCCTTGAATCACAGTGTTTCAAATAGGGCTCATTCAGTTCGAGATCCAAAACAGACTTCGTCTCGAGACTCGATAAAGCCATCCAGTATGCATACTATCGCCTGCAGAAAACCTAAGGGCGATAACGATGCGACTTTGATACTGGATTTTGCGTGGCCAACATAAAACTTCGCACAGGGGATTTGGTATACTTGGATAATCAAGAATATCGTCCTGGAAAACTGTAGTATCACGTGCAAGGACAGTACAAAGTCTTTCGAAACGATGGCCGCATCTTCGCACTTTACGGCGATGAATTCATAGAGAGATTCAATTGGAATAGACTTTCCACGGCCCCCGGATGTATCATGTACCTTTCTCAAGATTTCGTTCAACTTCTTCACAAGCCCCAAGGAAAATTTATGGCACTGCTAATGAAATTGAAGGGAAACATATGCGTGAGAATTTGGGGATGAATACAGAGTAGATCGCATCCTTGGCCATTATTACAATGAGAATAGCCAAGTGCATCTTCACATCGAATAGTATGGGTATATTCAGACTACTTTGGGAAAGCGTGGAAAAGGACCGGATGACCTCGTTTCCGCTTACCTTACTCGCATATGTCTAGTTAAAAGACAGTAGCGTTCACGGGATACGAAGAAAGGAAAAGGGAGGCTCTGGGTAAGCATATGAAAGGCCTTGACCACGGTAGCCTATTTTGAGATATAAGAAGAAAAAGCACCCAACCTCAGTTGACGTCAGCGTATTTATTTTTATACGGCAGTAGAAGTTCGAGCCAAACTGTCCCACCAATTCTTTTTTTTGCTTTTCAAGGTGTTCGACCGATTTATACACCCCTAATTTGTTTTTTTCGTTAATTTGTTGCATTAATTTCTATCCCTCTGCCCGCATGCCCGACAAACGGAATATTTGAGTCAAAAAAGACATTAAATATGATGTAAAGAGTGAAGTAACTTTCGTTTTTCCACAGGAAACGAGACATTAAACTTAGTGAAACACCCAATGAGTGGAAATTTGTAGGTAGGAAAGGTTCAGCAAACTATGCAATGGGAAAATTGGTTCATAAAATCACCAAACAACGGACAAAAACGGATAATATTCAGCATAATGGCTTCTGAAGCTAACAGTTGCACCGTTGGCGGTAGATTTCGAGTGATATTATAAAAAAATCATTTTTTCGGTATTAATGCAATTCAACTGGGGAATAAAACTGTGCGCTCTGTGGAATTTATTTACTGGTAACGATGGAAACAGATAATTTTTGCGAATCGAATACAGTACACTACTTCCACAAGTGATATATTGGCCAACTAGAAGTTAAGTTCCTTAAAATACCGGTCCCGAACTTCTTCTTTGAAGTTTTCAGCCGCGTTACCGAGGTATTTTGTAATCGGCGGCGTTGTATTAAGAGTATTCAGTGGTGCCGTACTCTCTCGTAATCAAAGCGGCCAAAGGAAGATAACTCGTTTGTGAAATAGACACTTTATTGTAACGATGTTTTTATTCAACGTTTCAGCAGGAGGACACAGGCCATGGGCCAAATCAAATGCTGCCATGACAGCCATATTCATATGAATCCATCATGATACCCATGCCATGGTTCGACGCACGGGTGTCCGTCCAAACCAGGTTCAATGAGGTCCATAAATGGCAATGAAGGGCCATATAGCGCACCCAGTATAAAGCGAGACTCATTTCCGTTACTAAAGAAAGATATGCCAGCCTCTACAAAAGCTGCATGGTCAACGTGTAGTAGAAACATGCGACCGGACATGAATCCCGGAGGTATCATGTATTGAGTACCAATACATTCCATATTCTTTCCAAGCGCTTTTCTCCATCGCCAAACGCAGGGCTTGTCAAGTGCCGAATATCAGCTTTGAGTGACGCCATGAATGAGTCTGGTTGTACTGTATTCGCATGGGAATAGTCTGGCAGTTCCCCGTAAAATTGGTCTTCACTAGCTCTGGAAAGTGATATTCCCTGATACATCGTAACTCAACAGGTGCCGTCACGAAAATTAGCTCAAATTGTCGAAGACTCTCCCAATAATCAGTGGGAGGAACTGGGAAGATGGTACTCAATTTCGGAGGATAATTTGTTGGTGTAGTGATAGGAGTCCTAGAAACCCGTAACACAGTAATAATGTCCGGAATGAAATGGCCTGAAATGAAATATATTGGAGAAGGATCTCGATCCTCAGGTAGCTCTACCCTCACTTCTTGATCTATAACTGGATATTTTTTTGTGGAGAACCATAGCTCAGGATGCCCTCAGAGCGGATTTCACAGATTAGATTCTAACTCCAATCGGCCAGTTATCATTTCAAATTGATTGAAGGAAGCTTAAAAAGTGTTTAAATTGTCCCGGGGGAAAAATTACGAAAGATCTCGCTGGATCTGGTCGAATCGATACATGTGCTCCAGGCAAAACTCTGTATCGAATCTCGATACAACCCCAATCGGAGGTTCTTGAAGGGGAAGTGTGTCCTCTCTCAAATTTATAGTCTCTACTGGCCGAAAAGAGGTTAGAGGTGAACCACCTTATTGCTTTGTAGAGTTTCCTTCCTTATTTCTGCATAGGTTCGCAACAGTACCGAAACCCTTCGAGGTATTATCATCTGCAATTGTGCGCCTTTTCTTGAATTTTTCATGCTCTCTGTGACAACTAGGTGTGTTCCTGAACTTTCTGCCCTTTTTAATGAACGTCGTGGAGGTTTTGATGACATAGTTTGGACGCCTGGTGATTCATTTCTTTTCAAATCCTCCATATGTATCTAAATTCATCCAAGTCGGAAGAAGATCCACTACCATCCGGGTTAATATCAATATGGTCTTGTGCTAAAAAGTTCTTCACTGATCTTGGTCATGATTGCTAAGGATGTGTACCGCTAAGATGATAAGTGTAAAATAATTTTCTATTTATGGCCATTCGAAATGACAGCAAGGTCAGCGAGGGGGGGCTCGACCGTGGTCTGAAAGTGAAGCCTTGTTATCCTATAAATAGTTGCCATAGGGTAACCCGTCCAAAACGAGTTCCAATTTCCGCAAAACCCGGTTTTCCCTCGATTAATATGGACTTAAAGACCGAGAAAGAGAGCCCAGTGTCCTGAGACAGCTTTCTCCCAAAAGCCAACTGGTCTCAGCTTTCGCAAGTATAGTTGGCGTCGTTGGTGCAATTCCGCACTGGTCTCCCTCCACAGGACTGCTAGCTACATGGTATAACACAGGCCAAACTATGAGACTGCTCAAATTTTCAGCGAAAGGAAAGAATCAGCCTTTTTGCGGAGCTGTCAAACGATTTGGCCGGTACTTCTTGTATGCTAAACCCGGGCGGCTTTCTTAGCTGAGAAACGATACTTTCCGCATTTATGCAGCGTAACAGAAAGACCGTGTTATCTATGATGGTTTCAAAACGACCCTTTTGTGACCGGAAGCAGTGGAACGAGTCGTAACCCTTAATAGACACTGGAGGTCTCATACATACTCTTCTTTATGTCTATGTCAAATGTACTTCAAACATGGCTGGGCATATGACATTGTGAATGGGGGCCCATAATTAAACTACTGTATGATTCTATTGATGGAAAGTCCAAATAATAATGACCGCACCGGCCTTCAGAGAAATAATAATGTATTGAAGGATATATCAACTATGAGAACTCTATCTGGCCAAAACGAGAATTCCATCCTTGCCTACATTTTTTGACAGACAGACAAGAGAAAAGACAAAAGAATACGTACAGCCGCCCTTTTCTATTTCCTTTCTTATAGTATGGCCGAATTTGGAGACGTGCACGTGGAAAACTCATAGCTCCGTATCTTTCTAACAAGAATATGTGTACTTAATAACAATCCAGTAATAAAAAGCTAAACGGGAATAATCACAGCTTGGAAAATTATCTTCTTTCGGATCGGGCTCTACGATAGCAACTGAAGCTTCACAGGGGTCAAATAGACTAGCGGTATACTTTCATAGTTCAACACTTCACGAACTTGCAGAATTGATTTTTCGCTCTCTTATGCTACTCTTAAACTCACGAATGCACATGTTGCAACCATCTAGCGGTAATCAAAGTACTAATAGGGTCATATCTCAACGTCATAGCAATTCGCTGTATGCCTGCATAGCTCAATAACCATATGTAAGGCATTGTCTCCTCATCTCGGAGTGCCACTGAGCACTTGAAGTGGAACAATTGCACATGATTTGCTGCTGAAGACAAATTAGTGTAGAAAAAAATGAGGAAGAAAAAGAGAGGGACAGAAGCGAAAGGAAATGTCGAAGTACAATCCAAACTGGAATATATTTTTGGCATGCATAGATAAAGTACCATGCTGACTTTCCTGGCTAATCACAAAGTACAGGCGACTGGCGATTGTCCCTCTGTACTTTCGCTATATTGTCCTTTCCCAAACTTTGGCCGCATCTTTAATTGACGAATTACTCTGTCAATCTCGGCGGGACGTCTCAGTTTTAAGAATACTGTGTGGTTAATACACGTAGCCAACCTTTTTTCTGTTTTTCGGATACTTGTTCATGCGTGAATCACTGAGCTTATTTTTAGGCAATTTATATTCGCCGCTATACGAGAAGCGATCACACTGAGATGACAGTAAAATAGCCCGGGAGGACCACCAGGATCCATCGGCCCAGACTTGTTCCCAACTGCAACAATGTACACGCGTGTTAGGGTAACGACTATGAAACGTGTACTCGATGGAACAACTTGTCAACTACGTCGATAATTTGGACGAATGACTGCCTTTACAGTACACTCTTACTGTCAACCAACTGCTACACAACTACAGCTACTCAAGTATTACGGAGAATTTTTCTATCTCCCCTGCTTGGCCAATAGCTATCCAACTAATAAAAATGCCACCTTATCTCACTACCTCCCTGGCCAAGATCGATCTATCATGACTGACCTGCAAATTGAGGGCAGTGTATGATTTTGAACTCTCATAGTTGGCCATTTCTTTGGACTTTTTCCGTTCCTGGTCCATTTTTTTACGTTTAAGTGCAGTTAGGAGTAGTACTAATACTTTTCGGCCTCTATTGCACCTGTATTGCAACTTCTTTCTGTTTTTGACCACAACTTCCGAACCCGACCATCAAATCTTTACAAACGGCACCTCCTACTAAAACTGTAACCACTCCCCAAAAATTTAGTCGAGACCTGGCCTCCCACCTGAAATATCTCCACGATGTTTAAAAATGTATAATGACATGAAAGGGCTGCTTTGCATAGCCTCAATGGATTTTCCTCCCCACAAATGGGTAAAATGAATGCTCAAATGATGGATTGGGGCTGGTATTTAGCCAAAATCACTCAATATGCTGGATATTCCGCGCTAAAGCCAACTATATCTTTCTCCCTTCCGATGCAACTCATTGGAAAATGTCAGACGTCAAGCTATATTATGTCTACTGCTTTATGTGCGCAATAAAGTTTTGTTTGTTGCAACTTGACCACTATAGCTGCTTACTATGACAAAATTAAAAGTTCCAAAATGCAATTCTGCACACTCCTAAATACATATACCGCTTCGATAGTATTATTAATCATGTTCCACGTGATTTAACATGAATAACTGTAAGTTACTTAAACAAGTAAAGTTATATGAGGGAGGTGAGGCGAAACCACTCAGGGCGGGCTGATTGAGCAGATGTAGTGATCTCCCACGCTAGCGTCCGGAGGGCGTCCGTCTTCAACATATACCAGAAACTGGGGGACAGGACTGCGCTAGTCGATGAACTTGTCTCGACAAGCCCTTGCTGTTGTCACCGTGAGCGTGAGGCGAAACCACTCAGATGCGCAGGGCAGTAAAATCTTGTCCACCTGGAACCTGGGCAGCAGTAGTAGTCTCGCGAGTGGACCGCGGAGTTGAGAGAAACGGTTTCCATCCACCGGAGCATGTTACGAAGATTTGAAGAGACTACTGAGCCTGGCGGCGGGTGAGGATGTGTTTGAGCATAGCTACGCATCACGCTTGAACCTGGACTAGGTGACGGAATTCTCTGAGAATGTGGGTGACCACAGAGCTGGGTGTCGGTTGAAGACGGCCCCGGGCATGTGTTGAGAAAACCGCAGAACATCTTTTGGGAGACACTGTGATGTTTGCCAACGTTGAGTGATGCATATGGTGGTGGGTGGCGTGTGCCGCTGTGCGCTTTCTGCATAAGGAGGGGTGCCATGACTGAAGTTACGAGAAATTATGGCGTTCATTGTCATTTCGGTAGTGCATTTTCTATTACCGAAAAGTAGGCGGCAAGGTCACAAACTTTTAAAATGATTTGTGTGCGGGAAAGGGTTGTTTTCGACATACTGAGAGTGTCTTAGTACTGCATGTCCTCACGTTAAGTAGAGGGATAGTCGATCTTCTCGAAAAAGTGGTCACGGACAGCGGCTGCCGGAATAATGTGGTTTCATGAAATCCTACTCTTTGAGATGCTGCTCAGGATATGCTTGGCAGTCCCCCGTACTTTCAAACTAGGAAATAGATCCATGTCCAAGAAATTTGCTCGGGTCAAATTCGGCTAGATCGATCTGAAGGCTGATTGACGTGTTGTGTGTGTAGGAAGTGATGCTGCTCAGTAGTTGGGGAGGGCTGTGAGTACTAATCGCATGTATGTTAGGGAGTGTGTGGGCTTCGAGTTACAAAAAAGTAATGAGTCAGAGGTGCTGCTTCCGGGGCGGTGGATGGTTTTTTTTGTATCTCATTTTTGGTATGCGAGAGCACGATGGCCGGACAGAATGTTCAGATAGTGAAAAAACACATTTGGGTGTGTTTGGAGCTCTCTTTTTCTCTGGGAAGCTGGAGAAGGATGCAGGGAAGAATGCGTGGCGACTGTGAGGTTAGTGAAAATGAAGATTTTGGCTAAGATAAGCTATGAGTAGGAGACTTTTACTGTGCTAGTACTGTCGCGTGGAGATGTTTTCTGATCGCAAGCAACGTTAAGGAGAGTGTGACTGTGATGGGCAGAACGATGGTGAAGGATGGTTCCCCGAAACGTTTCTGTTTGCCCGGAGGGAGCTCTGTGTGAGGTCGTGGAAGTGTTTAAAAAGCCCGAGATGGGAACGACTGTAAAGTGAATGCGGCGAAACCTTCTTGATGAATATGCGGAAGGGGGTAGCGAGTAGCTACCTGGTTGATCCTGCCAGTTTTATATGCTTGTCTCAAGTACTAAGCCATGTAAGTGTAAGTATGAGTGAGTTATACAACGGAACTGCGAATGGCTCGGTAAAACAGCTATAGTTTCTTCGGTGGTAAATACTAATTCGATACCCTTAGTAGTTCTAGAGCTAATACATTCCATAAGATCTGGGCTTGTGACGTGATATAAATTGGAGATACAATCCTTTTTTGTGATTGAAAATTTTTTTCTGATTGTACATGAGTGCGACGCACCGTTCAAATTTCTGACCTACCAACTTTTGGATGGCAGTTATTGTCTGACCATGGTTGTGACTGGTAACGGACCGTGGGTGCGAGTATCCGGAGAGGGAGCCTGGGAAACAGGTACCGCATCCAAGGAAGGAACCAGGCGCGCAAATTAACCAATCTGGACACCCAGAGGTAGTGACAAGAAATAGCAATAGAGGGCCCAGCTGTTTTTCTAATTGGAATGAGAACAAGTTAAACAGCTTATCGAGGAGCTAGCAAAGGGAAAGTCCCATGCCAACAGCCGCGTTAATTCCAGCTCTGTAAGCGTATACCAAAGTCGTTGCATTTAAAACGCTCGTAGTCAGAGTTTGGCGGGCGGGCTGGGTCGTCTATACGGACGGATCTGGGGCGGGCTGCCTTCGTGGAGGATTGATTCTATAGTTGGTGGTGCATGGGGGTTCTTAGCTGCTGAAGTAACCTTTCTGGTAAATAACGGTAACATAAGAGACCTGGGTGTGCTCGCTAGGTGCGACTACCGCTTTCTGGTAGTGAAGCTGCCTTCCTAGAGGGAATGCGGGCGTGTACTACGCGGAAGCCCCTGGAAATAACAAGGCTGAGATTCCCTTAGATGTCCTGGGCCGCACGCGTGCTACAATGAGCAGATGAACGGGTGAGGGCGTGCGAGAGCTCTTCCCAATCTTTAGATCCGCTCGTGCAGGGGATTGGGGCTCACAATTTTCCCTCTTAGACCAAGAATACCTTGTAAGCATGGGTTATCATCCCGTGCTGAATACATTCCTGCCCTTTGTACACACTGCCCGTCACTCCTACCGATTTAATGGTCCGGTGAGGCCTTGAGAGGGAAAGATGGAATCTGTTTCACGGATCTTCTGGCTCAAACTTGGTCAAAACGTATCACTTAGGAAGGAAAAGTCGTAACAAGGTTTTCGTGGGTAAGCTTGCGGAAGCATCATTCGAAAAGTGTGCCATTCTCTTTTAGGAGCAGCATATTTTTGTTTCGCGGTCCCGAGCTTTCATATTTATTATATGCCCAAAACAGAAAACTAAATATAAAACTATACACCTCATGACTGTGGATGACTCGCCTCCAGCAGCGATGAAGAACGTAGCAAACTGCGAAACATAATGTTAACTGCAAAACCAGTGAATCGTCGAATTTTTGAACGCAGGTGGCGCTCGCGGGTAGTCCTGCGAATATTCCTTTTTGAGTGTCCGCACAAATGTGAGTTTGCGCGTCGCAGGACAGAAATGTTCTGCCACGCTACAGCTGATAGGTGTAATCCGTGGGGCGTGGATAGTTGGCGCCCGCGCCCGCTGTCACCCGAAGTAGATAGTGTCTAAACACGACGCACGCTGTCACGGTAGTGTCTTCCTTCACCCTGGTTGCATTTTGCCGTGCTGCGGAGTAAAAAAAATTCGAGTTCTCGGAAACATAGTGCATACATTCGGGTGGGTGCGAGAGAAGGCGCACCGAAATTTTCTCGGTGTCCTAGTCGATGATTGCTTTGTGTTAGTACCTTACAGTAGCGGCAGAGGCGAGACCTGACCAACTCAATCATTTAGATCTCAAATCAGGCAAGGAAATTCGCTGAAGTTAACCATTTAATTAAACGCGTGGAAATAAACTAACTAGGATTCCCCCAGTAGTGGCGAGCGAAGCGAGAAGAGCCCAACATGAAAAGCCTGCTTGAAGGCTTTCTATTGTGACCGACCTCTTGGGTTTCATTGTGGGTAAGTCGCATGGAAATGCGGGTCGTGTAGGGTAAACCGCCCCACCTAGGACAAACCGTGCGAGGCTGTTTCAGACGAGTCGAGTAGCTTGGTAATGCTGCTCTAATTGGTGGTATTTCCCATCAATGGATAAATAACGGCTGGAGATCGATAGCGAACAAGTACAGTGAGGAAAAGATGCAAAAAAATTTGACAAAAATCTGAAGCCGTCATGGGGGAAACGGATTACGTTGGAATGAAAGGGCGCTATGTGTTTTAAGCATGTTTGGCGTGCACTGGCACGAGTCTTTCTCCACCGTGGGCTGCCGGGGGCCGATTGTGGGTCCCTGGTGGTTAACGGCTCCCCCCTCGCAGAGTTGAGGCCGGCAGAGGGACGAAGTGATATGATTCGTCTTGAATCACGGACCAAGGAGTCCAGCGCGGATGCGAGTCAAATTGTGTGAAAGCCGGTTTGCGCAGTTAATGCGACGTTGCAAAACGATCAGTTTGAGGCGGTATGAGATCGTTGTATCTCAATTAAGATCTAGAGCATTTCCGCTGGGACCTGAAAGATGGTAGACTAAGCCAGAGTAAGGAAAAGCCAGAAGAAACTCTTGTAAAGGCTTGTTATGGGGGTGCCCGGAAAATTGCTCCTCAAACTTGTGTATAGGGGCAAAAGACTAATTGGAACATCTAGTAGCTGGTTCAATCCGAAGTTTGTCTCAGAACAGCGGGTTGGTACGAGTTATTCTGTGTGGAAAAGCGAATGATTTGCGCATTTTGGGACAGTATGCCTTCTGCCAATTCTCTAACTTTGAATGCGCAGAGGTGTCGCTGCTTAGCTGAGAGGCACCGGCAAAAACGTCAGACCTATGGGCCACTTTTGGTAAGCAGAGCTGGCGATACGGGATGTACCGTAAGCACGGTTAAGGCGCCCTATTGCTCGCTTATAGACCCCACAAAAGGCGTTGATTCATTTAGACAACAGGACTGTGGCCCTAGAAATCGGAATCCGCTAAGGAGTGTGTAAGAACTCACCTGCCAAATGGATTAGCCCTGAAAATGGATGGCTCTGAAGCAGGGGGCCAACACCGTACCGTCTGGGTGAGAAAGGCCCCATATGAGTAGGATGGCGTGGCGCCTGTATCAAAGCACGCGTGCAAACGCGTGTGGAACAGCCGTTAGTGCAGATCTTGGTGGTAATAGCAAGCAATCGATCGATATTCTTGAGGGGCGAAGCGAGGAAGGGTTCCACGCGAACATTGATTGGACGTGGGTGTGTCGTTACTAAGACGAGTGGCGATTGCTAAGTAGCGGCGAAAAGGAAGCAGGTTGAAAGTCCCGCACACGGATATGGACGCGTTGACGCGACTGACAGGGCGAAGACGCTGGGGAGGGCGCTTGGCAGAGTTGTCTTTGCTGTTTGACCAGTTTTTGCGCGAGGTATGGAATCCGCTTGTCGGGAGAAACACCCGTGTGTGGGTAGAGCGCAGGGGCTTTTCCGGTGCCCAGCTCGCCGTCGACGGCCCTTGAAAATTTGCCTGCTGAAAATCTCTGATTTGAAATCCACCCCATGGCGTACCAATCTCCGCATCAGGTCCCCGAGGGGAACAGTCTCTGCTCAGTATGAATAATGCAGGTAAAGGAAGTAGGCAAATTGGACCCGTAACTTTGGGAAAATGGTTGGCTCTTGTTCTGCGTGGGAGTTGTTGCCGGATTCTGGCACGCGCGGCTGTGCGGCGCTCGACGCAGGACCCTGCAAGGGGACCTGTTCTGTGCCACTGAGCCTGTGCGCCGCCAAGTTTGGCGACGCCCACGGCATGCAGCAGACTAAAACTGCAACGCGTAAAGGGAATCCGACTGTTTCATTAAAAAAAGGACTGCGAGGGCCATTGTCGGTGATAACGCAATGTGATTTATGATCAGTGCTCAGTACGTCAAGGTGAAGAGATTCAATCAAGCACGAGTAAACAGCGGGAGTAACTATAACTCCCTTAAGGTAGCGTTGGAAAGGCGAGTGCAAGCTCGCATTTATTTAAAGTGCCCACACTTACGTCCCTAAGGATCAGCAGTGAACACTATGATCATATAGTTCGTTCGGGTAATTGAACGAGTTACTAAACCTAGGGAGCAGTGGGGCAGAGTTAAGGACGAGCTACGGGTGCTTACAGTGCATCCTTTAATGGTTAATGCCACGTTGGTGTGGTATTCCCTTGCCATCCATGATACCCATTTACAGTCGGTTTACCGGGCCAAATCCTTAAAAATCTTCTGATTTTGTCTCAGGACCAAATGCGCGTTTTCACGCCATTCTGCTGGACCAAATTCCAGTATATCACTTTCAGCATGAGATAGATCTATTCCGAGTCGATCCCAACAACATCAATAGACGTTTGTCGCTTGTTGTCGTTGAATGGGCACCCCTTCTCCTCCAAGTCTCCACTCTAATCCGTTTTTCTTCTAATCGTTCCTTCTTCCTGAGTTTCCAATATTCAGTGGACTGCATCCCCCCTACCAATACCAATATGGTTGGGGGCATCAAGCGCAAGGTGAAGCAGGTCTCTGAGGGGGACCGTCGCTGTCAGTTGGCTTTGGAGCGCATGGCTTCCTTGTGCGCAGAGGAGGAGCGCGAAGCGACGAGTCGCGCAAGAAACGAATCGAAATCCAAATCGGAGAGAGGCGCGGAAGCTGGGCCGCCAGGATCGAGGTCTGGGAGGCAGCGGCGTGTGTCGCCGGTGGCTGAACAAGGCGAGGATGGTGCCGTATCCTCGAAAGTAGGTGAGAAGTCGCAGCGCGTTGTAGCTGGCTGTAGTCGGAGAGGAAGTGATTCAGAAGAGATATGGACCGTACCGCGCTCGGGTGGTCGTGGTAGGGCGGGTCCCAGTTGCGGAGAAAAGGTTATCGAGCTCTAGGCTGGAGAGATAGCGTCGTATCTTCCGTCGAAGAATGAGGATACTGCTGTTGTTCGGGCGTTCGTTTGTGGGGACGGGTCGTCGGGAGCGGATGGGGTGGTGTTAGAGAAGGGAAAGTTGTGTGCGTCGCGGAGCAAGACCAGTCCCCACAACACTTTCTTCCCCTTCAACATACGTTCCATGCAACTCCCTTCTTCTGGGACCGTGGTACAGGAGTTGGGGAGGTCTTCGGTGTTATCGCCCTGGGTGCGGCCGGAGGATGTGCCCCGATATGGGCCCACAGTTCGCTTCAAGGCCGTCGAGTTGCTCGATGAAGAACTAGTGTCCAAGCGGTTGATGGAACATATATTGAGCTTCCTGCAAGACCACCCTGGCGTCCGTCTTGTGGTGGCTAGCCCCGGGCCTCGTCCGGAGATTCCTAATGTGCACGTGTTGTACGTGAAGGGTCACGGCCGAGTATGGAAGGCACAGCACAGTGGCAATTGCCTTCTTGCCGCTGTGACAAACGGGATTGACGTCGTACTCGGGCGCGGTGCTGCCCGGCAATTCTTCGCTCACGCCCAGGGCGAGGCGTTTGAGGTGCACTCGTGTGAGTAAGGTTCCCAACTTGCTCAACCGATTCCCGGTGAAGTTGCAGGCCCGCACGCTCCCCAAGGAGATGAGGGTTGGAATGGCTCGTACACCATTCGAAACCTTGGCTTCCGCCCGCCAGGGAGTTTTTATCGCCTTTCTGCAGGGGCCGTCCGAGCACTGCGTGGTTGTTGATGCCAACCGGCAGCTAATCTGGGACAGCGTCGATCCCTGGCCTCTCCGCTCCTCTACGCGCACGTTAAGTCTTTGCGGAGGAGATGATGGTATGGAGGGGTTTTGATTGGCGCCCGCGAGATTGTGCGCAGTGATTAGTCCCAGCTTGTCTATCTGCGGGTGTCCCGGGCCCGGTCGTGAAGTGTAGCTTGTTCTCTTTGAATATTGCGTATGTGCGTTCCTGAGTTGTCTTATGCGTTCTGATAAAGTATCCATTGCAGGCCTACCTGCCCCATACTACCGGGTTTACAGTGTACTGGAAGGTGCTGACAGTGGCTAAGCCCGGCCGTCCTTGTCCAGTACTGTATAGGCTCTGGCTTACTATTTGGCGTGCCAAAGTCCAAAAAAATACCACTTTCCTTTTACCTGCACATTGCTGTATAGGCCTTGGCACGTTGATTGACCGGGCCAAATTTTAAAATTTCGATCTTTTTCAAATCTTCCCTGGCACGCCCAAAAATCATGCCAAGGCCGCCACTGGCTGTCTATTTAAGCCAGGCTCTGCTCCCTAAGGAACCGAAATCGACATCGGTCACGATCAGCCTCCCAGATCCTCGCGAGTCCCTCGGTCGGGTCTGCGTAGCGAGCTTGGTGCGGCGGCTTCGGAGGGCCGTAAGCGAGGGGCCTGTAGTAGGACCAGCGTGGCCATGTTTAGTTTTCATTATTTTTTTGAAGGGTTGGCCAGGGCATACTTTGTCGATACTTTTCGGGCTAGTACGACACCCAATCACAGGGCAGGACTTGGCCTACCTCATGGCTGGTCCGATGGACCCCTTCTGCCCACACGGGGCACTTTACAGCAAGGATGGCGGACCCAGTGGATATTTCAACATGGTGTACACCTTCTGCGGCCTTTACAGTAACAAGTCACTGTCAACTAACACTAATTACTGTCAACTATGGATGCAGAGGATATTTATCTCTCTCGGCCGACCAACAGCTAAGTAACAAGTGGTTCTACACTAACTCAATGGCCATAGGACGACTGACTGCTACGATCTCGCACAGTAAGTGCAGTACCTAACTGCTAACCCTCATTTATGGCCATGTTTGGGCCTTTTTTCCGTTACTCGGCGAAGCAACTGTAGTTTAGAGTAGTGTACAATAGTACTAATAGTTGGCCGAGTTGCACACCCTGGGACTCCCTTGGTAAGGCGAGTTGTTCCCTGAGCTTGAGTCTTTGGTAGTAAACTCTACCTTTTGCAGCTTCACAGCCCGCTCGCCGCCTCTACTACTCCTTTCATAGTTTCCGTTCTCTTCCCTTCCTTTCTGTCGGCCGTCTATCTACCGGTATTTTTGACCGCTTTGCTCTGTATTTTCTATCTGTGACTCCTGGGCCAACAGTAGTAAGTAAACCCTCCTGGGCCTATTCGCGAGGTACGTGCGCTTCGTTCATGTGCGTAGCCGTGGCAACCCCCACATTACTACTTTGGCCTCCCGACCTAGAAGGTTTCAAGCTGTTTGACCACGTTTGTTGTCGAGAGTTTACGTCGACCGCGTTATCCCTCGGTCAACTTTTGATTGTGGACGACCGCCTTTCAAGCAAGAGAAGGTTCCGGCAGTATTTGGCCGCTTAAGTAACTAAGCGCCCAAGTAGCTAAGCACACGGACAGTAGTTTCCGTACGGGCAGTAGTTCATGTCCCATCTGCTGTCGACGCTTTTTCTCAAGAGGTTCAGAAGTCCAGTTGTATTTGGTCCCAGTAGTTTGGACTACCGACTGTTCAGATGACGGGGCCTAAGACACCGTCTGAGTTCCCCCTGCCCATGTCTACGGTCCCTGAGAGGTCATATCAACCTCCTCGGCCAACAAGGCAAGTGTCAGTCGCACCTACGCCAACGGGTGTTCATCCGTTGAGTGCACCTGAGGATCCCCCTTCATCGGCTGAGATTCGGGCTGGGCAGCCCGCGGGATCGCCTTCGTCGGCTGAGATTCGAGCTGGCCAATACCAGGGTGCTACTTCGAGTGTGAGTGGGTATGGAACGCCTTACGGACCTGATAATGAGTTCGTAACGGCTGACTATTTTCGGGAAGTGATGGACGCGCAAGCAAGGGATAGGATTGTGGCGCAGGCCGCGTTGGAAGAAACGTTGCGTAAGTCCCTCACGGCCGAAGTAACTCAGGCAGTGCAAGTGTCGTTATATGACCGATTGTTTGTAGCTCTCAGTGATAGATTTGATCAGCAGTTAGAAGGGTTCAAGACCAAAGTAGAAGAGATTGGGACAAGAGTGGGATATGGTGTTGGCCAACCTACTCAAACCTTACTTGGACCTATGAGTGCGGAACGGCACGGTGTCGAGCCGCGAATCGCCGAGCGACCCATTATTCATACTGATATGCCGGAGACATCTCAAATGTCTCTGTTATCCATTCTATATCCGCAAGGATCGCCCATGGCTGGAGCGAACGGCCTAGGGAGATTGGAGCTCCCAATTCTGCCGTGGATGATGGCCAACAGGTATCGAGGACAACAGACCTGGGACCGCTAGTTCCAGGTCTGGAACCAATGACAACATTGCAGGAACCTTTTGCGTAGCTTGTGTCATACAGGGCCTATCGCCTAGTCTACATGCGACAGACCCTGTCGTTTGAGGAAAAAGCGTAATTGGCCAAGGTCGGACAGTCGATCCGGCCTTCATTTCCCCACCTGGATAACTTTGACGGGAAGCAGGGCATATAGCTATTGTCCTTCCTTCGTAATTTTAAGGATGCTTGTGATACCTTGGGAATTCATGAAGGCGCGGCTGTACGTGTTATGACCACCTTCATTGAAGGGGATGCCAGACGGTTCTTCATGACCAAGTCAGACGCTGGAGTGAGGCAGTCATACTTCACACCCATTGGGGCCGGTACCATGACTATGCATTCTTGGCCACATGTTGTTAATGCCTTCCTGAAGCGTTATTGTACTGAGGAAGTGTTGGCCACCGCATATGACAAGGTTACAAGGATGCGTCAAAAGGAGGGAGAAACGGAGGCCGAGTTCGCTGACCGCATACAAGATGCTGCATTGGTTTGTCCGGATGTATTCACCGAACAATCGGTGATTCACAATTTTGTGAAAGGACTGAGCCCTGCAACTCGTTCGGCTGTGAACGAGACCGTGGTGCAGAGGGCCGGCTCTATAGATTTTTTCGTTGTGCGTCGGATGGCCATGTCAGGAGGAGATACGCATCGTGCTTATGTGTCCACCCTCTCCAAGGCGAAGCGAAGGCAAAGTGGTGTTCTTGCCATCGCAGCGCAGGCAGAAGATGACTCCGGTTGGCAGAAGTGGCCGACAGGCCGCACTGAATCTTCTGTGTTAAAGGTAGCTGTTGAACAATGAGGCCCCAGATGACACGAACAAACTCGCGTTCCCAACATTGCCCCCATCCCCAACTGGAACCGCGCACTCAGCGGGGATGAGACAGTGAAGGAACCGCCAACACCGTCACATGATGAGCTCCAGAAGGCCATGATAATGATGCACGGTGATAAGGCTTCTCATCGGTGCTGGGGTTGTCGAGAGGCTGGCCATGATTTGTATTCGTGCCCGTTACTACCTCTTCCCGTTCGCCTCTACTTTGGATTTGCCAACTATAAATTCCAGGAAAATAAACGAGGGCCAGAATTGGATAGGCGGGGCGGGAATTAGGGGCCCTATCACGGACGTTACGGACCGGGTCCGAATACAAGAGGACCCAAGCGGGTAACAATAGCTCAACCACCCGTGCGTTGCCCACAGCAAGGGCCTCGGCCAAGGAGCATGATGGCAATTACAGAGGAATAGGCCGAGGGAGATGCTGAGGAGTCGAGAAACGAGGAGTAGGGGTACTCCAGGGGGCGTCTGAGGTACCGCGGAGCGGAGAGCTACCGCCCATCAAAGAAGATAGTCTTCATGTTGGCCGATTTAGCGATGTTGTAACACCACCCCGTAACCACGCGACTACGGGCCACGCGTCAAGGTCCGTAATTAAATCTTATTAAATTGATTCTTTGCTTTCCGAGCGGTCTCAGCACTCGTCGGAAGGTTCAATTATGAATGACTCTTCCACTTTACGCACCGTGAGTAATGAAACTCCAACTTGGCCGACAACTCGTGAAGATACTTGGCCGAGACAAACAAAACAAAGGAACAAACTTTCGGGGTCAGTTGACTCCTCATCTTCGCCAGCGAGTGGTAGCAACCGAAGACAAGGGAAAAGGAAGGATCAGACCGGACGCCTGATATTGGGGCCGAGAAGGATTTAACCCCATATTGGCCACTACGTCGAGCTTATACAACGTTTCTGGATCAGTGGGTTTGACCGCGCGTGAGACGCGGCCAGTGCACATCGCTATCGATACATACTCTCCAACGAACATCGTTCGGGAAAACGAACTTATGCCAGACCGGGTAAACGCGATATATCCTCTCGAGTCTGATCCTCGCTTGGGAGATGCAAACAGGAACCCACTGGAATTCAATGGGATCATAAGACTTGCCGTGAGATTGGACAACCGCGTATGGAGGCCTGAATTCCTGGTGGCCAACAAGAACTTCGCTGTTACATTCCTCTTGGGAACCTGCTGGACGACACCTAACACTCAGAACCTGCGTTGCCGAGACCAACGTATCGAATTCTATGGTGGCGGATCGGTACCTATTGTCGGCCGACTAGACGAGTCCCCCAAAGTTCCGGAGAAAAGGGGTGATCCGCTGTCGAGAGAACCGCTAGTACCGGCCACCAAGAGACATCACATTGATGTGGTACGCTTGGCCAAGGACGTAGTTATTACAGCAGGAACTCAGGTGTTGTCAACGTGACAAGCACGGCAATCGGACTCTGTGTTTTGGAGCCCCGATTGCCGTTAGTTACACGTCCCGGAGTCAGACTTGCGAATGGTGTGGCCGAGCTTCGTCCTAATGAACCGTTCAAGGTAATGATCTCCAATTGGAGCTCTCGAAAGGTAACTCTACATCCCAAAAAAAGTTGTATGGTATACATCGAGACATCCTCTCGCGATCATCACACCGGACGAGAAGTTGGGCCGGGAGGTAGGGACAGTACTTGGTATTGTACCCCAGGTTGGAAAAGAAGGAATGACGGCCGAGCAAAAGAATGACATAAAGGATGGGTCGAACGAGAACCCCACTTGGGACGATCAAGTTGACTTGTCCCATTGTGAAGAAGGATTGCGAGAAGAAGCATTGTACATCTTGCTTAAGCATTCATCCATGTGGAGTGGACAACTTGAAGAAATAAAGGCCGCCTATCACCGGATAGAAGTAGAACCCGGTACTCGGCCAATTCATTCTATGCCGTATAGGCCGGGACCGGCTGGCCGAGCAATCATGGAAGAAGAAATCAAACGTCAACTTGAGCTGGGGGTGATCGAGCCAGCCCAGTCAGAATGCGCGTCGCCTATCGTCTTGGTATCTAAGCCGGACGGGTCGAAGCGCTTTTGCGTCGACTACCGCCGACTTAACGCCAAGACCGTGACTGACTCTTATCCTCTTCTTCGAATGGACTATTGCATTGATTTCCTTGCTGAGGCCGCGGTATTTTCCACATTGGACGCAAACAGCGGGTATTGGCAAGTACCTGTCGCAGAAGAGGACCGAGATAAGACCGCTTTTATATCCCATCGGGGATTGTTTCGTTTTAAGCGCATGCCATTTGGACTGAAGAACGGGCCGGCCACCTTTCAAAGAGCACTCGATATTATTGTGTCGGGAGTACGTTGGCAGATCTGTCTGGTCAACCTTGATGATGTTATCATCTTTTCGAAAGACATGAAGACTTATCTCGGCCATCTTGATCAGATCTTGACACTCTTGAAAAACGCAGGTATATCGCTTAAGCTAAAGAAGTGTGAGTTCTTCAGTTCGTCCGTGAACTCTCTGGGACATACAGTACTCCCAGGTAAGTTACAGATGGCCGCGGAAAACAAGGAAGCGATTTCAAACTCCCTCTTCCCAAACACGTTGACCAAGCTTCGATCTTTTCTTGGAGCTCGCAATGTGTATCTGCGATTTGTGAAAGGATTCGCCGGAATAGCCAAACCCCTTACAAACATGTTGCGTAAGGAAGCGAGCCTGGACGACTTTCACTCGCCAACGGCCGAACAACAGGAGGCTTTTGCCAAGTTGAAGGATGCGTTAGTGTCTCCTCCCATCTTAGCCCTCCCTAAGCTTGGCAGACATTATATGCTGGATACGGATGCTAGCGAGTATCAAGTTGGATGAGTCTTGTTACAACAACAAGAGGACGTAGAGTATCTCCCCGTTGTATACTGGTCACGAACCCTCACAAAGGCTGAACAGTGATATTCGGCAACGGATCGTGAATTTTTGGCCGTGGTATGGTCGATAACAACTCTTCGGCCATATACTGAGAGGACCAAGTTCACAGTACGGACGGACCACAATGCACTTCGATGGTTAATGGGATTGACCGACTCCTCAGGAAGGTTAACACGATGGAGGTTACGGATATCGGAGGTCGAACTCGCAATACTGTACAAGCCGGGCCGTGTGCACCAAGTGCCCGCTGCCTTGTCGCGAATAGAAACTTCATCCAACACAAACGGATCCCCGATTGACGATACCATCCTGGTGTTGATCATAGAAGCAGTCATGCCAATGACTCGGCAGACGCGCCGACGTCAACAGCATGATAGCGCGTTGGCCGAAGAAGACGATGTGGATCCGGAAGATATCGACCCCTTGGTAGCAATGGAACCTGACTATGCTGACTACATCCGTGCCCAAGCATATGACCAAGAACAGGAAGCTGGCCGAGTGTCAGAGGAGCTGCCGAGCCCCATCACTTATGATGAGGTTATTGAAGAACAGAAGTTTGATAGTTTTTGTCAACAAGTTTTGGCCAAGCAACCGAAATGTCTTCGAAGTTCGGCATTTTTCGAAGGACCAGACGGGATCTTACGAAGGGTTAGTCCCGTGGATGGCCAAATCCAAATTGTCCTACCGCAATCGCTACAAGCTCGTGTCCTCAAGTTGGCCCATCAATCCCTGCTTGCAGGGCACCATGGTCGAACAAGACTTATGGAATCCTTGCGGTTAACATATTATTGGCCACAAATGGCCGCCGACTGCTACGCAACCGTTCGAAACTGCGGACATTGCGCAAAGAATTGCATACTGTTACGGCAGAAGACCAATTATCCGAAGCTGTTCCCTGCGACTCAACCATTGCAATCGGTGGCCATGGATATCCTCGGTCCCTTTCCAGAAACCGATTCTGGTTACCGCTTCATTTTGGCCATCACTTGTCGATTCTCTAAGCTCGCACAAGTTATTCACTTGAAGACGATAACCGCTTATGTAGTGGCCGTCGCATTCTGTACCCATTGGGTGTTCAAGTATTTGCCACCCGAAACCGTCCTTACGGACAACGGAAAACAGTTTACCGGCAAGTTTTTCCAAGCTGTGTGTCGCCATCTCAAGGTGGGTAACCAATTCACAACAACTTATCACCCACAGGCAAACTGCCAAGTAGAAAGATACAACAGGACCTTGGCCACGACGTTACGAGGGTACGTCAGCGAACACCAATCCGACTGGGAAGATTATGCCCCAGTGTTGACGTACGCGTACAACTGCCACGTTTATCGGTCAACAAACACCACCCCCTTTGGGTTAGTGCTAAGTCGGCCACCACCGGAACTGTACCTTCATCACAGCGTTACCGGGCGAACGAGACCTGATGCAAGAACCAAGGATAACTTTGTTGCGCGACTTGACGACGCAATACAGTTGGCCTACACTCGGTTGCAGAAAACGCAAGAACGTTACCGCAAGGACTTTGATAAGTCCGTGCGCGTGGCCAAAAATCTCTTCGTGCGCGGATTATTTTTACTTAGACAACCCTGAACATCAACCAGGAAAACTCGAGTACCAAGCGCAAGGTCCCTACCGGGTCCTCCGAAACGATGGCTGAACGTTCATCATTAACCGAGACGGTATTGTGGAACGCATAATTCTGATCGCGTTACCCCAGCACCTCGGCTAACTCAAGTTCCCTTTGCTCGGTTTCGGACGACCTCACTACCCAATCGCCAACCTCGCACGGCCGACAACGATGAAGAAGATGCAGGCCCGGCCGACAAATATGTGGTTGACCGCATTACCGATCATTAATATGGTGACCAAGGACAACTTTGGCTCCGAATCAAGTGGTACGGTTACCGCGAACAAACTTGGCAAAAACGACATACCATCCCACCTGAGCTTGTATCCGCGTACCTCGCGCGGCGTCGCAAGAAAGCCCGACGTCGTTCCCGGGACGTGAACGCTCAAGGAGAAGGGGCCTCAACGCCGCCGCAAATTGATCGCGCGTGGTCGCCATCCTTGACAACTTGCTCATGATTGACCGCGATGGGTATCGACACATGTTTGTTTCGTGGAGGACCAGGATGTAGCACATTCATGGAGGTAGTAGCACGCTACCCCGGCCAACTAACGTCCTTTCCAGTATTTGTAACGCACTGCCCACTTTGGTTCGTTCCGCGAATGTTTCCTCGGCCGATCGGATAATGTAAAGAAAGATTTGACCGATAAGGGAGTGAGAAGGAAGAAGAAGAAGTTCGACTGCGAGAGTGCCAAAGGGTACTCGGAACGTTGGCCAAGCACCTTCTAGGTAGACCTTCTAGGTAGACTCAAGGAGTGGTAACCACAGTACTGTACACGGTCAACGGCACCTTCCACGGGTTCTGCCTCACCCAAAGTAACGAATCTATTTTGGACCATGTCTTTTTCCTTTGCTCGCTCCACTTGGCCGAAGATCTTGGGTAATTATTTTGTTCAGTGAGTGGAGATATAACCACCTTTTTCTGTGGACTGGTTTACAGTACCACTGGCTTACTTACTTACAGCTGACTGCACCGGCTAACTGTAACTACAGTAACTCTCGGGCAGCCAGACAGTATGCTCACACGCCTCCAACAAGAAAAGACTCCCACCATATGAAGAGTGCCATCCTCCAAAACATCATC
The DNA here is from genome assembly GCA_002205965.3 of Kappaphycus alvarezii. Classification (NCBI taxonomy): domain Eukaryota; phylum Rhodophyta; class Florideophyceae; order Gigartinales; family Solieriaceae; genus Kappaphycus; species Kappaphycus alvarezii. The sequence continues at coordinate 754,346 of NADL03000775.1, forward strand.
TTGGCCACGCAACACCGAAGGAGAGCTTCCTCGAGAGCCTCCTCGCTTTGCCGGGAACCTGAGGTGATGCAGCTAGTCACGACCACTCGGTTAATATAATGCCTCCACGTTGACCGAGAAGACAGTGGAAGGCTCGGAGGTGTCCCGCGTACATTCTGTACGCGACTGCACGAGCAAATGGTTGGCCAAGGTCTGGAGGGCGCATTTATCTAACAACTAACAATGAAACTTTACCACCGCTAACTACAACTAAAAGGACAGTACCTACTCGGAATCATAAGGGTTACTCTCGGGTTGGGAAGCAGGAAGAGAAGAACCAATCCGCGGCGTCGAGGGCATTCTCGGACGAGGGGTTGACGGGAGAGTGGTGTGACCGCCGCTTGGCCGAGATTCGAAGGGAGCCGGAGACGTACCGGCGTCAACAAATGAAGGAGGGAGGATTGGTTGTCCTTGCGTGGCCGACCGATCCGTAACGTGACATAGCCGCGTCGCGCCAGAAGTTTCGCTCCGCGCGGATCTTATTAATTTTCGTTTCGGCCGCGCCAAGCTGTGCCTTCAGTTGCTGAACCTCCCCATACAGTTCAGCTTTCTTTTCGTTGGCCACGGTCAAACTTTGATCCACTACAGTAACTCTCAGTTCGCCCGAATCCGCGCGACGCTCGTTAGCTTCGCTGAACGATAGAAGCTGGCGCAGGCGACGACGGGCCAAGTTCAACTCATTCTCCTTTAACTGCAAGTCACTCGCGGTCGACTCCTTATCGCGACGCAAGTTGTTCGCCCGCGTTTGTTCTTCGTTCAACTCGATTCGAATGCGTTCCATGTCATGGTTTCGATGCAAGGTGAGCATGCGGATGTCCGAAAACTGCGACCTAAGCGACTGGATTTCGCGGCTGGCCGACTTTTCCTTATCCCTCCAGTAATTGATTTGACGCTCGAACTCCTCGAGAGGTTGGCTAAGTTCACGTTTGCGGCCCCTGTTTGGTTCCATGCGACGATTCATCCCACGACGGTTGGCCGCCAAAGTATTCTCAAGTCGGGTCAGTAGGTCCGACAGTGACCAGTTTGAGACCCGGCCGCCCTGCATTACCGCAAGTCGGATATTCTCGCGCGATTGAAGCATCGTATCCGGGATTGCTTTCCGATGATGCGCGACCTGGGCTCCGTAAGACTGACTGTGGCGGAATGTTGTTCCGTCGCGCACTTCATAACCGCAGTAACGAGATTGACCACCAACTGGATCGAACACCCCGCGACAGAAGAAATGCGGCGGAGTCGAGTGAACTTGACGCATGACAGCGATGAGGCTGGGGATGGAGTCAATCCCTCCCCCGATCGTCTCGCCGCGTTCCAAGAAGTTCGGGGCGTCCTCCAGCGTCTCGGCCACCAAGTTGATAAGTTCGTCCGGATACCAATACACGCGCTTGGAATAGCGGATTTAGTACGCCACTCCCATCAGGATCGCAACGCTCATTTCAAACTGCAACTCGGTCAAATAGCGATCCATAACGGTAGGAGTGAACTTCTCGGCCGCGACACCAAAGTACAGTAAAATAAGAGGCATCATGATTGGCGGCCCTAGGGGAGCCCGAAGATCCCGCAAACGAGTTGACCAAACAGAAAAGAAGTTCCGTGAAATTCCCGGAACCATGAACACTTTGTCTTGATTATTGACCTCGCTTGGCTGCATTTTGGGACCATGAGGATCCGCCTTGGCCAACGCATACCAATAGTAGGTATCCATGTTGATACTCCGAGCACGGTTGGCCGCGCGAGATCCGGTACAGACCCGATTGAAGGGATTTTGGCTGTCCAAGCGAGGGGATGGAAGACAATACAGGCCACTATCGGTCAACGGTGATCCTGTGTGTTCCCCGGCCAAGAATAATGACGCTAACTCCGCGTACTGCGCGTGATCGGGATAAAACAAGAAGGTACGGTCGGCCATGAGGTTCGGTAGGATCGCATAGAGTGGACCGATCCCAGATGTGTACGCGTTGAATCGACCGGCCGCATCCTCAAGCCCTGGACTTGTGAAATGGCGAACATAAGCTTTGGCATACCTCCAAGTCGCAATATCGGCAAGCGATGTAGTCACTGGTTCCACAAACCAGTTGGCGCGAAGGTTCGAGGTGTCCACGGGAGGTGTCTCGGTTGTTGTTTGGCCGCGCGGACGAAAAAGAGCGGACTCGGTCATCAAATCAAACGGACGAATCCCTTCCCAACTGTCTAACGGCGGACTGCTGAAGAAAAACGCAGACGTGAATCTGCATCAGGAGTTGGTGGCCGCGATTCTCCCCGGGAGTCATCACTTGTATCCATTAACTCAACTTTCACATCGGCCGACCTTGGAGATTCTTGCATCGGAGAAGGTTCCGCCCTTGGATTCGGTGGTGGAGGATTGGCCATGTTGGAGTACGGAAGCTGGGGAAAGGCACGATAACCTCCCTGAGTCGGTCTCTCATGTTGCTCGCGACAAGGGATGCGCATACGTTCGGCCGAGAAGGGTGGAGTAGGGGATGCCCCCATAGGAAGGCGACGTGACGAACGAAGGCCATCCACAGCGGGCCCGGAGATATATACTTCGGAAGGGTTGCCCCCTTCCCGTGCGATGATTTCTTCTCGGCCAACTACAGGAACCAATGCTTGACTTTGGGTACGCGGTCTGGCATGATCGGCCACGGAACCCGGAGGGTTTTTCACTGTACGACGAGAAGGAGGAACCCGGCTGCCAGACATAAGGCGCTGCAACAGTGACCGAGATACAAAAGAAGTTACTGTCACAGTAGAACCTTTCTTGACCGGTGAGGTCTCCACATCCGAAGTGAAGTCAATCTCATCGGACGCACTTGGCGGAGGTGCTGCTGCAGTTGGCCAAGTACTCTCGCCAGTGGAAGCCGAACGCAAGGGAGGCGCCACAAGTTTCGCCTGCACCTCTTTCCCAGCGGTTGCGGCCGACATTGTATCCCGTTGGCCAGACAAGTGACGAGCATTCTTCAACACCCTTTTCTTCTTCCTCTTTCCATCCTGCATACGGCCAAACTTCTGCGTGGCCGAGGTCCTTCCTTGTAGGTCCTCTTGACTAACTTTCCCTTTGTTAACACAAACTTTACTAACCTCTTTAACATTTCCTTCTACGGCGACACTTGTATCTTCCTGGCCAGACGGACCGGCAGTTATTCGAAAAGCGACGCACGCTCCAGCCTCTTCAATAAAGCTATTGGCGATCACGCTTGAGTTATCCGATCCACTGGAACCCTCCTTGGTCTCACGAAAATCTAAGACCGGCACCACTCGTTTTTCAGTCAGCCCCTCTAACTCTAGTCGCGAAATTTTTTGTGTTACCACACAGCCAACAGCGGATGCCCGTAATCGACGGCATTTCATACCTTTCTTCTTTGTACGCGCATTTGAAAAGGGCGGTGGAGTGGCAGCTACGGTAGGCGTCGCACTTCTCATTCCCCTTCGACTGAACAACACAGCGGCTTCCACAATATTAAGATCGGCCGAGTCCGGATCATCGTCGTCACTCTCGGTCACCTGGTTCCTGGAAGGCCTTGATGTTGGACGCGATGGAGGAGGAGACGACTTCATGCGAGCCGCAGAGAGACGCACTGTACGTGGCCGAGCAGCAGGAGCCGTCGGAGTCCCAGAAGTGGTGGGTATAACACTCCTCCTGTTGGCCGCATCAGCCGAGGTATCAATTGCATCATCGTCATCAGTCAACTCAATACTCTCATTGACCGGGCCGTGACTCGGCGGCTCATCTGGAAGATACTTGGCCGGTTTCTTTGTTAATCAAAGCCCAAACACGGCCAACAATCAGCAAACAACGAATGACGAAGTAGTTTCCTGATCGGCCAAAAGTAACCACGAGTTTCGACTCAAGATGATGTTGCCCACAAGTACATGGACTGGCCTTTCCCAAAGGTGACCTGGTGCCAGTGACGAAAGCCAACACTCCTAACAGCTTGAACGAAGGATAAACGAGGAAGAGAGAAACTTGATCGCAAAAGAAGCGCAACACCGAAACACACAACGTAACAAACTCGGCCGAGTCATGTGACGCGCAGATTATTTGAGAGACATTCCCTCTCGGCCAGCTTGTTGCGGAAACAGCGTTTTTTTATTGTTTCCTGGCCGTTTGTACAGTAGCACAGGGTGTGGTGACAGGGCAATAAGTGCACGGAAGGTGGTGGCGGATTTCCGCAGCACCTGCCTGTTTTTTGTCTACATTTGCAGAGCAGTTGTCCGGGCCAAACGGTTACAGGAGGATTGTTTTTTCTGTTATCTTCCAACGGCGCTCTGCCGGATGGATTTTTATTTTTGCGGCCGACTTATTTAGGATGTGGCAGTTGTCCACTGCGGTGGAGCAGGGCCCAAAACATACAGTACTGAACTGTGCTCTCTGGGCCTATTACACGGATGTCAGGTCACTGAAGTTACAGTACACATATCGAGTTATTTTGGGACGACAACATGGCACGGGCTACCAAAGTACAGTGTTCCACTGTACTGCCCGCGCCGTGGACATATCCCAGGGGGGTATGTCACTGCAGTTACTGTACACGGATGCTTGGCCGAATATGATTTTTTTTGAACTTGGCCCGGCCAAAGCATTTTTCTTTGACGTTATTTTTGATGATGTGGCGCCAGATCACGCGACGGTGAAACATTACTGGAATGTACGGTACTGTATCGCATGCACCGTAGGCATTACCAGGGGAGAGAACTTGGCCAGAACAATACACGCATGCTCGGAAGAGTCCTGTGCCAACATGGCCCGTGCCCCAGATCCACATATGTATGTCTGAAAGATGGTAACTCGTCTGCCTCCCCTCCCCCTTAGGGTCACCAGCATGACTGCCCTTTTATTATCGTACAGTAAAGCCGGATTGGTCTCGAACCGAGGTCACTCATCTCCCCTCGACGAATCATAGTGCACACAATGGCCTCACATATCTCTGTAATGTAACGTCCCACTCTGTAATGCAAAATCCTCAACGCCGTCTCTGCATTACAAGTGACGCGACCTTGTGCTGCACGATTTGTACAGGACCATACGACTCCCTGCACCTGCCCTCACAAGCCATGGCGACGCAACACCAAACTCAATGTCCTACTCTCTCTTTCTCGTTCCCCAACCGCAATGATCCTCACAGCGCACGTCGATCGCTGTTCAATACCGAGACAAGCGCAAAATTGCTGCATGCCGTTTGTTATGGACTGGATGGAGAGGGCCGCGTGGTTGCAAAGGTTGTGATAGGTACATTGCTAATCGACGATGATGAATAGAAGATCTTGGAGATGGAAGGCGTAGCGTGCGATGCGTGCGATGCAAGTGCAATACAATTGTTTCAATTTCAAGCGACGTCCCCCCTCAGCCTTTGAGTGCTCCGGCCGAGATACAGGGGTGGACGTCATCAGCAAATGCACAACATCAATCAATCCATGCCCTGCGGTCAGACTTGGTAAGGCCTGAATATTGCAGGCTGCTCTCTGGGGTGTGGCCTGAATTCTTTGCGCGCTGCAGCTTGGAAAAGGGGTATCAGATTTCATTTGGCAAACGGCTGGAGACGCCACGGGGATGTAGCCCGGCGCGTTTGCAGCGGCTTCTTCCTTTTCTTTATCACAATGGGAGTACATCATAGCAAATAGATGCGAGATGCTTGCGCCATCGAGTCAATTTCTGGCGACTTCTTCGCTGCACGGATAGGGAATACAATTCGTCAATGGTGATGCGTGTCCTCACGTCTTCTTCGTAAGCGGATATTACTCCACCATGTCATGCCCGCAAATCGGTGTGGGTCCCTGGGCTCTGCTGCATGTTGGCCAAACACTATGGCGGGGCTTCTTCGTGGTGATACGGAATTCTGCGCGAATCGAATGCGGCTTCTTCATCAGCATGTGTGAAGGCGACTATACTGGTCTCGACTCCGTTAAAAACCCAACAGTAGCGTCTAGTAAAAAACCACTTTGGGAAAAACCTATCGCCCCGGAGAAAAGGTAAGTCTTATCGAGTGGGTTCCGTCGGTTAGCGCACGCTTCGCTCAGTTTCAATACGCATAAACAATTAACACATGTGCAACATAACAAGCACACGAGTGAGTCATTCTTCATCACATGCTAACTTTCTGATCTTACCTCTCAGTTTTGCTTTGGTTTGAATGTCATGAAGCGCTTGATGAGATAGTTCAACTGTGGGGCTGCGAGAGGTTTGGTAAGCATGTCAGCGAGTTGTTCAGAAGTGAGTACATGAGAAATATCAATGATTCTTCTGCGATGCAGGTCACGGATGTGATGCACCTTAAGTTCAATGTGCTTGTTCCGCTCGGATACCTGATCGTTGGTCGAAAGTGAAATTGCGGCGGTATTATCAGTGTGCATGACGGTCGGCGGTAGTTGCGGTTCATCATCCAGTGGTTCGCATTTCATCAGCTCCAAAAATAAACGGCGCAACCATATAACGCTTTTGCCACAGGCGGACATCGAGATGTATTCAGCCTCTGCAGAACTGAGCGACACCAGGTGCTGACGTTTTGATGACCAGTATACGGCGGCGCCATTCACAGTCACCAAAATTCCTGATGTTGACTTGCGTTTATCCTTGCATCCGGCCCAGTCGGAATCAGAATATGCAGAAAGCGGTGCGGAAGATGGGCTTGATGGGTAAAAGAGTGCTAAGTTTTTCGTGCTGAGGAGGTATCTCACCAGCCTCTTAGCTAGAACAAGATGCCGAGCGGCCGGAGCATGCATTTGTCTCGCTAGAACCGAGGCAGCGAATGCAATATCGGGGCGAGTGCAAACGGCGGCGTACATCAAACCACCGATGATCGATCGAAACCGAGCGTGGGCGACTGGGTTCAATGGTGATTCAGATGCGTGAAGTGCGTAGTAGTCGGCTGTAGGGGCCATGGGAGACGGGTGAGGCTTGACATGGGAAAGGTAAAGAGAGGCAGCGAACTTCGCAATGTACTTAGTTTGGTTCACATAAAGGCCTAATGGGGTGCGGTACAATTCCCATCCAATGAAGCAACGAAGAGAGCCGAGTAACTTGACCTTGAACGAATGCGATAGGAGCGACTTGACTTCCTCAATAAGGCGACGTGATGAAGATGCGAGGGCCATGTCGTCGACTACAACGGCAAGGACTAGTACGCCATACGGCTTGTGAAGGAAGCACAGTCGATAATCCACTTTAGACTGCTGGAATCCCAAGAGTTGAACTTTTTGTGTACGACTGTGCCCCAAATATTACCGGCTTCGCGGTGACCGTATATCGACTTGAAAACGAGTGCTACATGGGTTGGTTTGCAGGGGATCCCTGAGGAGTTGGTGGGGGTTCCATAATTACTGGGGTCTTCATCTCACCGTGCAGGTAAGCGGCGGCAACGTCGACCCCTTCTAGATTGAGGTCTTGGGCAGCTACCTTCGCAAGCAACATTCGAATCGTCTCATGGCGAACGACAGGCGCATAGAGCGTCCCTGGATCAAAGTCGCGGAAGGCGATTTGCTTGTCGCCACGCAAGCAACACCTTGCCTTGAAGAGTACAGGTACATCTGTCCCAGGGTTCTCCTTAATCCTGAAATCCCATGTATACGGTACCGGTTGCATCCTCTTCTCAAACGGGATGACTTTCCATGTCTCCCTTTCTTGTAGAGCGTCGTATTCGCGATCGATTGCGTCGGTCCATCCTGGGATGGAGCAGGCCTGCGCGAAACTTTTTGGGACACGGGGATCCTTGGCCTTGGCTTTCAGAGCAATTGGGTTTGAGTAAATGGAGAAGGTGAACATGCAACGTGATAAAGATTATTCGGCTCCGTCTGCTTCGTCCTCCTTTTGCGCTTCTTCTTCCAAAGCTCGTTGACGAGAGATTCCATCAAGGATGGAAGAAACAGAGGGTAGCACTGTGTCAATTAGGAGCGGGGTGAAGTCTTTGGTGCGGCAGAACATGATGGATTCCTTGAAGGTGCATAGAGGCGATAGACGAATTGCTGGCTTTCCATGCCAACGAAGAAGGAATATTTTGATCTTGGCAGCAGCTTCTTTTGCCTGGTCGCATGGGAACGGTACTCGAATGCATAACCGGTAGTACCGGACTCTAGAACTGGTGAGAGATTCGGCTTGTATCTATACTGAAGCTCGAATGCTATTTACATCTCAACCCTACTGTTCGGCAAACGGTTTCGCAACAGTTTTGCATGCAAAATAGCCTCTGCCCATAGATGGAGTGGCAATTTGGACGCTACGAGCATCGTACGGGCGACTTTCCAAAGTTCTTGAATCAATCTCTCGGCTGCTCTGTTCGATTGACTGGCGTAAGGCGGGAGAATTCCAACTTCATCCCATCCTGGAGACTCAAGTTGAAGACAGCTGCGCTTGTGTTCTCTCCTGCACTATCGAGGCGAAGACGGAATATGCGACCTCGGTGTTCGTTCTCAATGAGAGCCTTGTACGCAGTGAGTGCTTGGAAGAACTCGGATCGGGCGACCAAGAAGTAAACGGCACCCATACGGGTGGCGTCATCGAGAAACACGGCGACATACTTATTTCTTGCTAAAGTTGGAGGGTCAATAGGTCCCTTGATATCGGTATGGGTTAAGTCCAAAGGATCTTGTGCAATGTAGTCGATCGGGTTAACTGGGGCTTGCTTAGTCGCAGCTTGTAGGCACGGAACACATTGGTGTTCAGAGAGGTCTTCCTTGCGAAGCTGGGGTAGTCAGATGTTGGCGATTGATGCTGTGATCAGCCTCTCTCTACCAACCTGCCCAAGGCGCGCATGACAGATGTGGGAGACGCTACTTGTATTGGTGATTCTTGTGCGCGGGAGTTTTCCTTGTGGCTTCAGTACAGGATATAAGCCATTATTTTCCGGGCTACGAAACACGAGTTGGCCTGTGCGCCTGTCGAACACATCAAGACGGGTGGAATTTCTTCCATCGTCCACGTCAAAATCGAGCCTTCATCCCCTTTTAACGAACTTGGACAGAGAAAATAGATTCTCACTGAAGTTTGGGGTGTGCTTGGCAATGATTTTCATGTACTTGTCCCTGATAGGGACTTCAACGATTCCTTAGCCGGCAAATTCTGACGCTCCTTCTCCCATCTCAGCGGCGGACCCTTGCAGCTTGTTGTACATCTTGAAAAGGGATCGATCCCAAACAAAGTCTTCGTTTGCGGCGCAGTCAATCCAAAATTTAGACGATTATGCGCGTTCATTCTTGGTCTTGGAAGAAAGAGCAATGACATTGGTGACGAAGCCTCGCGGTTGATCCCAAGCTTCAGGTGCTTGCCGATCGTTGTCAGCAGAGCTTCTTGGCGCAGTGAAATCACGATGATAATTGCTTGGTTCTGTGGGTTCACCTTGTCGTGGCGGAGGATGATCGGGTGCCGGGGTAGCACTGTTGTCTCCCGGTTGGTGTGTATATTGCTGAGGGTAACTCCAATTTCCGTAACCCATTCCACCGCGACCATGACCACGTCCTCCTCCGCGTCCACGACCACCTCGACCGCGGCCACGATTTCCAAATGCACGATCTCTATTGCGCTTGCGGCAATCCTTCATCATGTGTCCCAATTTGTGACAGTAGTAACATTCTACATTAGCTTAAGTGCTTCCTTTCTTCTTCTCCAGTGTCTTGCGGGCACCAGGAGTAACTAACCTCTCTTCTTTACGGCTGTTGTTTTCCTTACTTGTCTTGCGAGAGCAGCGGTCGACATTTGACTTAATCTCGTCGGCATTTGACTTAATCTCGTCGGCAAGCTGGTCAAAGCTCCACCTCATCGCGCCGGCAATGCTTGATAGGCGGCAAATGATTCTGGCAATGAGCGAAGTAAGTGTCCAACCCTATCCGCTTCTTTGTAGACGACACCAAGTGCCGCTAGATCAACATATATGCGATTAAATTCTTGAAGATGCTTGTCAATGTCTTCTTTTTCCTCATACTAGAGGCTGTAGAGCTGAGCCTCGAGGTTTAACTTGGCTTGAATATTGTCCCGTTGGTAAGTACTTCTAAGCTTTTCCCAGATCTGTTTCGTAGTTGCTTCTGTAACAAGAAGCTGCGTGACATTGGTGATGGCTTCTGTTCCCAGATTCAATACAACATGCGAACGGGCCCTGCGACCATTCGACTCGAAGCGATTAATGGCGGCTGCAGAGGAAGTTCCTGGTTCGGGGGGTCTTCGGCCAAAAACACTAGTATTTTTTCGCGTCTGAGAAGCTCACGAACCATCACAGGCCATGTCGGATAGTTCGAACTGGTCAAGGGCTGAATTCGGACATTGTCGATGGCGTCGGACGACATCGTGCGTGAACAGATGTATCGAAAAGGGAAAAGGGGTTTCATGCTCAACGCGATGCTACCATGAAAGATGGTAACTCGTCTGCCTCCCCTCCCCCTTAGGGTCACCAGCATGACTGCCCTTTTATTATCGTACAGTAAAGCCGGGTTGGTCTCGAACCGAGGTCACTCATCTCCCTCGACGAATCATAGTGCACAAATGGCCTCACATATCTCTGTAATGTAACGTCGCACTCTGTAATGCAAAATCCTCAACAATGGCATGGTATTGCAAGGTCCTGCAGTAATCATTTCACAGGCACCGTCCCTGTATTTCTGCTATTTTTCTTGTCGATGCCATTCCGACACGTGCGGCCAACGTACAGTATATACAGTATTATGCTCCGTGGACTACTTTGAAGTGACATGTACTTTACTGTACTGTACATGCTGATATACTACTTGGCCTTTAAATGGCCATTGAGTTTGCCGATCCTTAAGTACGGTCTGATGGCTTCAACTACTGTGTACTGTACTGTACTTGTAATTTTACTTCGCCAACCATCGTCTAGTGCATGGAAGCTACTGTACTCTTCTGAAATGGATAATCTCGACTGGGGCGTCTCGGTCTTCAGGGGGCGCTCTGTAGTAGGACCAGCGTGGCCATGTTTAGTTTTCATTATTTTTTTGAAGGGTCGGCCAGGACATACTTTGTCGATACTTTTCGGGCTAGTATGACACCCAATCACAGGCAGCACTTGGTCCACCTCATGGCTGGTCCGATGGACCCCTTCTGCCCACACGGGGCACTTTACAGCAAGGATGGCGGACCCAATGGATATTTCAACATGGTGTACACCTTCTGCGGCCTTTACAGTAACAAGTCACTGTCAACTAACACTAATTACTGTCAACTATGGATGCAGAGGATATTTATCTCTCTCGGCCGACCAACAGCTAACTAACAAGTGGTTCTACACTAACTTAATGGCCATAGGACGACTGACTGCTACGATCTCGCACAGTAAGTGCAGTACCTAACTGCTAACCCTCATTTATGGCCATGTTTGGGCCTTTTTTCCGTTACTCGGCGAAGCAACTGTAGTTTAGAGTAGTGTACAATAGTACTAATAGTTGGCCGAGTTGCACACCCTGGGACTCCCTTGGTAAGGCGAGTTGTTCCCTGAGCTTGAGTCTTTGGTAGTAAACTCTACCTTTTGCAGCTTCACAGCCCGCTCGCCGCCTCTACTACTCCTTTCATAGTTTCCGTTCTCTTCCCTTCCTTTCTGTCGGCCGTCTATCTACCGGTATTTTTGACCGCTTTGCTCTGTATTTTCTATCTGTGACTCCTTGGCCAACAGTAGTAAGTAAACCCTCTTGGGCCTATTCGCGAGGTACGTGCGCTTCGTGCATGTGCGTAGCCGTGGCCACCCCGACACTACTACAGGGCCCACCGGCGGCCTCCGCCAGGAGGTGAGTGCCGGTGGTGAGAACGTGGTCGCCCCTCCAAGTCTAAGTGTTGAGCGCGTCGCGTCGGCTTCGTCTGGGGTCGTTGTGGCGGATCGTCCAGCGGAAATTTTTATAAAGCAGTGGTTTGTTACCAGCAGTTTCAATTGTTTATCAGTGGCAGACCTTTGGCCTGTTTGTGGCTGGCGGAATGAGCAAACATCTAAAACCGCTGGTAATTTCATGGCTGGCCCTTGGATGCCCAGTGGCTGGCTGTATGGTTTCAAAACAACCATCAGCTATTATCTTTCCAACCGTTTTCATCCACGTGCCATCTGATATCTTCTGCCAACCTACCATCGCCTTGAGATGGTTTTTTGGGAATACAAGGATTCAGTTCGTTAAGGAGGAGGCATGTGCAGACGCTAAGTGTTTCTTGCGTCTTGGCACTTAGTGCCAGTCATTTTGCAACAAGTTTATACTACCCGATGGTTTCCCACAGCCATAAATATCTAATTGCATTGCGTTGTACACCTGATTTTATTTCCATATTCGTTTATTTGATACGCCTAGAACCACCGTATAATGCCGTCTCCAATACACCGACACACGAACTAATGCATCCTCTGCTCTTGTTGATCCCCACCCACATGACCCCATACCGCCTCAACGCCCTCCCTGCCGATGTCTGCGAAAGTATAAACACGCAAGTCTCACGTTACATGTTTGCCGCTGATGCGATTTAAACGTCCAAAGTCTCCCGCAGACCAGACGCAATCTATTGCAATCTATAGCCTGTTGAAACTCCAATCCCCAGTTCTCTTCAATTTGTCTGCTTCCCCGCGTCCCTACGAAAGACGCATTCCCATCACTGACCTTTCGTCGACCGGCCCTCCCCTGTCTATGTCTGGCGTTTGAACTCTGTCTTCACCACCAGCTACGATACAAAATTCCGACATTTGAGCGATGCATAATGCATGCAATGTTTAACGAACGGTGAACACTAAACACTGACCGATGAAACAAGATCACGAACTTCAACTTGAAAACATGCTCCTCCTACAAGACTCTATTGATGGTTCCTCCCATAAGACTCGATTGATGATGCATGGAAGCTTGAACGGTGTCCGTACTAAACTGCATATGGAGTGTTGGAATCGATCCTTGTGGCAGAAGGGTTGGAGGAGCTCAGCCTGACTGTAAATGCGAGATGAAAACGTCCGCTTGAGTATTATGGCTGTTTCGAGGGCAGGCGAGACAACAGAGAATGAATGATCGACTCCTTGTCAAGTCTCCGCAATTATTTTCATCGTCCAGAGATTCTCTTCAAAACTTCAGATCTTTCAATGTTAACAGCAGAGGCAAGCAGAGATTCTAAGTATAAATTGTCATTCGCAAAGCAAAATCTAGTTTGACAACCCCTGTTTCCAGGCTTGGGAACATATATGGCGGCCACATTGCGTGCCATGGATGTAACCCTCTCAACAGTGGTCGTTAGAAATTTAGTCCTGGAATTCTTAGATCCCTTGCCACACACCACGTCTTGGGTCCCACACTAAGTCGATGGGGGGCCCAATCTGGCAAGACCTGAATCCTGTGCTCATACTTTCCAGAAGCCGGGTGCTGAAAGGAGTGTTCCGGGAAACAGATCACCCGACCGTAATAAACGTTCAACCCATTGAATCCGTTGTCTATGCGTTTCAAACTGTCGAGCAAAGAAAACTGCTAAACGTCTGTGAGGGCTTCCAAAAACTTTGCATACTTCTGGACTACCCACGATTCTGCCTTTAAACGTGAAGACGATCCCAGACTTTCATATTGTCAAACTTTCGAACCATATTCGATGCCTGTCGCCTTGGGACAATCAGATCCCTCTCATAGAACCGCTCTAGTCTTAATCGCACCGAAAAGCCAAGAAAATTGTCTAGCACACTTATTTTCGTTTCTTGACAAGGTCCTTTCAGATAGTAGCCATTGCACATTCCCCGGTTACTTGCTTCTGACCAGATATCAGCGCGCGTTTCTTCAACATCATCCAGGAGACGCGGTGTCGAGATTGATGTCACTCTCGAGCAAACTAACAGAGCCTTTTGAAATACCGCCGATTAGCCACAGTTTCTCCATACTTGAACTTTGCGTGCGTTGTATCATTCATAAATCCAATATAGCGCTCGACAGGAAACTTCGAAAGACAGAAGAGAGGGCTGAAAAAGCATGTAGATAGTGGAATATGCAGTATTAGATGGATTGCGTATCATCTTGGAGATCTTCAAATGTAGTCCTAATCTTTGACTCATCTAGCAAAGGTAAGTGATCCGGCCTCCAAAATATCCTCTTTGAGATAGTGGAGCGCCCGTTTCTTGTTTCGTCTGCGAACAATTATATATTGATGGATAGTACAAATTCCCGCGTACTGAGCCCCGTTCCCCTCTTATCTCACAAAAGAGGCAACGGCAATGCCCATAAAGGCCTTTGATGCGAAAAGTTCTTCATTGCCGGAAAATCAGCCATCTTATGCACCACATGTGTTTTAACGATGGATTTATCTCCGTTCGACAGCTTTCATTCAGCGCCATCTCTCAAAACTTCTGACTCTGAGAAAAGAGGTTCCAAAAAAGATTCAATATCTAGGGTTTCCTGGAATGCAGACAACAGGGGGGTTGTAGCGTTTCTTGATAACGGCAATCATGTAGAATATTTGCAATGAACAAAACAACTGGCCAGAAGCTTTTGGTGGCCCAGTTAAACGCAGGAGCACCATCAGTTGATATGAAAAGAAAATGTGAACTGTGTTCCAATGGAAAGAATTACTGACGTCTGCGTTGAAGTCATCCAGTTGGTCAACATATTCATGAAAGCCTGTTCAAGAAAAGAAGTCATCGAGTACTCGATCTTTCGAAGTTTGGGCTCGTAAATACCTATCTCTTACATATGAAACCATGTGTGGCCCGTCTGAGGGACATTAAAGCGCGGATGGAGCCGCTCCCACACACCAATGTCTGATAGCTCTGTATAGGTCCCCTTTTCATTGCGCAGACGCGATGGTCAAATGGCGTGACAATACCTGTCTCAGCGTTAAACAAAAGCAGTTTGTGGTCATCTGAGCAGTACGGGTATTTTGTTACCACAGAGATGCCAACACCTCTGTTTTCGCTCATACAGTTTTCCATCATTTTAAATCATTCGGAAAGTCACGAAGTAAAAGATAATCTATTGCAACAATTGTGGGTCTCTGTCTAAGAAAGAATCCACAATGCCATCCACAAAAATTGGGAAAGTCAAATATTTCTTTTTATCCATCTCTATGATCGACTAATTCATCGTTTTTTTACCCACCACCACTGCACAAGTCTGCATCTATCGCATTCCACTCCGTGTGACTCGAGTTTTGATTTGTTTTGCTGAGATCTGGTAAACCAAGGTATGCCGTCGTAGATGATGTCGCTACATCGGATCCCAAGCTAGATTGTTAGTTTGACTGTATAGAAAATGTTTGTGAGTCATAAATAGAATGAAGTTGATCTTTTGAGAAGGTATAGGTCTTTGGGGAACTTTCTTGGTCCGGATGTGAACGCAGATTTGGCGAATCGGAGTCAGAAGATGCATTAGATTGATCATCCAAAAAAATGAACTTTATCAGTTGCAATGGCTGGAACGACAGGATCCAGGAGGCCTAACACGAGATATTTGTTTTGCTTTTGTGCTCGAAGAAGCCTCTGAGCAATGTCGCGATGACGACGCAGTGTGGTTTCCGATACAAGACAATCCAGAGGGCATTGACATTGATACCTACGTGGGCATCGAAACAGACGAAATGGCATGCCATACATCCCTTACTTTCAATCAAAGAAAATATGTTCTCTTAAGAATGTCTGAATGAGGTCCAAACGTCAACGAGGTGCCTGGAGCAATTCAGAGAATCATGAATAGATATCTGTGAGAACTTGAGCTATTGATTTCTCAAACCGTCTTCATGTCACGTTTGATATAGCTCACAATTTGCAAGCCTTTCGAATCGAAAATGGACCCGGCAGACATTCTCACTATGAATTGGACATCTCGTGTGGCTGGAATTTATTTTCGTTCGATTGCATCTTCTCGATTTAAGTGCCCCTATCGTTTAGACCGCGCACCTCTCCTACCTTCAACTTATTTATAGAACCACATCCTCCGACCACCAAATCAACTGACCTGAACCACCACGTCACCCTATCAGTCGCAAGAAAAGGCTCGAAACGATTGACCGTGAACTGTCTAGCACCGCCCTCTTGCAGCGAATGGAGCAAAATCAGTCTCGGATCATATCGTCAATCGAACGAATTGAATCAAAAATGGGAAGAGGTGCACCATCTGTTCTGATAAGAAATGATGTTTCAGAGTACAAAAACTTTGAATCGGTAATTTCAGCTCCATACTTTGGTCGAAATCATAAGGATAGTTCATTTTTTAACGTTGGTTCTTGCCTCAAAGTCGGAATTGAAGCACAAATGCATCCCAACCGGTAGAAGCACCGAGAATCACTACTGATGAGCTCAGCGGGTCTTTAATGACCTGGAGTAAAAAATCGATGGCCTAGATGAGGTCTATAGTCGAATGACTTCGATATCTATACGAAGCACTTGGAAAGCGCACACTTGATGCAGCCAGAAGGCGCACACCGTACGAAAACAGACCTGCAAAATACAATCGTGACGTATAAGCTGTGCTACAAGAGGCAAGACCAGTTTTTCCTATTCTCTTTATCGCCAAAAGCGACTGTTTCGGACGTGAGTTACTCAAGAATGTCTTACAAAATTCCGTGAACACCGCAAAGAAACGCAAAACGAAGAAAAGTGCATCTGATCCATCAACACCCAGCGCGGTCAGAATGAAGATACGAATGATTCGGAAGGAGACAACATAGAACCAGACGATCACAATCGTTCTCGAATAAGAATTAATTTCGTACCATTAATGACGGAACTCATACTAGACGAGCTACTGGAAAGTGACGAAGTTCCAAGACGGGTTTAAGGGGGCCTTCGAGACGAATGAATAGAAATGATTCTGACACAATCTCAATAATTCGGAAAAAGTCGCGCTACAGCTCAGGCGCTAGAGGAGCTGGAAATAAAACCAGAGCAAGAGATAATCCCCTGTCAAAGAAGAGCAATGGACCGACTACACAATAAGTTAGGAACAAAAAAGCCGTGGGTTTGAGTAAATTACGGGCAGCGGCACAACAAACGATGACTCTCAAAACACTGTAGATGATTGCGACGTTGTGTGATCGAGTAGTTTACCTAATCGAAATATCAGATTATAAAGATTCCGAAAATGATGATTAGAAGAAGAAGATGTATGCGAGGAAGAAGGTGATTTGTCAGATGAGATTGATTACTAGGTTTGAAGGCACCTCGAATGTGAACTAGCCTTTTGTCATTGTTTGAGAGTTTATTAGCAACTCACTAAATTTCAACATTACCGTGACCGTCTCCATTTCCATTGCAGGAGAAAATGTAGTTAGCAGAGATTAAACCCGTACGGTCTCGTTACGAAGGCAAAGTGCATGTCACGCTTAACAACAGTCCATATGTCCACATGACAGACAATCGTTCCAAACGTACTGGGAAGATTCGAACAGATCAGCCCATTGCAGTCCTCACAGCTCAGATATATGGTCACAACTTCATCAGCATCCTCGCAACAGAGAAAGGTGGAACTAATGACACGGCAACGGTCCACTTTTTCATTATCTGCACTTTGGGATGGTGGCCAAACGCGTTGACAAGCAAATGACAAGGGGGAAGCAAGGGGCGTGGAATGCAGTGAACAGGTACGAGAGGGTGTCGTAGACGAGTTTGCTTCGGTCAAATTAATGCTTGCCATGGGTGTGAGTGAGGATACGGGAGATTAGCACTTAGGGAGTGCACGTCTGGGGAGAACAATACGGCGAAACGAGTGTCCATTACAGGAAATTTGAGAGATGCTCCCGCATTTTGGACGGGGGGGGGAAAGCAAATATCTGACTATCACAATACTACCTTCGAAGAGTAGTCAATGGTTGAGTAGTGGTTCGTCTTGGTAATTGATTAAAACAATCTATTGCCTTCCACAAGTCTTCCACTACCAGCCATGAATATCCGACACCAGACATCTTTCAAATCGTACAGTAGGGGCTGTCACAGATGTCAGCCCGTGACCGATCATGTTCGTCCACTTTCAGCCACTGTCAGCCAGTTGTCATCCAATGACTAACCAGGACCAACCATGATTCTACTAGGGTCGTGGTTGCGAGTCCCTCGGTCGGGCTGCGTAGCGAGCTTGGTGAAACGGCTCCGGAGGGCCGTAAGCGAGGGACCCTGCGGCGCCCTCCGCAAGGGGTGAGTTCCAGTGATGAGAACGTTGTCTCTCCTCTGAGTTGTAGTACTGAGCGAGTCGCGTTATCGTCGGCCGGGGGTTTTCACGGCGGATCGGGGTTCCGCTGGACTTGTTCGGGACTGTGGGGCCAAGGTGATGTGGCACCTCCATAGGTCAGGAGGCGAAGGATCCACCGGCGCCTCCCGCTGCGGTTGAGTGCCGATGGTGAGAACGCGGTCGCCCCGCGAAGCGGAGGTATCTTTTCGGGCTTGTAGCATTGGCTTCGGGCATATTCTTACCGGTGGGGCGAGTTTTGGAGGCCTGAAAGGTAGTCGGTTGGTGTTGTGCCGAACCGGGCTGGTACATACGGGCCGACGTGGCTTTGTCCAGAAGTTCCTGAAGGGCATCATATTTCGGTCAAGATCGTTCCAGTTACGCCTTGAGGGTGGGTAGGAAATGCAGGAGCTCGGCGCACTGTGTCAAGCGGTTGAGGTAGCACAGGGGAGCCGTACGTTTCGCGGAGCTCGAGAGCTGGCCCCGTAGGACAAGCGGGCCTTTCTCGTGTATATATATCTTCCTAATGTGGCCAGCGTTGGTCTCTTTGATCAGGGTCTCACGGATCTCTGCTTGAAGGGACCGAGAAATGTCCGAGTTGTCATCCCGCGAGCGGACTTTCTCGAGCTAAGGTGGAGCAGAGAGGGACTTGGAGCAGCGATTCCCAATTACGGAGGTCTCTTGCGGTTGAATCTAGGCTCGCCGGCCCGTTTTGAGACTTCGATAGTTGCCAGACCCGATTATTTGACGGAAATGGAGGAAGGAGACTAAGCCAGCCATGAGGAGGCCTTTGCCAGATTCTGAGGCTCGCTCAACTGTGGTGCGGAGCATCCATGCGCTCCGCCCATATCAACTTCTTGGATCGGAGGAGAAACTATAGGTGCGGTGCTGTAGATATAGAGCGCATTCCATTTGCGATGCCACGAAGGTCTTGAAGAGGGACCTTCGAATGCTGTATTCCGAATTACACCGTGCGGTAGCGCGGGAGAGGAGGGAAAACATGTGTCCCGCCTTATCAAGGCGAGCGAGTAGGCCGTGATCGGACACACCCGTGGGGGGATGAAAACCCCTAGTTACTCGGAATTCAGGAGGCATCGGAGGGCTTCGGAGGGCTTCGCTCTCAATATCGGAAGGGTCTATCGTATGATAGTCACCGCCGGTTTGCCGCAGTTCCACTCCATTCCAGCGGAGCGGGTCTATGCGCTGGCTTTAAGAATAACACTCTGCAGAGTTGCTGGGGAGTCGCAAATAGCAATGACGTCGTCCGCGAATCATATGGTCTTGCCATCTGTTGATTGTTCATCAATTCCAAGAAGGGGTCTGTAATACAAAAAATGGTCCTCCCCTCATTTAATACAGGAAATGGTCTCCCTTCACGTAAGACAGGAAATGGTCCTCCCTCGTGTAATCCAGCAACCTACAACGATCCCGCCCCTAACTTCTCCAACCGTCATTTCCAAATTTACTTCCATTTTATCTAGATATTTTTATACTGTATTTAACCCTCTGAATCGACCCCGAATCAAGTCCCTTTTCCCTTTTAGCTTACCTCCTCCTCCAAATTCGCCTTTTTTTGAGAAGAAGGGCGCAAATGCACTATTGCAAAATCCCTTGCAGATTTATTTTACCTATTCCTAATCTATAGAACCTGCCCCGGGAGCCTATTTAAACCCCTTTATTCTAAGTTCCAAATGCCCCCGATCATTTTACTCATCACCCCTCTCCCCCCACACACCCAAAGCACCCCACATTGCCTCCTGTTCCCCAACTTCTATCACAATGAGCAACCTTCGCCCCTCTGTCCCTATTTCCAAAAACCGCCCTTCCCGTTCCATCAATGGCCTTCGTCTCGCCGCCTACGGGCCAACCGATGCCGACGACTACATCCGGCGGCAAACAAAGAAGCAAATCATCGAGTTCGTGCGCCGCCTCTTCATAGAAGAAGAAGCGAGGGAGGTAAGTCCGGGAGAGGCTGAGAAGGTCGAGGAGGAGAGCGGGGAGTCCTTCGAGGAATGGTTAGCCCCTGAGCTAGTGTACGAGGATCAGGAAGATGAGGAGAGGATGAGGAGGATGAGGATGAGGAGGATGAGGAGGATGAGGAGGATGAGGAGGATGAGGAGGAAGAAGAGGATGAGGAGGAGGAGAGGAGGAGGATGAGGAAGATGAGGCAACAGGGGGCATGGAAAGTGTTGGACCGGTGGGGCCTGGAATAGAGAGTATGGATCAAGTTGTGCCCACGATGGAACCGGATGGAGATATCTTTAGTAGTCTAGATATCTCCCAGGGGAAATAGAGAGTTGTGAGCCATTCGCAGATATTTGTGGGGACTGCTTGGACAGCATGGATATTTTAGAGGAGTTGTTTGGATCTGATTTAGAGAATGGGAAATAAGAGGACCAAATTAATTGTTAGTTTCTTAAGTATCTTTTGCTTAGAGTATATTGTCCACACAAAGTATTTTTATGCATTTCTTAGTATCTTCTGTAGTTTTGTTCGGACTTTAGGGGTAGCCAAAAGTCTATATAAGCTTGAGTAAACTGCTTCCTCATGGAGAGGTCAAGCAAGTTGGCAGACAACTTCAAGCCAAGTCCCGAGTAGTAGGAAGTTGAGAGTCAACTTCAGACCCAAGAAAACGTTTTCTTACGCTGGTCGCAGAGCGTCAGTGGTAGACCCTGCCCTTTTATACTTGCTTGTAGCTTCCTCAACTCTCTTCTATATACACTCCCTTTGTTCGTTCAACAATACCACGGCAGCACTTTTGTCGCTCGCAACACCTCCTTCTCAGGGTAATTGGTTCTGAGGATCTCTCCCCCGCATTTACCCTATCATTTGTACTCTTGTGGAGGGGGTTGCACCCGAGGTATTCGAGTTGAGCAGTAGTAAGGAACACTTCGGGGGATTTCTTTCTGTAATCATGGATCTCAACGCTGCTCGTATAACGTTCACAGGGGGCAAGACTGAAGACGTTGAGGAGTTCTTTACACATATGTCAACGTTGTGATGCGTGAGAAGGGCGATGAAGAGAAGGCCGCAAGTATCTTCGCCTATCTTCATGGTGACGCAAAGCACAAATATAAGTCCAAGTTTATCGACGGTGGTCTCTTAACGGGAATGGGCGTAACTTCGGTGAGGTATGTGAGTGGCTTGTGAAAGAGTATGCTAAGGAGGTAGAACCAGATGAGATGATTCGTACCGCCATAGAGGCCCGGCTCAACTTCGACGATTTGTTAAGCTCATTGGTGTACTTGTGTGATCTTTATGAAAAGGCTGGGTTCAACGCCCAAGCCAAGTACGGAATGCTGCGTAAGGCGGCTATGGGGATAAGCGGCTCTCCGATTTCCTCCTCATCAAGGGCCCTCACACTTTTGATGAACTGAAGGGTACCATAGTAGAATTTGTCAAAAATTCGGAGACGTTTCAGTCACTGAGTGAGGTACCGAGGGAAACCCGCACATCGATGTCTATCGTACATCCTGAAAAGAATTATCAAAGGCCGGCTACTAGTGCAGCGGCATTAGAATCTGTCAGGAGCGATGTCAAAAACTTGGAAGAAAGGTTGGAAACCCGATTCGATAATCGACTTGACATGATAACCTCGCAGTTGGAAAGCCTTACTCTTACCATTAAGAAGAACCAGTCTGGGGCCCCTAAGGCCGCAGAAGTCTGTTCTTACTGTCACAAGCCTGGACACTTTGCAAAAGGTGTCCTGATAATCCACATAGAAACACTCGTTGTGCAAAGTGCGGTCGATATGGGCATCATGAAAGTAACTGCTGGTCTAAAGACAACAGAAGAGCAAATTTATCGGAAGCAAGGAGTGAGTCAGGACCAGAGGTGAAAATCTTACAAAATAGAAGGGATCAAAGGTTGACGGATGCCGGTAACGTATCCATCGCTGAAGAGATTAGTCAAGTCAATGTGACAAAAAGGGATGGGGAAGGGAACATTTTATCGAAGAAACCTAGGCTAGAGTATGGAATGCTGGAGCATATCCCAGCACCTGTACCTCCTCGAACCAAGAGGTCTGATCAAGTTGTTCCAGGAGTGGGAGTCACTCCGGCCAAGAAGACGAAAAAGAGTAAGAAAGTTAAGAGTATCTCTAAGGACGTACTAGAGTATGTGAAGAGGTACAATTTGGTGGCTGAGCTTGCATCGGCCCCAACTGGGATAACGTTTGGTCAACTTTTGAGGGGCGACGCAGAGGATGCGAGAAAGAACTCAAAAAATTATCAGGTCTAATAAGTCCGCTAAGGGTAAGAAACTGTTTCTTCAATCGGCCTCGACAGCACCAAGACGTCTTAAGCTGGTACCAGTCAAAGTATTGGGTATGAAAACCCAAGCTCTCTTCGATTCGGGTGCTGTTCCAAACCTCATTTCAGAAACTTTGGTGACAGATCTAGGTCTCGAAATTACTCCAACGACTCGAAAAATAACTGTAGCGGATGGAACCGTCTCAAAATGCATGGGCACTGTTGACAAGGTTTCCGTGTTCTTTGGGGACTCTAAAGTGATGTAGACTTTCTTGTCATGCCGGATCTCCCTTTCGATGCAATCATTGGCTGCCCTACCATGGAAAGACTAGGGACATGCATTGACTTGGGCAACCAAATGGTTTCAGTTAATATTGACGGCAGAACCGTGAAGATGCCCCTGGATTTCGACAAAAGCACGCATCCTGAAGATTTAAAAGAAACGGACAGTGAAGATTTCACTTCTAGCTATGACAGCGAAGATTCGGAACCAACTAACACTTTCAGAAGTGGAAAAGGGTACCCTCGGGGGTTAATGAACATGGCATGGGACGATTATGATTCCGGGTTTGAAACAGATGACGACTGGGATTCTAGGATAAGTTTGAAACCCGAATGTGTTTCTTTTTGCGATGATATCGAATCAAAGGACAGAATTCGGAGCATGAAAGAAGATTACCTTTGCAAAGAAAATAAGAATACGTCGAACTCCATATATGAAGATGTGAGCACGACGGAAGAGGTCCTTCAAAATATTGAGGTTGAGGATCAAGAAGAAAAAGGGCGCCAAATGGCAGAAATCCAAGGAAAAGTGCAGCACCTTCCCGCCCCGCCTCACTGAAAATATCCGACATGTTAACATCTTCCGAAGTAATTGCATGGAGCGTTTCAGATTTGAGACAAGCAAGTGTACCGGTTACTCACTCGTTCGAACTTACCGACACTCAACCGATTTACCACAAGCCTAGACGTCAACCGCCAAAATATGACCAATTTATCTCAGAAAATGTTACAAGTATGCTGAAAAATGATATTATTCGACCAGTTTCATCCCCATGGTCGTTTCCAGTTGTGGTCGCACCAAAGAAGGTGGAAAGCTGCGTTTTTGCGTCGATTACCGACAACTGAACCAGAGAATGATACCCGATCGATTTCCGATTCCGAACATGGAGGAGATCCTCGAGGACCTGAAGGACGGGAGATATTTCACCTCAATTGACCTTTACACTGGCTATTGGCAGATTCCATTGGATGAAAAATGTAAGGAAAAAACAACCTTTACCAGCAAAGCCGTACGTTCAGGTTCGAAGTGATGCCTTTTGGTCTCATGAATGCACCAGCTACATTCAAAGAATGATGAACGAGGTTTTGAAAGGACTTCCATTCGCAAGAGTCTATATCGATGATGTCGTCATATTCTCAGAAACATTGGATCAGCACATCTCGCACGTCAATACAGTTGTGGAGAGGATATCTATAGCTTGAAAATTAAGTTGAGCAAATGCTTCTTTGCGAAAACTTCTATCCAATTACTCGGTCATATCGTCGACCAAGAGGGAATTAGAGTGGATCCAGAGAAAACGAAAAAAATCAAGTTGGCACCAAGGCCCGCTTCAAAGACGGAGGTCCGAAGCTTCTTAGGACTGGCCTCATATTACAGAAGATTTATAAAAGATTTCGCCAAGACTGCAGCACCGTTACATGCCAGCACTACGAAGAACGGAAAATTTTACTGGAACAAGGAAATGGAAACTGCATTTCAGGAGCTTAAAGATAAGCTATGTGTCCCCCCAGTTCTCATGTACCCAGATTTCAAGAGACCATTCGTTGTGGAGACAGATGCCTCAGAACGGTCTTTGGGTGCCGTTTTGTCCCAAAAAGATGAAAACGGAAGACTACACCCTGTTCAATTCGCAAGCCGAACTCTGAATGACGCGGAAAAGAGATACTCAGTCTGCGAGAAAGAAGCGCTAGCTGTCGTCTTCGCGCTGAAAAAGTTTCGCATATACCTTTTATCACTCGAGAAATTTGTCTTGATAACTGATCACCAGGCACTTAAAACAGCATTCCAAAAGAAGGATGTACATCACCGCTTGGCCCGATGGCTCGACATTTTCGCAGAATATCGGTTTGAAATTGTGTATAGACCCGGACGCAATAATCAGCCTGCGGATTACCTATCCCGCTTGAGGGACGCACTGATTCCAGATGAAAAAGCTTCGGAGGACATCGTCGGAGTCGCCGAGTTGCAGTTGCCGAACGATAACGAGTACGAAGCTAATATTCACGGACTGATCAAATTCCTCGATGGACTAGAAATGAGAAAGGTTGATCTTGAACACCGAAATTGGGTACGCAGGAATCAAAAGGCTTTTACATTGTGGAATGGGAAACTCTTCCGGCACACTAAAGCCGGTCCCCGACTAGTGGCCCCTTTGAAAGAAAGAATGAAGATATTGAGGACTTTCCATGATGAGCTAGGGCATTGGGATCTCGAAACAACCAAAAATTCGTAACTGAGAGATTCTGGTGGCCCGGTATCCATAAGGACGTCTATAACTTCGTGAAAAGCTGCGACAACTGCCAAAAATTCACTCCAATACGGAAGTATAAGACAACTCTAAGTTTTCCAGTTTCCGGTCTCTTTGAAACCTTCTCAATTGACTTCGCAGGCCCGTTCAAGGAAACTTCTTCCGGAAACAAATATCTCCTTATAGGGGTGGAACATCTTACTGGATGGCCAATAGCAGTTGCATCGAGGAGGCAAATGCTGAGGTGGTACTGAGATTCATCGAAAAAGAAATAATTGAACCGTTTGGTCTTCCAAAAAGGATCATCTCGGATAACGCCCTTTGTTTTACTGCAACTTCACTGCTTCGTTTCTTGGAAGAGAAAGGGATTCAGCTGAAGACCGTTCTCGCATACGCTCCTATGTCCAACGGGAAAGCGGAGAGGATGGTTGGAACCATCAAACGAGCAATATCGAAAACTATGTTGGAGAATGAAATCCAGTGGGAAGATGCCTTACCAAAAGTGTTATACGGCTACCGTCGAAGAAGAGGAAGAAATGGACGCTCACCATTCGAGCTAATGTACGGAAGGGCTCCTAGAATGTTAAGAGAGACATGGAAACAAATATTATCGATGAAGAGAGTAGGGAAGTTGAATTACTGGCCACCGAAGGCTGGAGATCACACCGCGCGCTAACACAGACAAGAAATAAGGATGCAGAACCTGCAGTCAGAACCTTTTCAGTTGGCTGTAAAGTACTTGTAGT
Source organism: Kappaphycus alvarezii (assembly GCA_002205965.3). Taxonomy (NCBI): domain Eukaryota; phylum Rhodophyta; class Florideophyceae; order Gigartinales; family Solieriaceae; genus Kappaphycus; species Kappaphycus alvarezii. The sequence continues at coordinate 779,990 of NADL03000775.1, forward strand.
ACATGGAAAAGCAATGCAGCAGGCTGTGAAGTGGCCGGCCTTCCAAACCAAGTACTCGAACCCTTGCATCGTCACGGAGGAAAGACACCCGCACTATCAGCTCTGTTCAAGCTCAGGGAAGAGATCAAGGAGGGCCATCCATGCACGTCGTCTGGTCCCTTACCATCAGAGGCCTGAAGAATTCCTTCTCACACAGGACTATGCGCAACCACGGGGCATACTCATCTTTAACTATAGAATGATTCCTATGGGAGGAAAAAGGGCCTGGGAATGGATCATCTCGGTTACGCGGGACTACTACGAACTCCACGTAATCATCCATTTCTACATTAATATATGCCTATGTTTTCGTACGTTGAACGGACCATTGCTACCTCAAGAAGATTTCCGACTATTAATAAGAGTTCTATTTTCATTCCAAAACGGAAGGTTCACGGAAGCAGGTCCAGAGTTTGTGGAGGTAATATATCATTACTCTATAGGAAGATATGGAATGGTAGCTGCTGGAGACTTGTCGCAAACGTATCTGAATATTATCCGTCCAATTTACGTATTTCTCAAGAACAACCAAGACGTGCGACTGAGAGGTTACGCCTTACCCCCGGATATGGAATACAGGCTGGTCCCGTATCCTCTATGGGAACCTTACGTTTCTCCGCCACAAATTGGGAACGTTGGAGGCGGCGAGGATCCTCCTGAAGCAGTGATGATGACCAGAGGAGGACCTTCAGGAGACAACAACCCGCCCAGAAGAGGTTCCGGTCGTCCCCCGAGTGGACCTCGTGCAGGTCCCAGTACGTCAGGAGCTGGTCGCGGCCATTCATCGGGACCGTCCACCACAACTTCATCTCTAGCTTTGCTTCACAACCATGCACAGCATACAGTCGGAAGAAGAAGATTATCTTTTTGGCTGCGCAATATCTCCGAGGATGCGAACGATGCGCAGGTCATTTCTTATTTCATGATAAGCATCTGTTTATGTTTTAGGGCGCTACATGGACCGCACTTATCTTACGAAGATTCGTTCTTGATGATGCGCGTCTTCTTTTCTTATCGACATCCATTCCTCCGGCATCTTCCAGAAGAGTTTGCATATCACATATATTTTTTCACTCTTGGAAGATTCGGAAGAGTCACGGAAGAAGAATGTATTCAACCCCACCTCGATGTGATCAAACCAATATATGAGGCTATGCTACAAAGTGAGGTACCAGTAATGCGAACCTACTTTTTAGAGCATCATATTGGTAATCAGTTGCATCCGTACCCGTTTGAGAGACCATACATCTTATCAATAAGACAGCGAACACTAACGGAAGCAGAAGAAGAGCAGTGACGACCCGGGACGTTCGCCTTGAGAAAGGGGGCGTGTAATACAAAAAATGGTCCTCCCCTCATTTAATACAGGAAATGGTCCTCCCTTCACGTAATACAGGAAATGGTCCTCCCTTCACGTAAGACAGGAAATGGTCCTCCCCTCGTGTAATCCAGCAACCTACAACGATCCCGCCCCTAACTTCTCCAACCGTCATTTCCAAATTTACTTCCATTTTATCTAGATATTTTTATACTGTATTTAACCCTCTGAATCGACCCCGAATCAAGTCCCTTTTCCCTTTTAGCTTACCTCCTCCTCCAAATTCGCCTTTTTTTGAGAAGAAGGGCGCAAATGCACTATTGCAAAATCCCTTGCAGATTTATTTTACCTATTCCTAATCTATAGAACCTGCCCCGGGAGCCTATTTAAACCCCTTTATTCTAAGTTCCAAATGCCCCCGATCATTTTACTCATCACCCCTCTCCCCCACACACCCAAAGCACCCCACATTGCCTCCTGTTCCCCAACTTCTATCACAATGAGCAACCTTCGCCCCTCTGTCCCTATTTCCAAAAACCGCCCTTCCCGTTCCATCAATGGCCTTCGTCTCGCCGCCTACGGGCCAACCGATGCCGACGACTACATCCGGCGGCAAACAAAGAAGCAAATCATCGAGTTCGTGCGCCGCCTCTTCATAGAAGAAGAAGCGAGGGAGGTAAGTCCGGGAGAGGCTGAGAAGGTCGAGGAGGAGAGCGGGGAGTCCTTCGAGGAATGGTTAGCCCCTGAGCTAGTGTACGAGGATCAGGAAGATGAGGATGAGGAGGATGAGGAGGATGAGGAGGATGAGGAGGATGAGGAGGATGAGGAGGATGAGGAGGATGAGGATGAGGAAGAAGAGGATGAGGAGGAGGATGAGGAGGAGGAGGATGAGGAAGATGAGGCAACAGGGGGCATGGAAAGTGTTGGACCGGTGGGCCTGGAATAGAGAGTATGGATCAAGTTGTGCCCACGATGGAACCGGATGGAGATATCTTTAGTAGTATAGATATCTCCCAGGGGGAAATAGAGAGTTGTGAGCCATTCGCAGATATTTGTGGGGACTGCTTGGACAGCATGGATATTTTAGAGGAGTTGTTTGGATCTGATTTAGAGAATGGGAAATAAGAGGACCAAATTAATTGTTAGTTTCTTAAGTATCTTTTGCTTAGAGTATATTGTCCACACAAAGTATTTTTATGCATTTCTTAGTATCTTCTGTAGTTTTGTTCGGACTTTAGGGGTAGCCAAAAGTCTATATAAGCTGAGTAAACTGCTTCCTCATGGAGAGGTCAAGCAAGTTGGCAGACAACTTCAAGCCAAGTCCCGAGTAGTAGGAAGTTGAGAGTCAACTTCAGACCCAAGAAAACGTTTTCTTACGCTGGTCGCAGAGCGTCAGTGGTAGACCCTGCCCCTTTTATACTTGCTTGTAGCTTCCTCAACTCTCTTCTATATACACTCCCTTTTGTTCGTTCAACAATACCACGGCAGCACTTTTGTCGCTCGCAACACCTCCTTCTCAGGGTAATTGGTTCTGAGGATCTCCTCCCCCGCCGATTTACCCCTATCAGAAGCCATGTCGAGAATTCGTGGGCGTAGATACTAGCCTTCAGACCCGGGCACGGGGACGGTACACCCATACCCTTTTTTGGTCGATTGTTGTTGTCTGGAAGACCATGGGATAGATCGGATATATCTTCCAGAGTAAAACACCCAAACTATCTCCATTCCTTCGCCCCTGGTAGCGCCATCGATGCGCGAAAAGACTGCCTCCTTGCGTCTCCGAGAGGTATACTGTCTTGCACAGCCTTCGTGGACGTGAATCCTAGTCCAAGGGACGGGTTTTTTTTTTCGTTGGATTTGACAGGTAGTTGCATTTTCAGAAAAAATTCAGCGTCGAGGACTCCCCCAGCCAACGTTCGGACGCCACGCTCCATCATTCCGTCGAATATTGCAGCACCGTGTGCGGTGCACGATGGCGGTACTATGCGCAATAAATACCCGATCTTACAGACCCCGAAGCAGTTGCGCAGAAGCTGAAATGCGACTTACGTATTCTCAATATCGACGACGGCGTTGAGGAATGCTTCGAGGGAATGTACATGAGAGGTGAAAGATTGCGTACTAAACTGTGCGGAGCCGACGGGGGCGTTGAGGACAGTTGTACCTGCACTGTATTCCGGCCTGAGTTCCATTGGTGGGAACGTTTGGGTGTTTTACTCTTGGAAGATATATCCGATCTATCACATGGTTTTGGGGTGATACTTAATGCAATAAAATTAATACAAATATATGGTTTTCCAGACAACCACAATGATACGATATCTACGCTCCGGTACAAATTTACTGGATACCAACCCACATATCTATCACAGTAAATTAACCCCCCTTTCCCCCCAATGGACTCAAAAAGGGTATACCGACACAGTAATGGGGAAGGAACTACGATCCCTAAAATGCTACCGTCAGGCCAGCCATCAAGCAGGCCGCATTGGACATGACGGCTGCTGCAGCGTGCCTTTGCATCAAAACCCCCCGAATCTTTCCGTACGTCTCCAGTGCCCTCACAGCCACGTTCCTTGCCACGTCATTTAGCACTGCACATGCATCCAGGTGCCAACCTCCAAGAGTGGAGATTGGCACAGGCACGAGCCTACCTCTGGTGGAGGTCGCGATAAAGGATTGATATCTTCTCTGCTTTGCATTTCGCGCCGCATTCAGAGAGGACATCGGGTTGAAGGCCCTCACTCTTCTGTTGGAGGGAGCGAGCGGATTCACGAAGGTAACATCAAAAAAGTCGGTCCCTCCGCTGCTTCCCATTGCCTGGATGTCTGGTCTCGTGCGGTGGTGACCATGGCGTGGCTCTACAACAGGATGACGAGCAGCTCTTGCCAGGTCTTTCGCGAGAAGGGTTACTTGGCGATCGTGTCGGTTGATCCTTTGGGCTCCATGCAAGCAGTGCATCAGATGATCGCCATGTACATCGAGTGTGTCCGAGTAATTCCTTCTCGGGCATGGCGTGCCAGGGTGAAAAAGTGGGACTTGACAGTAGTATTGAAGCCACACCGAGAATTCTCGGGGGTCAATGCTTGTCTGTAGTCCGGGGCATGGGGGACAGTACACCCATTCCTTGGCTCCCGGGAGGACCATAGACGAGCGAAACGCCTGCCTCCTCGAATCCCCGAGAGGAATTCGTTCTTGCACTGCTTTATGGATTGCGTCCGTCAGCGTCTTTTGCGATGGTGTTTTTTGCGAGCAAATTACACTGAATGGGATAATCCTAGACGGCAGGCAAGAGGTCGACCACCTCCGATGGGCATCTGCAGCTCCTTCGTATGTTACTAGCTCCTTAATAGGCGTTGGGAGCAAGGTCTTGCAAAGCTTGCTAGATGATGAGCTAGAAGCAAAGAACGCCGCAGCCGCGATGTTCTTCGCGGAGGTGAGTCCGATCCCAAGAGATGGTTTTTTCTGTTCCATCAGGTAAAGGCGTTGCACTGCCTCATGCGGTGCAGAGGGCCACCAAACCTTACATTTGGACAGCGAAAGATGGAGTCCTCGGGTTGTTGCATAGAGCGAGGTGAGGATGTCAAACGCTTCGAGGAGGTGGTCGTGGCGTCCGATGATGTATCCATTGTCATGGTACCACAGTTGGAGCAAGAGATTTCCCAGGTTCCCATCTTCTTCGTGCCCAGAGGCTAGGAGCTGCTGAATTTTGAGTACGATGGGGTGTAGTACCAGGTCGAACAGGATGCCGCCGAGGTTATCGCCCTGTTGCGTCCCTCGCACAATGCGAAGAGTGTGAACACCTACCCACAGGTATGCAGATTCGTGTGCGTAGCAGTATGCGGCCACGGCAAAAGCTCGAGGAAGAGATTCTTCGTGGCGTCCAAGAATGCAGAGCGGCTGCATAGGTTGAAAGCATTCTCAAAATCCACGATAAGCATCCCATAGTCGGAATTATGTCCGAACTTTTGCACCACTCGTCGAACGCTGTGTACGACTTTGTCCGTTCCACATCGAGTGGCGATCCCCACCTGCAGCAGTTGCAGGTAACTGGCTGCTTTCGCAGTGGCTCTTTGCATAAGGCAGCTGCCGGCCAGCCTGCGAAGCGTTTCACTCACAGCGATTGGTCTCTGTGTCATGTACTTCTTCGCTAGGGGTGTGAGAGGTGCTCCCGCTATCTACGGAGCTAGGGCGGCTGGAGCTCTTCCGGCTGCCAAATAATTCACGACTCTCGTGAGGGCTGCTAAGAATCCAGAGTGTCCGGATGAAAACGGAGACCTTATCAATTCTACGAGGTGGTTGGGCCGAAGACCGGAAACCCCCCCCTCAGAAAAGCCCGGTTTAAAACCTCCGATGGTCGCTAGGACCTCTTCTTCACCGAAATTTCGAAATGGGGGATGGACTCCAGCGCAATTGGTCCTCGATTTTCGGTTTCGGCAGGCATTTGTGGGTGTTTGGCGAGGAGCGCATCAACTACGCCTGGCGTTGGTGGGAGGACCCCCAGAGAACTTAATGCCTGGGCGGCCTTACCGTATACTCCGTCCTGGGCCAATTTCGTTGCTCGCCGGACATTAAGCTCTTGCTGTGTAGATTCCGTGCTACGGGGTGCCGCCTGCTGAGTGGCCTGATCCCAAAGAGTCTCAAATTTCCCAGTGTTCCAAAGTTCTAACCGGTCCTTCATTCGGTCGGCGAGTGATTTCCAGCGTGTCTCGGTACAAGAGCTGGTGTAGGATAGGTTCGTTAGCATGACCGCCGGAAATAGTAATAGTTTCACAAACTCTTTGGTGGCGCTAGGGTGACCATCTTCGCAGGCTTGTGCAGCGTTATTCATGGCTTTGCATAAGTTTCCGCCAAGCAGGTACGGAACTTCACAGGAATATGTGCCATGATGGGCGTGTGGGAAGTAAATATTTTCTCCGTGTGGGGCAGTGACTGGGGGACCGGTTCCAGGGGAGTGGCTGAAGCGTCCGGCTGGGCACCATCCGGGAGATTCTCAACCCGCTCCGGGTTGGGCGGATCGTCGACAACTAAGACAGGGGTGGGCACTGTAGTGGGTCTGCGCAGTTGTGTATCATGTAGAGGAACATAGTGCCTGGGCGCTGTACGTACACTGCATTTTGGGCAGTTGGAGTACGAGAACACGTAAAAGCCGTGCGACGGTTTTGATTCGAGGTTTTTCCTTGGTGCACAGCGGGCAATAGCCGACACGTGGTGAGGTTCGTTCAGACGCTGACCCAGACATCGGGCGGGCAGGGACCCACTGGGCCCTGTGCCCGTCGAGTGGTATGTGTTCTGGCAGATCCTGGGTCACCATTGAATTAGCCTCGAAATGGCAGTTGGGTCGGTGCTCCTCGTTCACTTGTCGCGATTAATTACTGCTTTCCCTCTCTGATTGGGTTGCGAAGGACTATACCTCCTAACCAGACAGCCAGCCGATTGTCTTCGTTGCTATAGTCCGCAATGACCCTCCGGATCCAACAAACAGTCTCTGCAAACGCGATCCCGGTAAACGAGTATTCTTGTATTGAGGCGACCGATTTCCGAGGAGCGACCTTGGTGCCAGCAATGTCAACATCAGCAATATTACCTGACCGGCAAAATTGATTTTTCCAACGGTTATCTCAGCCAAAAATTTCCAAATTTTAATGATCCCCTGGGAGATCACGCCTTGACGAAACGATCTCGCTTTGAGGTGGAGGAAGGGCAGCGTTGCCGCGTTTTGGGAAGGGGGCGATCCGGATGAGGAATCCTTCGCGAGCGCTAACAAGGCTCCAACGAGGGTGCAGAGACAGAGTGGTAGAGAATATCCGTACCTGCGGTGGAGATGGCGGTAATGAGGGTGATGCGTGCCCAAAGCGATCGTTAGGAAGGAGATATGTCAATGAGAAGTGGCGGGTACCCCAAGTTTTGCCGCGCGCACACAGGCTGTGCCGTGGGCTGTGCCGCGCGCGCGCAGGCAGCTCGGGAGGGGAGGGGGAGGGAAGGGTGGGAAGGAATGCTCGTAAAATTCCTCGTAAATTAAGGTTAAATTACATGGAAACTTATTCTCACTTGGGTAAGCTGATGACAATTTCCGTGGAATGAGGCACCGAGTTTCATAACATCATCCTTAATTATTCAAGTTGGAACTATTTATTTTTGTGAATCTACTTATCCAAATTATTTTGCAGTTGTGGGCCCAGGTCGCCCCGAAATTCCTTCAAGGCCGAAATTTTCATGGGATCTTCGCACAGCTCCTTGAACGGATGATAAAGGACCTCAAGAAAAAAATTTTGATGCTGTTCACAAATGAAAATCTGTCCATGATTTACTACCAGCATCAAATTCTAATAAGGTTCCTAAGGCAGTACAAGGTCTTTCTTAGAATCACAATTATTTGGACGAGCTCTTGATATTTGTAAGAAAATTCCAGACACAGAAATTCAGTCTGAAAATGGTGCATTAGCGATTGCTAACGCTATTCATAAGGTGGATCCTCTACCATCTTTATCAGATACATTTCAAAACTTCTTAGATCTATTGCACACTACTTGTGGAAATGGGGGGTTAATTAACTGTGGTAGAGATGTGGGTTGGTATCCAGTAAATTTGTACCGGAGCGTAGATATCGTATCATTGTACACTCCTCGAGGTGATAATGAGTCTTTCAAAAATTTTGAATCTCGATTTGATCCTCAAATTGCCCGATTTCATTCATCTACTGGTAGTTCGAAATTAACTGAAGTACTGGTATCATTTTTGCTCCTGGCTAATTCCAAAATTGATTCAAACCAGCGAGTATCTTTTTTGGCTGTTGCTCCTCCGAAGCATGAAGAAGAAGCCAGTTTGGAAAAAAGAAAATGCTAGAATTAATCAAATATTCAGAAATACCAGCTATTATTCGTGCATGTGATAAACCAAACAATACAAATCAAATTTATGGAAATTCTCGAAAATATCTCTTCAAGTGAATCAAATATTTCATACGGAGAAAAGAAAAATTCCAAGAAAAATAATAAGCAAAGATTATCTGTTGAAGACTTTGCTGCCCTAAAGGAAAAATAAACTTGCGACCGATGTGGGCAAATAGGTCATTGGGCCTATGAAAAAGATAAATTCAAAGGAAGTAAAAAGTATCATAAAGGTTCATCATCTGAAATGGGAAATGCAGAAAATACCAAAGACAAAAATGATTCTGGTTCTGTAACATTTCATATGGTGAAAACAGTGCTTGATTCTCCGTCGAATGAGTTTTACTCAGGTACATTACTTGATGATGGAGCACCGTACAGTGGAATGAGGATTGCTGAATTATGAGCACTTTCGAAATTTATTTTACTGGAATGGAATGGAGTTCTGGGTGACCTTCCTGAATTTATCAAGGACACGCCCTTCTGGAAATACGGAAATGGCGCCCATTGAAGCGAAAAAAATCATTGGTTCAATACTTTTATCATCTATTTCAGACAATGGAAACCAGGTTAAAATAAGGCATACAATAATCAGTGGATCATCATAATGGGTTATTGGAAGAAATATCACAAGAAAATCAAATATTATTCATATGGTGGACAACCGCATCGAGTTCACGTCCGCAAATAACTCAATCGATTCGATAACATTGGTGGATCTCGGGTCATCATTGTTCTGTACCCGGAAATATATTTACACAATCATTCGACCCCATTGAAAAATTTATTTCTATCAGAAATTTGTTCCAACAATATCAATACCTCAAAAAATATATCTTGGGCTGAAAAGAAGAAAAACATTTATAAGGTTCACAAAAATATATGCAGTCACTCAAATTATGATGATATAAAACTATTCTTACAAAGAAATTTTGTATGGGACGATGAACGCAGAAAATATTTATCAAGCATAATTGACTCCTGCAAACTTTGCGATGCCACAAAAAACCAATCTCATCCTCGTGCAGTATCTTTAAGCTCTATATCTCACGAATTTAATGAATTGGTGTGTATGAATCACTTTTTGCGGAAAACTTGGATATTTTTCACATTATGGACACGGTTACCAGATATTGAACTGGTTAAATAGTGCTCTCCTTAAGGATGGAAAATTGCATTAATTGTATTGAGACTCTCTGGTTAATATCATTTTGGGACCCTAACAATTTAATGAGAGATCAGGCGTTTGATAATGATATTTTCAGAAGCTGTACTGAGAAAAGAGGAATTTTATTTTGTCCTATTGGTTCCCGCCGTCACAACAAAAACTCTATTGCGTCGAAAGATAAAATATTGAGAGACATTTATATCCGTTTCAAAACATCCGATTCTTCTGCAAGTAATACAGTTCTTGTTGCTAGAATGTTTCAAATATCGAATGATTTATATGGAAATGATGTTGTTTCTTCATACGATCTTGGCACTGGTAACATTCGACCCATCGATAATTCTGGTCCTCAAAGTCTACCAAGTGATTTAAGAGAAGCTCATAATGAGCTAGTAGCCGAGAGGAAATTAAATATAATTCTAAAATCAAAGTCTGTGAACGATATTCCAATTAATGTTGGCAATATTGTGGAAATTTTTATTCATCTACCAAATCAGAAAAGAGGATCTTGGTCATCGCCCAAACTCGTTTTGAAATTCGACAAAAAATCTCTTATTGTCACAGTACCTGGATCTAATGGAAATTTTATACATGCAGCAATTGAAGATGTCCCACATTCCGTTTCATCTCATGAACTAGCTTACTAAATTCAAAAGGCAAATTATTTCCTGAATCAGTCTATTGAATACTCTATGGAAGATTTTTCTGATGAAACGAATATTAACGAAGTGAAGAACGTGTGCGAAAACAATTTTGACGATAATTCTGATGATGGTAATTTTAACCAAAATATGAATACTGATTTCGAAAAATATAATGAATCAGAAAGTGATGGAAATTTATCAGAATCTAAAAACATATTATCTCTCGAACATGTTCCGATTGAATCTGAACTTAGTTCCCTACACCCTGAAATTTTAATTCATATACCTGTTGATGAAAATGGTGGAATTGATGCGCATGAAATTGAGTTGTTACCTGGAACGGAACTGAAATTATCTGAACAAAAAAATCTGTGTTTTAATCAAAAATAGTTTGGATCTAAAGAATGTTTACTTCATCAAGCATCTGGACTTCCATCTCATATTATTTCAAATACATACAATATGGAAGAAATTAGTTTTCGCAGCACCTGTTCAAAAATTCATGTTTCAAAAATTCCTCCCGACTCAAATGTAATATCCAGTCACGTTTTATAAAAAATAAAATTTTATATGATTAAAAATATTATTGGAGACACAAATTTCTCCGCATGGAAATGAAGACAAGGAGAAAAATACTTTTGAGAACTGATTCGACATATTGTTCTTCGATGGTAATTAGAATTCTCTTATCAATTGCTACAATTTCTAAATGGAATTTATCAAAGGTTGATGTGAAGCCTGCATTTTTACTTTCTGGATCAGCATTACGAGTTGTTTATGTGAAACCTCCTCAGGAATGCTCTGACAAATTCTGCTATTGTTTTTTACTGTCTGCTGCATATATTTTAGTCAACGCGAATGAAAAATGGCAAATACAATCATATAATACATTATTTGACCTCGGGTTCATCTCAGTCAACAGGATAAATTCAGTTCAATAATTCAGAGAGGAAGTGGTATGAAAATTGACCAAACATTTTAATCTCTATCCCGGTGTCCTACAGTGATGCTGAATTGTGGAGCAATATTTTTTATTGAGGCTCACAATTTATATTTATTGTGAATCATCAAGGAATAATTTTATCTATTTTGCACTGGCCCTATTTTATGCTGAATGCAGTGTGAAATAATGTTTATGTCTTACAGTTGGGTTTTTATATTATGCAGGCTATAAGTATTGCATTTATGCTACCAACAAATTATTATTTGGATGAGTGCTTACCTGGAAAATACTGCAATAATTATTGCCCAGCCTGAATCATGTCTACCAAAATTATTGTACGGCTTACCTGATTTTTGTAGCAGGTTCACTCTGGTCGGATATACCTTCCAAGAGTAAAACACCCAAACTTTTTCCCCTGGTGTAGAGTATAAGTAGTCCTAGGTTGTTAGAAATAATGTTTTACATCCTCGGGCCATCGAAATATTCCCCTTGATCAGCTATCATTAAATTTGATTTTCTTTTCATTATTTATTCTGTGTCCAAATGTGGCATTTATTTATTTATTCAAGTTGGAACTATTTATTTTTTGGATGTAGCTGTCCCAATTACTTCGCAGAGAATATGTTGTCGAGGAGTCATTCTGTCTTAGTATTTGCAGGTCAAAGAATGTTTTCTTATTGGATATACGATGGGCATGACCTCGGCTGAGCGTCTAAAGCAGACCACCCAGCGAGTAGATCCAAAGAATGGCGCGATTCCGGGACAAAGAGCCAGAGCTACCTTCGAAGCAGAGGGGAACATGTACGTTTCGCGGTAGAGGTGAGGAAGTGAAGAAAAAACGGAAGACGAGGAGGATGTGGGCATGAAGAGGAGCCGTGCTCTGTTAGGTGCTGCCGCGGACAAGAGCAACATGTCAAACTTCGATAGCATTAGTTGAGTTGTGATCGCAGACTGGAGCTTTTCACCAGGGAACTGCAAAGAGCAACGCTCGAGAGGGTCCGTAGCTGAAAGCTGCGAAGACAGCTGTGTATGGCGGGAGGTTATGAAATAGATGACATACATGGGATCTCTTCCACGTGTAAATCGCGGAAAAGGGCCAGCAGGTCGGATATATGTCCAATGTAATCAACTACAAGGGCTGCATAAGCAGCCTCGGTAACGTCCCATGTTTTTAAGAGACCTGGACCGCCCATTGAGAAGGGGAGAAAGGCCAGGAGCCAGGCTCGACCCAGGGAGGGCAATTTCGATTGGTGGAACGCTTCTCTCTGCTTGTGATCGAAACTTGCGGCAAGTACCGCATATTGAGTGGGGGTCATACGTAGCAAGTACATGAATACAATTTTCCTGCAAAGAGCATCCATTGGAGATATATTACAAGATTGTGAAATATCCAAACCTTTTCGCTCTAGAGATAAAGATAGTATTGGTGGTAGATCTTTACAAATAGTAAGGAACAAAAGTGTGAGGAGAGATGACCATGCTGTCCCTACAAAAATTAAATGATATTCGTAGATCGGAAATAGATGATTCCAAAATAAATGAATAATTAATTACCTGAATAGGACTGAGAATAATAATAAAAACAAAAGTAATCGCTCGACGGGGATAGATGAATGGCCTGAGGCTTTCTAAACCTTTCTGACAGCATAAGGCTATTAGCAATGCAGACCAGAGCAGAAAAGCTACAAAGATGATTCCAACGGTATAACAATTTTTGTAGACCAAATCCATGCTCAATCATAATCATAGACCAATTCTCCAATTGAGCAATAATCTAAATAGTAATTTTTGGGAACATAATTCCAGTACTTATAACTGTAGAAATTAAAAACTAACTGATGACAGACATAAAAACTACTTCACTTGTAATTCAGTATTAAACATGGGCGAGCGAAAAATAGATAAACATATTTCGATAATTCACAATAAATAAAAACTTTTGGCCTATGATAAAAAATTGTGGAACAATTTTCATCACTGTACTTGATATGGAAAACCAATTAAATAGTTTTCCAATACTTGGAAAAGTATTTATCAATTTTACAGTCCCCGTCAAATCTCTGAATGAAAGCATTTAATTAACTCACGAGCTATACCCGCTCTACTTGATGATAGCGCAAAAAATGTCTTTCTGTTTTACTCTTGGAATATATATATATATATATATTTATGGAAGTAAATCGGGGTAATTTAGGTTAATTTACTTATTATAAATTTAGGACAGCTATTTTTCGTGAACAAGGGTTATCTCTGCAAATCGGAGAGTTTGAAAAGGAAGCAGTGTCAAGCAGGACGATCTCACAAATCTGGGGTTCGACCAGCCGTAAGGCATGCTGCGTTGGACAACACGGTCCCCGCAGCGTGTCTTTGCACAATGACACCTCTCAACGGCTGAAGGGTCTCTATGGCTTGCTCGGTGACTTTCCTGGCCACGTCTGTCAGAACCGCGAATGCGTCCGGATGCCAACCGCCAAGAGTGAATATCGGCACTGGGATCAGTCAGGACCTGGCATGCGCGGTGATGAAGTGTAGATTCCTTATGAACTTTGGAGATTTTCCAGCTTTCAGAGATGTCAAGAGGTTGAAACATGGGGCCCGTGTGTTGGAGGGAGCAGGTAGATTGACGAATGTAACATGGAAAAAGTCTGTCCCTCCGGTGCTCCTTATAGCCCCTATGTCTGGCCTCGTGCTGTATTGTTCATTAGGAAGGGGCTCTATGAACCGATGCTGAGCGTCCTTTGCAAATCCCGATGTGAGGATTGCAACCAGGCGGTAGTGACGATCAGTTCGCTCTCGGGCATGCAAGTAGTGCATGAGGTGGTCATCAGAGATGTCCAGGGTTTCTGGGCAGTTGCTCCCGGGCCTCGGGGCGTTTGGGGACTCCGTTGATTCCCCATCGCTAAAAGTGTCAAAAAAGAAGTAAACTTCCCCATAATCGCCCGTTGATGTTGGAGGCGAAAAATAGTACCTGTAAATAGCATTGGAAACAGTCGGAAAACGTTTCCGTAGGTATGTGTTTCTTGAGGCCCGGACATGGCGCGTAGTGTAACCATTGATTAGGGCCGAGAGGCCCAGCGACGAGCGAAAACGTTGTATCCTGATGTCGCTAGTAGATATTTATGCTTGAGCTGCTTCAAGAATTGCATCCGTCAGCTTTCTTTGTGAGCGTTGGGTAATGGGACAAAAAAGTGCTGGAGAAAACTACCTTATACAGCCGATAAGGGGCAAACAACACCCTAAATGGGAAATATTTGAGTGTTTCTACTGTTGAAAGGCATATTTGATCAATCCTTTAATTATTCAGACAAACATAATCTACTCAAAGAGCTCTACAGACACAGTACTAGGGTATGAACTATTTGTTTTTATAAAACAGTCCTTTCTGTAGGAGAGCGGTCCTCTCCACAAATATTTATCTTCTTCTTCCCTGTGAGTTTTCAAATACAGCTCTTCTTACCAATTTTCATTTACGAACAAAATCATTAAACAAATAGAACAGCTGGAAGCCCGTTTCGATAATCGACTTGACATGATAACCCCGCAGCTCGAGAGACTTGCTCTTACCATCAAGAAGAACCAGCCTTGGACCCTTAACGCCACATAAGTCTGCTCCTACTGCCACAAGCCTGCCCAATATGAAAACAGATGTCCTGACGATCCACATAGAATCACTCATTGTGGGAATGTCCTATGTCTCCTTGATTAATAGACAGCTACCAATTGGACGTTTTCTTCGCGAAATATTGGAGGCCCTTCGGCCCTCCGTTATTTCGCGAAGACAACACCGAGATAATTTCCTATTTTGCAATTATTATTTGCATGTTCTTCCAAACAATTCACAGGGCGCACCTTACTCGTGAAGAAAAGATTCTTTTGTTGCGAGTTTTAAGACTCGGTGCCAGAAATGTTCGCATAGTACATCTATCATCTAACATTTGGAAGTATTGGAGAAACAAAACCAGAATAGCTCAGTAGAGACCAATATGAAACCATACGCAGGATGTATAAAACTCCAAACCAAGGGGCAGAGCTGGTCATTGCACGGTACAAACTATCCCACAATATCCGGAATCAGTTACTGCCATATCTGTTCAGTCAACCATATAGTCTCCCTGATAAATGGATAGGACTACTAGAAGAACACCAGGACCAGTGAAGAAGAGCCTGAAAGATCGTCTTCAATGGGAGGGCGTGTTGTTATAAAAACGTTTCCTTCTATAGGAGAGCGGTGCTCGCCACAAATTTCTGTCTTCTTCTTCCCTGTGAGTTTTAAAATCAACTCTTCCCAACAATTCCCATTCACCAACAAAATTATGAAACAAAGTTTCACCTATGAATCTAAACTCACTGTATATCTCCATTTCCATTTTATCTCTGAGGAGTTTGGTCCTCCTTTTTCAAAAAATTATTCCGACTCGTGATCTGCTTCCTCCTCCAAATTCAGTTCCGATATTGGATCAAGCATATTTTTAGTTATTGCCCCGATTGCATGCAAATTCAAAGCTGCGGCATTACCTCACATTTTTTTATTCGTCTAAGGCCGTAAAAAGTTTCGAAGGCGTCGCCGTATTTAATGCTCGAAATAGACGTCGCTGGGGAAACCCCCGCCATCTACCACGCTATCGGCTCACCCCACGTTGGCCCTCAACCTGACCAAAATGTGCCCTTCCTTCATTGAACATCGCCAAGTCATCCCGAGGCCGCCTCCCACTCTAAACCCTGGCCCTGATGGAAAATATTCCAACGGATTATGATGCGTCTTGTAGGAGAATGGACCAGGAACGCGTTCGGTAGTGGGCCCCTCGGCACTGCTTTGAAGAGTCAGAAGAGACAGAGAAGGAAATAGAGGAAGAGGAGGCAGAAGAAGAAGAAGTAGAGGAGGAGGAGGAGGACCGGGTGGACTAGTGGGAGCCACTAGTGTTCAACGGCGCGGGAGCTGCTGTGGAGAACGAAGGGGAGACTGAGTTCGTAATCGTTGTTTCTGACTCTTCTGGTAAGGTCGAAGAGTAAGATGAAGAGGGGGACGAAGAGGATGAGATGAAGGGAGACATGGAAAGTGTCGAAATGGTGAAGAGGGGGTCAGAAAGTATGTACCTGGTGGTCTTCACGCTGGAACCAGATAGGGCACCTCTAGTGGTTTATATATCTCCCAGGAGTAAATATAGAATTGAAACCCGTTCGCGGATATTTGTGGGGACTTCTTGGATAGAATGGATATTTTGGAGGAATTATTTGATAATGGTCTCGAAGACTAATATTTTAAGGAAGTTATCTAGATATTTATCCTAACAGTATCTGCAGATAGTCTTGCTTGTTCACACGATTCCATTTGATGCATTTTTTGGTAATGAGTATATTTGTGTGAGAATTTTGGGTTACCAAAAAAAGTCTAAATAAGCTGAGTAAACTTCTTCTTCTTATGGAGGTCAAGCAAGTTGAAAGACAACTATAAGTCAGTCTCGAGTAGTAGGAAGCTGAGAGTCAACATCAGACCCAAGAAAAAGTTTTCTTACGCTGGTCAAAGACCATCAGAGGTGGTAACAATCCATCCGAGGGATATCCTGCCCCTTTGATACT
Organism: Kappaphycus alvarezii; assembly: GCA_002205965.3. Lineage (NCBI taxonomy): Eukaryota > Rhodophyta > Florideophyceae > Gigartinales > Solieriaceae > Kappaphycus > Kappaphycus alvarezii. Next base: position 796,569 of record NADL03000775.1, read on the forward strand.
TACTTGTAGCCCTTTCAACTGTCGTCCTTATCCACCCCTTTTTGTTTTCTCAACTATGCCACGGTAGCACTTTTTTCGCTTGCAACACCTCCTTCTTGGGGTAATTGCATCTGAGTATCTCTTTTTCCGACGTTTTACCCCTGTCAATAGTTTCTCACAATTAGACGTTTCGAAATCATTCTCAGCTTTAAGGAGTTTTGGTGACTACGGCTCGCTCTTCGGCCGCACGGAGCAAGAGGATTCGAAGAATTTGACTTCGTAAACCTAAGTTGCAGCGGAATTTGGTGAGCCTCGCAACTCTGTTCGAATAAAATAGTGTTAAGTAAGGCCCTCCAAGGCTCATCCAATATGAGATGAACAAATTCGACAGTTACTCATTCGCAGTGGCTTTTGACTGAAATCGTGCTACTTTCCCTTGGTCTCCCTCGCTCGACCTTCGACTCTTTTTCTGAAGGTTCATGAACTAACGTGTACGAACTGCCAAATTACTCTAATTCTTGAGCTTCTGACCCCTTGAGAAGCCGTTTTCGCACTCCAGAAAACCTAATCATCTCTCTGGGAGTGCGCGAGAGCGAGAGAGCAGAGAGAACCCGTTCAGGCGTTATGGCGTGGAAGTTCTTGGAAGGGGCCCTTCACCAAAAAGTGGAGTATTTCGCTGTCTTGACTCGTTGGACTTAGCTTTCTGCACCGTCTTTTCGCACCTTCTATCGTTTGTCTTGTGGCCTGATTGCCGACTGTCGTCTCTACATTACCTACCTTACGTTTGTCTTGTAGCCCGACATAGCCTCTCATCTCTTCACCACAAACGGTTTGCTCGGTGCGTATGGCCGCTCCAGCTTTTTGTTTCATTCTATTTCGTCTCTGTATTTCATACCCAGTTTTGTCTCACGGCCCTCATCTGTTTGCAGCAGTAATTGATCTCTGTCCTACTTTTATTGCGCCGACATAAACAAATCTCCTCCGTCCTGAGCTAACACTCCAAATCCTCAGTGGTTATCTGTCGAACTGTCCTCAAACGAGGAATTGAAATCTCCCCTAACGATCCAGTCGTGCGGCATATCCGTTTTCCGCCACCCTCTTCTTCAAACCATCGACAACCTCAAGAAGAGTTTCGTCGTAAATGCCGCTTTATAGTCAACTCTGCGGTCGAGTCCGACGGTGAAGGAGGCGACATAACTTCAACCGCAACTACTCCGAGGTTGCCGAAATCCTTCCTTCTCCCCCAAAGAAGAAAGACTTTCTTCAACACATTCTCGCTCTAGGCAAGAAGAAAAAGGTGGCTAGGCACTCATCAAAGAAGAATTCTCGTCTTCTATCAAAGCGCCTCGTCTCTCAACCATGTCTTCGCTTACAACCCTTGCCTGTATCCTCTACCCGTATATCAAAGCCAAGGGGAAAGAAAGAAGTCACACCAGCCGAAGTGATATCTCTAGTATCTCCATCTCCAGTGCCTCAAGACTCGACTCCAGTTGCCATTCATTCTCCATTTTCGCCTGCTACTCCTCCCGATTGTAACCCTCCTCCCATTCCAAGGATCCCAATTCCTCTTTCAGTCGAACCGCTCTCTCCGGGCCCACTTTCTCAGGGACCAGCTGCTTTTGTCATCAATCCAAAATCATCTTTACTCACGTGCGATCTTTTTGAGCTGAAAGTCTCAGGTCCAAAGCAGCTAGAGCAGCATAGAGGTGGTAAGAATTGTCGCAATTGAGTTGAACGGAATTATGCCATCACTCCCTGTGCTTGCTGCCACCGCATTTTCCAAACAAGACACGATCGCAACAGGCACGTTACTCGAAAGAATAAGTAAGCTTATCTAGACTCCCCGTTCACCACATCTTCGTAAGCACAGATCTTTGATTCCTGCGTTTTGTCATGGACTCCTCTGGTCTTCGTATCGAAACTCTTGAAAAGCTACGTGATAATACCGTTCAAATCTGGAAATCAAGGATGCAGCTCGTGCTGGCATTGAAAGAGGTCGATGAACATCTTACTGAAGATCCTCCAGAGTTATCTTCGCCGACATACTCCTCCTGGAAGAATGCTAACTGTAAGGCCAGAGCCATGATTGGACTAACTCTATCGGACACTCACCTAGAGCAGGTCCAGCATGCCAGTACTGCCAAAATAATGCGGTCTCTCATCTGCGATATATTTGAGAAACTCACGCTTCTCAATAAGCTCGCTGCCAGGCGACGTTTCTACACTGCAAAGATGAATTTTACCGAAAAAGTGCTCCCATTGGCCGCTCGTATTCGGCAACTTGCGGCCACCTTGAAGTCGATGTCCATCACGTAGAAGACTGCGAGATGGACATTTCTTTTCTTAACGGACTCCCTGATCGCTTTGACAGTAGTATTTCAGCACTTGACGCGGCTCATATTGACGACGAGAAACTATCATTCGAATTCGTCCAGAGAAATTGCCATCAGAAAGAGCAACTTCATGCTCAGCGTGATCAAGATGCTCTAAAGACTGCTGAGACAGCTGCTCTCTTCGGAAGCCGGGCGCTTCAGCATCGCAATGGAACTTCTTCAGAAGTCTGTATCCACTGTGGAAAGCATCGAGATAGCAGTCGCTGCTTCAAAAAGTTCCCGCACCTCGCTCCGAAAGGTCACCCAGCTCGTGCGCATCTCGAAAAAGCAAGGAAAAGTAGTGTAAAGGCACTTAATGCCTCAGAAAATGGCGGAAACAGATATCACTCACGATGCTGTCTGCTTGTTCACAGCACACTCTCCTGTACAAAAGATATCGCTGCACTCAATTGGAAGTATACCTCCACTATCTAATCAGTACATAATTGACTCAGGTTTTACGTCGCACGTAACGCATGACCGCTCGGCATTTATCAATTACAAGCCTCTTGTCTCCCCTTCAACTTTGGGCTTGGGAGCTGATTCTTCTGCCTTAATAGTAGGACGAGGAGGTGTCTTCTTGATGATATACAGCAACGGGGCAAGCACTCAATGCAAAATATGTAACGTGCTGCAGGTTCCAACGATTCGATACCAGTTGCTCCCGGTGTCTGCTATGTCGAAACATGGTATTGAGACTCGCTTCAAAATTGAAGGGGCTGCACTTAATCGTCAATTCGACTCACATCCAATCCTAACCGGTAGCCTGACCAATGGCCTTTACACATTGGACATAGTTCAAGAGAAAGTGAATAAGCAAGAAAACTCACAAATTTCCCTGGTCTTCTCTTTTGCAACATGGCACCAGCGATTAGCTCACGTGAATAATTCATCTATCAAATCAATGGTCAACAGAGAAGTTGTTACTGGAATCCATCTTGTGAAAGACGACAAAAATAACGGAACATGCGTCGGATGTATACTTGGAAAATCGCGTCTTGCTCCCTTACCATCGCAAATGCATATTCAGTCGACTAAATCACTTCAGCTAGTCCATTCAGATGTTTTAGGGCCAATTCAAACTCCCTCATTGGCAGGTGCAAGGTATTTTGTCTCATTCATTGACGATTTCTCGAAGTGGACCGTTGTGTACCCTATATCACATAAGTAAATGGTTCTTGAATGCTTTCAAAACTGCAAAAAATTTGCAGAGAAGCATAACAGCCAGTCGCTTCAATTTCTTCACATCCATGTGTTTTCCGAATCTGCCTCTACCCCTGAAGAATATCAGATCGTCATCAAGACTCTGTGGTCAAATAACGGTGGCGAGTACCTCTCAACTGCCTTCAAAGACTTCTTAATCAAACAAAATATCAAACACCAGCTCACCGTAGCTCACACTCCTCAACGAAATGGAACCACGGAGCGAATGAACCGCACTCTTCTCAACCTTGTCCGTTCCATGCTACACCACAAGTCACTCTCGAAACAATTCTGGGCGGAAGCACTTTCAACAGCTGTCTATGTCCTTAACCGAATCATATCGAGCTCCTTGCCTGGGGACAAAACTCCGTTTCGTCTTTGGAATGTAATTGCGCCCAATCTATCACATATGCCAGTATTCGGTTCTCAGTGCTGGTACGTCGTGCCGAGGAAGCGACTCAAGAAATAAGATCCCAGGTCTCGTTAGGCGCTTATGATGGGATATTTTTCTCGGTGTAAAGGGTACAAACTTTGGGATATTGATTCGAAGAAAACGGTTGTTTCCCTGGTTGTGCTGTTAAATGAGGAAAGTGATTTTACGTCAACATCGGGTACAATTGACAATCTAGAATACTTTGCGGAACACGATATCAAAACTAACGATACCTCCGAAGATCATTCTGATGATTATAACTTGCAAGATGAATTACAGAATAGCCAACAAATTGCTGATTCTACGGCTCAAGCTCAACAAAATGAGCCCGAAATTATTGCTCCCCGTAGATCCTCCAGAATTTCTAGAAAGCCAAGACGCTTCTCTGATTCAGAACCAGCACTTATTTCTACTATAGTACCTGACTAATAAGAAGATATTTCTGCCATAATATCGGCTTTTGGAAGCCTGGAATCCAGAAGGAGAAAGATTCCATACAGGAAAATGGAACTTTTGGGCTCGTTCCGTGTAAGCAAAGAATGCACTTGATCCCTTGCTGTTATGTCTTTCGCGTTAAGCCTGACGTTGGGCCGAAAGTCCGAATAGTCGCTAAAGGTTTCAGACAAGTTCCAGGGTTGAAATATAACGACACCAATGCTCCTGTATCTTCTGTTATTCTTTCTCGTTCACATGATTCCATTTGCTGCATTTTACGGTTCTTAGTATGTTTCTTTGAGACTTTAGGGTTAGCCGAAAAGTCTATATAAGCTGAGTAAACTGCTTCCTCCTGTGGAGATCAAGCAATTTGGCTGACAACTTCAAGTCAAGTCCCGAGTAGTAGGAAGTTGATAGTCAACTTCAGACCCGAGGAACATTTTTCCTACGCTGGTCGCAGAGCATCAGTGGTAGACCCTGCCCCTTCCATACTTGCTTGTAGCCCTCTCAACTCTCTTCCATATACACTATTTTTGTTCCTTCAGCTATACCACGGTAGCACTTTTGTCGCTTGCAATAACTATTTCTCCACACCTCCTTCTTGGGTAATTGGTTCTGAGTATCTCTTTTTCCCGACGATTTACCCCTATCATTTGGTACTCTTATGGAGGGGGTTGCACCCGAGGTATTCGAGTTGAGCAGTATTAGGGAACACTTCGGGGGATTTCTTTTCTGTAATAATGGATCTCAACGCTGCTCGTATAGCGTTCACACGGGGCAAGAGTGAAGATGTTGGGGAGTTACTCTATATAAATTTTAACATTGTGATTCGTGAGAAAAGCGATGAAGAGGAGGCCACAAGTACCTTCGCCTATCTTTATGGTGATGCAAAACACAACTATAAGGCCAAGTTTATCAACGAGTGGTCTTTTAACGGGAACGAGCGTAACTTCGGTGAGGTATGTGAGTGGATTGTGAAATAGTATGCTCGGGAGGTAGAATCAGATGAGATGATTTGTACCGCCATAGAGGCCCGGCTCAACTTCGACGATTTTTTAAGCTCATTGGTATACTTGTGTGATCTCTATGAAAAGGCCGGGTTCAACGCCAAAGCCAAGTACGGAATGCTGCGTGAAGCGGCGATGGGGGATAAGCGGCTCTCCGATTTACTCCTCGTCAAGGGCCCTCACTTTTTTAATGAACTGAAGGATACCATAGTAGGGTTTGTCAAAAATTTGGAGACATTTCAGTCACTGAGTGAGGTACCGAGGGAAACCCGTACATTGATGTCTATTGTACATCCTGAAAAGAATTATCAAAGGCAGGCTAACAGTGTAGCAGCTTTGGAATCTGCCAGGAGCGATGTCAAAAACTTGGAAGAAAGGTTGGAAACCCGATTGGATAATCTACTTGACATGATAACCTCGCAGTTGGAAAGCCTTACTCTCAGCATTAAGAAGAACCAGTCTGGGGCCCCTACCCCAGAGGTCTGTTCCTACTGTCACAAGCCTGGACACTTTGCAAATAGGTGTCCTGATAATCTACATAGTAACACTCGTTGTGGAAAGTAAAGTTCGGTCGATATGTGCGTCATGAAAATAACTGCTGGTGTAAAGACAACAGGAGAGCAAATCTATCGGACGCGAGAAGCGAGTCAGGACCAGAGGTGAAAATCTTACAAAATAGAAGAGAGCAAAGGTTGAATGATGCTGGTAACGTATCCATCGCTGAAGAGATTAGTCAAGTCAATGTGACAAAAAGGGATGGGGAAGGGAACATTTTATCGAAGAAACCTAGGCTAGAGTATGGAATGCTGGAGCATATCCCAGCACCTGTACCTCCTCGGAACAAGAGATCTGATAAAGTCGTTCCAGGATTGGAAATCACCCCGGCCAAGAAGAAGAAAAAGAGTAAGAAATTGAAGAGTATCCCGAACGACGTACTAGAGTATGTGAAGAAGTACAATTTGGTGGCTGAGCTTGCATCAACCCCAACTGGAATAACGTTTGGCCAACTTTTGAGGGGCGACGCAGAGGATGCGAAAAAAGAACCCAAAAAAATTATCAGGTCTAATAAGTCCGCTAAGGGTAAGAAACTGTTTCTTCACTCGGCATTGACGGCACCAAGACGTCTCAAGCTAGTACTTATCAAAGTATTGGGAATGAAAACCCAAGCTCTTTTCGATTGGGGCGCTGTTCCAAACCTTAGTTCAGAAACTTTGGTGACAGATCTAGGTCTTGAAATTATTTCAACTACTCGAAGAATAACTGTGGCGGATGGAACCATCTCAAAATGCATGGGCACTGTTGACAAGGATTCCGTGTTCTTTGGGGAAAAGTTTATGTAGACTTTCTTGTCATACCGGATCTCCCTCTCGATTCAATCAGTGGCTGCCCCACCATGGAAAGACTAGGGACCTGCATTGACTTGGGCAACCAAATCTTTTCAGTTAATATTGACTGCAGAACCGTGAAGATGCCCATGGATTTCGATAAAAACACACCTCCGGAACATTTAAGAGAATTGGACAGTAAAGATTTCACTTCTAGCAATGACAGCGAAGATTTCGAACCAAGTAACACCTTCGAAAGTGTAAAACGGTACGCTCGGGGATAATGAACATGGCATGGGACGACTATGATTCTGATTTTGAAACAGATGACGAATGGAATTCTTGGGTAGGTTTGAGACCTGAATATGTTTCTCTTTGCGATAATCTCGAATCAAGTACGGAATTCAGAGCATGAAAGAAGATCACCTTCGCAAAGAAAACAATAATATGTCGAATTAAATATCTGAAGATGTGAGCACGCCGGAAAAGGTCCCTCAAATTTTGAGGGTGAGGATCAAGACCAGGACCAGCGCCAAATTGGAGAAATTCAAGAAAAATTACAGCACTTTCTAGCCCCCGCCTCAATGAAAATATCCGACATGTTAACATTTTCCGAAGTAATTGCATGGAGCGCTTCCGATCTAAGACGAGCAATCGTACCGGTCACTCACTCATTTGAACTTACCGACTCTCAACCAATTTACCACAGGCCTAGACGTCAACCGCCAAAATATGACCAATTCATCTCAGAGAATGTTACAAGTATTCTGAAAAATGATATTATTCAGCCGGTTTCATCACCATGGTCATTTCCAGTTGTGGTAGCACCAAAGAAAGATGGAAAACTTCGCTTTTGCGTCTATTACCGACAGCTGAACCAGAGAATAATACGAGATCTGTTTCCGATTCTAAATATGGAGGAAATCCTCGAGGACTTGAAGGAATGGAGATATTTCACCTCAATCGACCTCTACACTGGCTATTGGCAGATTCCATTGGATGAAAATGGGAAAAAACAAATTTTACCAGCAAAGCAGGTACCTTCAGGTTCGAAGTTATGCCTTTTGGTCTCATGAACGCCTCAGCTACATTCCAAAGAATGATGAACGAGATTTTGAAAGGACTTCATTTGCAAGAGTTTATATCAATGATGTGGTAATATTCTCAAAAACCTTGGATCAGCACATATCGCATGTCAAGACAGTAGTGGAGAGGATAGCGGCATACAGCCTGAAAATTAAGTTGAGCAAATGCTTCTTTGCGAAAACTTCTATCCAATTACTCGGTCATATCGTCGACCAAGAGGGAATTCGAGTGGATCCAGAGAAAACGAAAAAAATCAAGGTGGCACCAAAGCCCGCCTCAAAGATGGAGATTCGAAGCTTCTCAGGACTGGCCTTATACTACAGAAGATTCATCAAAGATTTCGCCAAGACTGCAGCACCGTTACATGCCAGCACTACAAAGAACGGACAATTTTGCTGGAACAAGGAAATGCAAACTGCATTTGAGGAGCTTTAAAATAAGCTATGTGCCCCCCCAGTGCTCATGTATCCAGATTTCAAGAGACCATTTGTTGTGGAAACAGATGCCTCAGAACGGTCTTTGGGTGCCGTTCTGTCCCAAAAAGATGAAAATGGAAGACTACACCCAGTTCATTTCGCAAGTCGCACTCTGAATGATGCGGAAAGGAGATACTCAGTCCGCGAAAAAGAAGCGCTCGCTGTTGTCTTCGCACTGAAAAAGTTTCGCGTGTACTTTTATCACTCGAGAAATTTGTCTTGATAAATGATCACCATGCACTTAAGACAACATTCCAAAAGAAAGATTTACATCACCGTTTGGCCCGATGGCTCGACATTTTCGCAGAATATAGGTTTGAAATTTTGTATAGGCCCGGACGCAATAATCAGCCTGCCGATCACCTATCCCGCTTGAGGGACCCACTGAGTCCAAATGAAAAAGATTCTAAGGACATCGTCGGAGTTGCCGAGGGGAAAGTGCAGAACAATAACGACTACGAAAGTAATCTTCACGGACTAATTAAATTCCTTGATGGACTAGAAATGAGAAAAGTTGATCTGGGACACAGAAATTGGGTACGCAGGAACCAAAAGGCTTTTACATTGTGGAATGGGAAACTCTTCCGACACTTAAAAGCCGTTCCTCGACTAGTGGCCCCTTTGAAAGAAAGAATGAAGATCTTGAGGACTTTTCATGATGAGTTAGGGCATTGGGATCTCGAAACAACCAAAAAATTCATTACGGAGAGATTCTGGTGGCCCTGTATCTATAAAGACGTCTGTAATTTCGTGAAAAGCTGCGACAACTGTCAAAAATTCACTCCGATATAAAAGAATAAGACAACTCTAAGCTTTCCAGTTTCCGGTCTTTCTGAAACCTTCTCAATTGACTTTGCCTGCCCATTCAAGGAAATGTCTTCCGGAAAAAAATATATCCTTATAGGGGTGGAACATCTTAATAGATGGCCAACAGCAGTTGCAGTTGAGGAGGCCAATGCTGAGGTGATCCTGAGATTCATCGAAAAAGAAATAATTGAACCCTTTGGTCTTCCAAAAAGGACCATCTCGTATTGCTCCCTTTGTTTACTGCAACTTCACTGCTTCGTTTCTTGGAAGAGAAAGGGATTCAGCTGAAGACTGTTCTCTCATACGCTCCTACGTCAAACGTGAAAGCGGAGAGGATGGTTGGAACCATCAAACGAGCGATATCTAAAATTATGTCGGAGAATTTAATCCAGTGGGAAGATGGCTTACCAAAAGTGTTACACGGCTATGGTCGAAGAAGAGGAACAAGTGGACGCTCACCATTCGAGCTAATGCACGGAAGGGCTTCTAGAATGTTACAGGGAGACACGGAAAAAATATTATCGATGAAAAGAGTAGAGAAGTCGAACTACTGGCCACCGAAGGCTGGAGATCGCACCACGCGCTAAGAGAGACAAGAAAAAAGGATGAATAGCCTTCAGTCAAAACTTTTCCAGTCGGCTCTAAAGTACTTTTAGCACACGGAGAAGCAATGCAACAGGCTGTGAAGTGGTCGGCCTTCCAAACAAAGCAATCGAACCCTTGCATCGTCACGGATGAAAGACACCCGCATTATAAGCTCTGTTTGAGATCGAGGAAGAGATCAAGGAGGGCCATACATGCACGTGGTCTGGTCCTTTACATTCAGAGGCCTGAAGAATTCCTTCTCACACACGACTATGCACAACCACGGGGCATAATTATCTTTAACTATAGAATGATTCCTTTGGGAGGAAAAACGGCCTGGGAATGGATCATCTCGATAACGCGGGACTACTACAAACTCCACGTAATCATCCATTTCTACATTAACATATGCCTATGTTTTCGTACGTTGAACGGACCATTGCTACCTGAAGAACACTTCCGACTATTAATAAGAGTCCTATTTTCACTCCAAAACGGAAGGTTCACGGAAGCAGGTCCAGAGTTTTTGGAAGTAATATATCATTACTCTATAGGAAGGTATGGAATGGTAGCTATCGGAGACTTGTCGCAAACGTATCCGAACATTGTCCGTCCGATTTACGTATTTCTCAAGAACAACCAAGATGTGCGACCGGGAGGTACGCCTTACCCCCTGATATGGAATATCTACTGGTCCCATATCACTTATGTGAACCTTATGTTTCCCCGCCACAAATTGGGAACGGCGAGGGTGGGCAAGATCCTCCCGAAGCAGTGATGATGACCCGAGGAGGACCTCCGGGAGACAACAACCCGCCCAGAAGAGGTTCTGGTCGTCCCCCAAGAGGACTTCGTGCAGGTCCCAGCCCACTACAACTTCGGCTCTAGACCTCCTTCACAGCCATGCACAGCATACAGTTGGTAGAAGAAGATTATCTTTTTGGTTGCGCAATATATCCGAGGATGCGAACGATGCGCAGGTCATTTCTTATTTCATGATAAGCATCTGTTTATGTTTTCGGGCGCTACATGGACCGCACTTATCTTACGAAGATTCATTCTTGATGATGCGTGTCTTCTTTTCTTATCGACATCCATTCCTGCGGCATCTTCCAGAAGAATTTTCATACCATATATATTTTTTCACTCTTGGAAGATTCGGAAGATTCACGGAAGATCTATGTATTCAACCCCACCTCGATATTATCAAACCAATATATGAAGCCTTGCTACAAAATGAGGTATCAGTAATGCAAACTTACTTTTTGGAGCATCATATTGGTAATCAGTTTCATCCATACCCGTTTGAAAGACCTTACATTTTATCAATAAGACAGCGAACACTAACGGAAACAGAAGAAGAACAATGAAGACGAGTCGGAACGTTCGTCTTGAGCGACGGGGCGTGATAAACTGAAAATTCTAGATACAGTATTATCTGGCATGCTGCGCTGGCTGCGCCGTCACTGTACTTACAATTTTATTTTCAATTATTTTCAGAGGAATGCTTTGCATCGTACTGTGGTAGTGCAGATAAAGCACATGGATACTAATACTGTATAGGTGCTACAAATCGTGAGGGTTGAAAACGCGTTGTAAGGGGCCGTTTGCATGAAATGGTAGGAGTACTTGTGAGCCAGCATACCCGAGCGGGGCGCTCAACAAATTTAGTTGCACACAAAGCATAAAGCAAGTTGGCAGACAACTTCAAGTCAAATCCGAGTAGTAGGAAGTTGATAGTCAACTTCAGACCCGAGGAACATTTTTCCTACGCTGGTCGCAGAGCATCAGTGGTAGACCCTGCCGCTTCCATACTTGCTTGTAGCCCTCTCAACTCTCTTCGATATAAATTCTTTTTTGTTCGTTCAACTATACCACGGTAGCACTTTTGTCGCTCGTAACACCTCCTTCTTGGGTAGTTTGTTCTAAGTATCTCTTCTCCCGATGATACACCCCTATCAGATACGGAAGACGTCATGATCACATTCACGATAAGCTCAGAACCCTCCTCTAGTATCCATCCATCTACCTACTCCTCAAGGAGGAGTTCACCTTCCCGTGTGAACATGATCTTACACCAAATGAACGGTACCGCAGGGATATCTTCATCAACGATCTTGAGCTCTCACTACGCCCACAAGCAATTGAGAGTTTCATAGTGAGCTCCCACACTGCACGCGCTCTACCTCAGTATCGCCGCCGTCTAACTGCCGCTACAGCCGCGCCATGCAATCGAAGCACAGAATACGCAACGCTACACCGCCCTGTGCTGTACGACGCCCTGTGCTCTTCTGCCAACACCAAGTTTCACCCTTTCGAGTTCGATACATATGGTGCCGTCTGGGAATCTGCCCAAGCACTGCTCGCCTTCTTAGCCTCCCACTTCGCTCGTCGCCGTCGTACGAGTTCGAAAACTGAATGCCTCCACCTCGTCACTACGATCTCGCCCCTCACTCTACAGCTCACGGCGCACGCCGTAATTCGTAGATCCCTTGCCCTAGCCACTCCCGAGTGACCCCTTTACTCCTTCAATAAAGATTTCGCTCCTTCTCCTTTACCTAAAAATGCCGCCGACTCTCCCGCCGTAATTTTAAACTGATGGCAATCTCATTCGTGGTTTCCTCAGTTCAAGTACAGAGGACTTATTTCCGCACTGGTCGTGGATTATTACTATACTAACATATTAAGGCCCCCTACGGTGTGTTTACGAGTACATCATCTCTTATTACGAATAAAACAAGGAGGCATATTGCTGAGCGCTGGGCTTTGGGACTACATGAGTTTGGTTTGGGGGCGGGCTAAGCCAGGTGGCGAAGATATCTTCTGTAGGCAATCTGTCAACAGATTTTACAGGAAAATCATGTTTTACCTCAATCCTATGCTTCAGCCCTATCTCCCCAAATCCTGTCAACAGCCCCGTACTGCAACAAGCAGTTTTCAAAAAGGTACAAAAATCCTCCTGCAAGTACCGTTTAGACATTCAAACGAATCACAGCAAGACCTCGATCCCGAGCAACTATCACCTTGCACCCCACACACGACGCATCTCTTCCTGAAACGTAATCCTCTTCTACATGCGACCTGGAATCTTCCACTCCTCAACCCACAACAATCCGCAGTAACATCACACTCACTCAACAGAAACGAGCAACACGCTCCATCCCGGCATACCAAACCACGACAACACCGCCTATCCCGGGAAAACACCGTGCAAGCTTCACCCGAGTTTTGGCACGTCGGCAGTCCCGGGAACGGCCTCCTGCACTGAAATCGCGTGCATACCAGGCCCGGGCAGCACTCGATCTGTGGAAGAAAGTTGCTGAAACCGCGGCAGAAGTCGCCAATATTGGCGCAGGTTGAGGGTAATGAGGTTGGGACGGGTACGATGTCGTCGTGAGGCGGGATAATCGCCTCGATCTGATCGACAAAATATGAGAGAGAAAGGAGCAAGAAGAGGAGGGATAAGAAGGCTGACTTCATTTCTTTCTGTTAGTAGGGTTTCAGCAGCTTGATGGAATTGATTCGGACGGCCCTGGTATGCGATCTTGGGGTAAGGGTGTGGTTAGGGAGATGCAAACAACACTAATATTTATACTCGTCGGGATTGTATTTCTCATGGGTCTTCCAACAGGTTGGTTACAGTTGTTTCTTCGACGAAATAGGAATGCGCAGCCGTCTTTCAACTCTGATGATATGGTTGACTGAAGTCTCACTTCCGATTCGTGCAGTATAAACAACAGCTTGGAACAGAAAGCGAAAGCTTGGTATGATTCTGTTCCTGAGTTTTATGAATGGCTTCGTCCAGTTATACTGCACTGCGCTATCAAATGAAAGCAATGCATGACTACGGGCCAGTACTAGGAACTGTTTGCAAACGGTTTTTGTATGTATCATCATTAGACCTAAATCGCAGTCCACAATAATAATGCGGCAAATGAATTCCATGCCACCGCTTTAAACCCCCTCAATGAACGTACTCCTGCATGTAACTATCTCCCGCCACTCTCATGTATGGATTCCAGCTCAAACGGCCTGTCAAACCCTTCAAAATTTATAAACGGACGCAATGCCATGCACCAAAACCTCCAGGAAACTGCAACAGCGCCATTCGGTTACAGCAAGCAGGAACATCGAAGCTAGGCATACCCCTCCAAATACTAGATAGCAGTTCTCGCAGCGCCATATACTTTCCTTAATCGAGAATGGAAGGCCGTAGGGTCATTGTGTACCCTGCAAGGTGACATCCTCGCAAGTCATGTCCGCGGACGTGGTTCAAGGCGATGTAGGTGGAGGTATCCTGAGGCCACTTTGATTTCTCGACGGAACTGAAACAAATTGCTTTCCATGGGGGATGGTGCCGCTGTTTACTTAGATAGAGAAGTATGGGTGCATTTACTGTGAGAGTCCGGAGGGCATCTCACTCGGACATAATGTTTTTTGCTGGTGATTTGAAAATTGATGCCTGTGCCCCCCCCCATCTCCGTCGTTAAAAAAGGAAGTTGTTTGTGGGCTTCATGGGATGTTCAGAGTTTAAACCGACGACGATGAATTTCGTTTTTGTAGGCAGTGATTGCACACGCAATGATGGTATGCTCGTGTCTTTAATCTGCGAGGGTATATTTCTGGGGAATTATGCAGTAGTGCAGGGGATGAACATATTGCAATCGATCCGAAAGGCGGCCCGGGTGTGATATCATGCGTTTTGCCGTTGAAACAAGCGGTACTAGGGTTGAATTACGTTGACCAATGGTCTAACAGGGATCAGCTACCTGGTAAAAAGGTGAGGGTAAAATATGGCCGCTGGTCACGTTGATAATATTTAGCTCTTGAGGCGTTTCCTTGCTGGTTGATACACTTCGACAGAACACGTTGTATGAGGAGAAACTGTAAGTGCTGTGTCTCTGTGTAGTTCACTGGAAGTGGAATACCTCCAGCCGGTGTCACCAGAATGGAGGGTCCTGTGAAATCATGATCTCCGAGTCACAATCGAGTGAATAGGGCAGATCACTGCATCACATCAGAACTGATTCCCTCTTCCAAAAAATAAATGCCTCGACTCCCCTACCAGACTCTAGTTCATGTTCGCTATTTTGTGCAGCTCCCTGTCTAACGCAAACTAGCTCAGCTCGCCTGCTTTCAAATCAATGTAGTGGCATTGTAAACAGGAACCTAAGAACGTGTTGGTACACACTGACTTCGGTCCGATATTTTACGTGAAATTTGAGGTGCTCGCACGGTTCAATAATTGATCTAGCAGAAAGAAGGGAAGTTTTAGGTATTTTTACTGTTACCCACATATCTACCACAGTAAATTAAACCCCTATTTCCCCTTTTTACTGTTGGAAGGTACCTTCGATGTGGACAAAACGCACTTGCGATTGAACACAAAGATGAAAAATAGAGGTAATTGATAACAGTAGTTTTTTCAGACATTACTCAGTTGTGGTATCGGATTTCTATCTTAAGTACTTGTTTTCGGATAATGAACTTGAGTAAGTTGAGTCAAACAACGACCGTTTGAATTAGAGTGAATCCAAGCGGGTGCCAAGTAACATTAAAAGGAAGCAATACCTGTTCAGCATACTGTAATGCCAAAGCTATAGTATGCTGTTGAGAGTATATTCACTCGACCGTCTTCACAGTCCCCCCCATCGAAAGAAAACAGGTTTGCGATTACAACAAGAATAAAACAAACAGGAATGAATTCAGTTGACTAGATATTGGCATTGGATGTGATTAAGTCGTGTCTTTGCGTATAACCCACTGTTCAATGGGATGGTTCACAATTCCTTCATCGATGATGCGATTAAGTACGGCGTTCTCCTTTATCTTAGTTAGCGCGTCTGCCGGGTTGTTCTCACTGCGAACCCAAGCGACGTCATTAACTTCCATCCTTTCGTAAGCCGCTCGCATAGCTTGCACGTCGACCATTAGTCTCTTCTCTGTAGTGGTCGTGTTCTTTACCATGACATCAAACAAAGATTTTGAGTCGGTGAACATTCTGACACGAAGCTTTCTTCCCAGCATGAGTTCGAGATCATGTTTGACCGTGAGGCCAAAATCCATGCCGTCGGCAAAGGCGTATGTTTCTCCCCCGAGTACAGAACGCACGACGCGACGAGATTTGTGAGTGCTGTAATGTAAGATATTGCACTTTCCGTGTTTGTCACAGAGGAGAATGAGATAGCCCAGTTGTGTTGTGAGGTCGTCATTGTCCGCAAAAGAACCATCTGCGTAAACGCGGAGATAGAGGGAAGATAGATCCAGTTTGCGTTGGAGAATGCCGCGTTGTGAATGTTTGTGCGCTTGTCTGACGATCTTGTTAATAAGTGTGATTGATCCGGGTCCAAATTATTTTTCTGTGATTTGAGATGACTTATTTACGGCACAAGCGATGTCAGGACGTGTATGAGTGAGCCATTGGAGTCGTTGACGGAGTGAACGGAAATCTCGGAAGGTTGCATCAAAGGGTAACGGCTTGATTCGTTTCAGGTATTCGGCTTGATGAAGACGGATACCGGCGGGAGTGGTCTCAATCTGCATACCGGCGAATTTGAAGGAATCCATATCCCTTGGTTTAGATTCGAACTTGTCTTCCGTTTTCTTTGTAAGTTCGAGAAATGTATCTGAACCGGCATGAAGACTATCGTCCACATACATGCCTGAGAGACCAGCGAGTTTGCCGTGAATGGTTTTGGAAAACAAACGATATCCAGAGCTGTTGCCTGCATACCCAGGTTGTCCTTGAGATGGTTTGTAATGGTTGAATCCCAGTAGTCTCCAGCATCGGTTAAACCGTAGAGCAGTTTTAGAAGTTGCAAAAGTTGGTTTGGGGCGAGATTGAGCTCCTTTGGTGGTTTGACAAATACGTCCCGTAGCAGTTTTCCTGCGGATTGCAAGTAGGCTTGAGTCACATCCTGTGACCAAATTCGAAAGCCGAAAATAGCGGCCAGAGCTGTCAAGAGGCGTACTGAGCTTTGGCGTAGCATGGTTGCAGGATGGACAAGACGGTGTAGTTCCTTGTCGAGATGTCCTTGAACTACATATCGTGCTTTGTATAGTTCTTTGTCAGTGCCCTTGTTTTTAATCGACAGTAAAAACCGACCTCCCAATATATTTGAGTCAGAGGGTAGTTCTTCACGCAGTACGACTTGAAAGATGTTTCGGTCCAGTAAACCCTGAATCTCTTTTGCACGAGCTTCATCGAAACGAGGGTCACGATCACGTGGATCTCCTGGCCTTAACACCTCAGTGAGATATACTCGGATAGAATCGACCGGTTGCGATAGAGTTGAGAGGGAGTAATGAATATGGGAAAGTAAACCTGTGCCATCAGCATCCCTTACCGGCAGTATGTGGTCGAGAGAGTATTGCGCCTCTGCATCGGTCGCTGAACCCATACGTTGCGTTCAAAGGTCTTTGTTACCGTAAAAGGACCGCGCCATTGGTTCGATTTTTCATGCCAGACGTACACCGAGTCTCCGGGATGGACCAGGTAGTCCGTTGCTGGCGGGACCTTTTCACGTAGTGCTCGTCGGATTCTTAGCTCGGCTGCGATGTCGGCCATTTCTAGTCGAGCAAGATTCATAGCGCGCATGCGATCAGCATGTGACAAGAGTGGTGTCGAGTGTGGTGGAAAGCGCGGCACGGATCCAAAAACCAATAAGGAAGGGACTAGGCTGTCTGGACCTTTTGTGTCATTCATGGCCTTTACAGCCAGCTGCAGTGCCATGTTGTGATCCAAATCCGGTACGTCCTCCAGGATACGCAGAAAATTCGGCGCAATGGAGCGTGATAACGCTCTCCAACGCCGAGTGCGTTGTGAGAATGAACCCCGGAAAGCTGTACTTGGATTCCTGCCGTTTTCGCTAGTGTGTTAAACTCTTTGCTTTTAAGCACGCTGTCTTGGTCAATTCGAACTTTGTCCGGATACCCGACGTATGTTGCGGCCCAACATATGATAAAGGTATTCCAGATTGTTTGGGTGGACTTGTCCGGCAGAAACATGGCGGCCGAAAAATGTGTGTGTGCATCGACAACGTGAAGAGCGGGTTGTCCCTTTAGCCAGACTAAATCCAGAGCGAGTTCATGGTTGAATACGCATTCACCAGACGGAAAAGACACACGGAATCGATGCGGGCCTTTGCTAAACTTCTGACAAGTGTGACAAGCCTTAGAGATGTCTTCCAATGTACTTAGAGTTTCACTAGAAGTGTTGGAAGGATTTGTGCGGCGAAGTAAGTTGTACAGTTTCGTGGCTGACGGGTGCCAAAAATGACGATGCAGTCGCTTAAGTTCTGCTCTTGTGTACATGAGTGTCTTAGTGTCCCATTGAACGTACATATGTTTATGTCGGCGAACAATTAGGAGTTTCCATCCGAAACGGCGACTGTGGAGTATGTTGTCCACATTGTCAGCTACAAGCTGGTGCTTGTCGAGGATATCGAGACCGATTAGCATGGGTATGTCCGCGTCGATAACATCAACCGTAATTTCGAGAAAGGATCCATCTGGTGTTGGAATGCGAATGGGCATGGAGCCAAGACTCATAAAAATGTTGTCCCCAAATTTGAAGCTGTACTGAGAACGATTTAGGCGGAGCTTGCGCTTCAGCATTCGACAAAGAGCCTTAGCTTGGGGCTTGCCAATACATGAGCGCTGTGCTCCTATGTCCAGGCATGCGCCGTTAAAACTCTGAGAGCTGGATGCGTAGAACTGATCCACACAGTAATAGACTTCCTTCACTATTCGCGTACCAAAGCGTACTGGTGCCGTCGCTCTCGGACGTCTGCTACCCTCATTTCTGCGAGATCTTGTTTTGTCTGGTGAGCGTCTTAATTCTGGGGCATACTGACTCGCAAGTCGTATGCCCCCGCTTAGAAAAAATGCCGACCAATATCGTCGTTGTCCCTGTTTGGAAGAGCGTCAGTTAATGATGGGACATGAGGAGGAGCGGGCTGGAAAAGTGACGACTGGGTGAACATGACATCTTGGGGGTCAGGGATAGGCTGAGCGTCAGATTCGTCCCCAGAACTGGATTCGCTGGAGAGCTCGCTGCTCTTGGCATTTTCAACGTCACCGTCCGACTCAGCACTGTAAGGCTGTAATTTCGGGTCCATAACGTTACACAATATTTCAGATAAGAAATTGACATGTTCTGACTGTTCGGACAGCAACTTTTTCAAAATTTTCACCTGTTGCGCTTGAGATTTGTCTTTAAGCATGAACCGAATACGATGGCGCATGATTCTGTCATCGTCTTTTGGTTTTGTGCACTGACGTGCAACATGATTACTGTCCCCGCAATTAAACATTGGACGTCTCTTCTTGAGTTAGGCTGTTTTCGGCTTGGGGATCTTGGATCTCTCCCGTAACGGGCCTGTCCTTGGAACCAGTTGATGACATCCGTATTTGATCCTATTTTAGACAGACTGGGACGGTTTATCGGATGAGATGAGTGCGATGCCGAAGAAGCCTTTTGTTTTGTGATTGAAGATCGTTGCTCTTGGATTACCCTTTTGATTCGGAAGTTCTGTTCTGCTAGCGTGAGATCATCCAGAAGTTTTTTGTACGAAACGTTGTCGTTCGCCATCGCCGTTATCGGTGCATCCGCCCAGTTCATTGAGCGAACTGCCTTGTAGAGAGCAACTCTTTTGTCGCAGTCACGAGTCCTACCGTTTGGGCATTGTGGAACAAGCGTCTCGATGCGTCGAGCTAGTTTTTGCAAGGCTATCCCCACATGTTCGCTTTCGGCCAGAAATTGTTCGATCGTAAGAGAATGAACTTCATCTTCGATACTACGCATTCGTGCTACACTACTGTAGCGTTGAAGAAGGGCTTGGACAAGCGTTTGCCAATCTTGGATGTTACTTAATTCGGAGTAGTAGAAGTGCAAAGCCTCATTCTTAAACATAACATGAACGAACTGAACCTTTTGCTGAGCGCTTATGTTGTTTATACGACAAATGTGTTCGTATTGTACTAACGTAAGTTGTAGATTCTCGTCGTTACTGCCTCCGAATTTCGAACTGTCGGTTTTGTAACATGATTGTATCTTGGCATATGCGTTCGATGCGTTTGATTCTTGTTCACCGAAGTTCAATCGTCTGCGGGGTTCATTTTGTTCTTGCCCTTTAGGATGACGACTGGGGGTCTGCAATTCTCTGGGTGTGGTTGCGTTCGTGCCAGTTGGGAGGTTTCCATGCCTGTTGGCATTGTGGCGTTCCAGTGCGGCATTGACTTCGTCGCGATATTCTTCTTCGCTCCAGATAGCGACGACTATTCGTATCATGTTCAGATTGGTTCTTCTATAAAATTGTGGCAGGACGACACCGCGATCCTCCAAGAACATCTTTATGTACTTGAAAATATTGGAATTACTGAGGACTTCGACCCGCGAGAACTGCCAAATTGACAGCTCTTCTTTGATAACGGTTCGGAGGTCATCTCCACGTACTCCGTGATGAAACTCCTCAAATAGGCGAAAGAAATCGGTCAGAGTATGTTGCTCTTCATTACGAGCTGCGACTCGGTCCCAATTGATTTGACGTGGCGGATGTTGTTGTTCCTCGATATTGTTAGCTCCTGGGTTATGGTTCCCTTGAGGTTGGCGTCCTGGTCGGTTTCCGCGTCCTTGGCGGTCAGCCATCTTTGGTACTTTCTTCACAAGGTGAATTTTGCTTTCAGTCGATGATTCTGTTTCTTTGCTGCGACTTGATTGTTTGCGGTGAAGTGTGTTGAGATTGGGGAGGGAAGAATTGCCTGTAGAGTTCGTCGGTCTCGTCTTTCACAGTTTTGCAAACTTGTCTCTTTTATGCCTTTACGGAACAGTGCAATGATCTAGAAATTGTGCCCTTTCGTTTTCAAAATACAAATGCAAACAATGATTCTTTGCGTAATTGAATTTGCGTGCTCCCGCTTTTTAAATGTTTGGTAGTTTTGAATAACTGCGAGTTCTTATAAGGAGATTTTTCTTTTTAAAGAATTGTTTTCACTCAGACGAGAAATGCTTTCAACAGATGGCGTCTAAAAGTTTTTGAAATAGGTTCCAGTCCGACGAGAAATGCTTTCAACAGATGGCGTCAGAACCTTTGTTACGCTTTCGCGCTTGACCTTATTCCGGAATGTGGACAAAACGCACTTGCGATTGAACACAAAGATGAAAAATAGAGGTAATTGATAACAGTAGTTTTTTCAGACATTACTCAGTTGTGGTATCGGATTTCTATCTTAAGTACTTGTTTTCGGATAATGAACTTGAGTAAGTTGAGTCAAACAACGACCGTTTGAATTAGAGTGAATCCAAGCGGGTGCCAAGTAACATTAAAAGGAAGCAATACCTGTTCAGCATACTGTAATGCCAAAGCTATAGTATGCTGTTGAGAGTATATTCACTCTACCGTCTTCACATTCGATTAATCCGAAAGTTACCCTCTCTTGATTATAAGTACATAGGACTGCCAAACTTTCCATTACTCGCAGTAAACCAACCCAATTCAAAAACCCGGCCATGCAGTTCGCCCGGACATCAAAGCGCTTGGAGAGAACGGGGACACGGACTATTATGACGTAACCGTTATCCATCCGCTGACCCCCGCCCGCCTTCCCTCCGTGACGCGATGCCCACTCAAGCCCCTTAACCATGCTCGCCTGGGCAAGGACACTCGCTTTGCCGAGTTAATACGTTCCAAGGGTCCTGGGCATCGCTTCATTGCCCTTCCACTCTCCACGTTGGGGGGCTGGCACCCTTCCGCTCGGGACTTCGCCAACCGGGTTGCGACTGGTACTGCCGCACAGGCAGCCATTCCGATTGCTGATGCGCAGCGAACATTGTTCGCTCGTCACGCGGCGAGACTCGTCCAGAATAACGCCAGTTGTTTGTTGGAAGGAGTTTTGAGCGACACTTAGGCCGCAAGTTGAAATTGTGTATACAGTGTATTCCAGAGAACCTCCATTCTGAGGGTATGTACAGTAAGTGGTTACCCTACTTACAGTAGTCCTAGTCTGCGATTGCTCTTAGCAGGAAAATTAAGTATACCAACCCATTCAAGTAAACCCAATTTTCCCCGAGCCGCCACAATGCGGCCACGCAGTTCGCCCGGACATCAAGGGGGTGCCGTCGACGTTACTGTTGCCCACCCCTCCGCACGCCGCCACATTTCGCCAAGTACGGTTACTGCCGGCGCCGCCGCGACACTCGCAGAGCGCGAGAAACATCGTCATTACGGCACTTACTGCAACCGAAACGATATCCTCCTCTCCCCCGTCGGGATTGATATCTATGGCGCCTTGGGCGACGACGGTAAGGCTTTTTTCCGCCGCCTTGCTTCCTTCGCTGCTTCCCGTCGTGGTTCCTCCCCTCAACAGGAGCTCCGCGACTTCGTTACCCGTTTTGCATTTAGTCTCCAAATAATGCAGGCGCGACAAGTTTCTACCCGCCGCCCGCATCCGTAGTTAATTTATAAATACCCTCCGCACGCCTCTGTGCGACATTGTACGACAAATAAAGATCTACCACCATCAAGGGGGGAAATTTGGGGTGTTTTTAATGCATGAAAAATATGGTCAGCTGTTCCCTGAGGGATTTCGTAATGGTAAAGGCTTACAATGTAAAGAAATGGCAGGAAGACGTCAAAACGCTAGAAAACTGACGGGAGGCCGGCCAACAGGCACGCTGCATTGGACATTACTGCTGCTGCGGCATGACGCTGTGTTAAGATTTCTTTGACCTTTGCGTAGGTCTCCCTTGCCCTCGTAGCGACGTTGCGTGCGACGTCGGTGCTTGGAGAGAACGGGGGGACGGACTTTTTCGACGTAACTGTCATCCACCCATTGATTCCCGCCCGCCTTCCCTCCCTGGCGCGATGCCCACTCAAGCCCCTTAACCATGCCCGCCTTGGCAAGGACACTCGCTTTGCCGAATTGATACGTTCAAAAGGCCCTGGGCATCGCTTCATTGCCCTTCCACTTTCCACATTGGGGGGCTGGCACCCGGCTGCTCGGGACTTCGCGAAACGGGTTGCGACCGGCATTGCTGCACGGGCGGCTGTTCCGATTGCTCACGCAACGCAAACACTCTTCGCTCCTCACGCGGCGAGGCTCGTCCACAATAACGCCAATTGTCTGCTGGAAGGGGTTTTGAGTGAGTCTTAATGCCGAAACGTGTAAGTTAGTATATTCCAGAGAACCTTTGTTCTCATGGTATCTCTGTCCCTACGCAAGTCAGGCCTCTTCCCTTTTATGTCTAGTTCCACCCTGCTCCACCCAATCTACCAGTCACCCGTTTCAGTATAAACCCCTTTTTATACCAACCCAATTTTCCCCAATTCACCCAATTTTCCCCCCTCTCTACTAGCTAGGGGTGGACAGCAGACGATAGGGAAAAGAGCGGGTGCGTTTAATGGGACAGATGTACTGGCTTTAACCCAATCAAATTTCATTTTTGCATTACATTGGATGCTAACCATGTCTTTAAAATATTAAATCACCCCAAATGCTCTAGCCTTAGGGTGGTGGTAGATCTTTATTTGTCGGACAATGTCGCACAGAGGCGTGCGGAGGATATTCATAAATTAACTACGGATGCGGGCGGCGGGTAGAAACTTGTCGCGCCTGAATTATTTGGAGACTAAATGCAAAACGGGTAACGAAGTCGCGGAGCTCCTGTTGAGGGGAGGAACCGCGACGGGAAGCAGCACTCAAGATAAGTAATGAATACAGATTTCTCTCAGTAAGGGATTTACGCTGTGACAATATTCGTACAAATCTCGTAGTCACGTGGCTACGAACCAATGAAAACTAGAAGAGACAAAAAAGGATGAACTCTATTTACGCAGGAAACTTTCGTGAAATTGTGAGTATTATCCCTCGCTGACAGTCACATTCGCTCGTTTCTTCAATACCCACACCATGGTGCGTCAAGAAGACTACCGCATCGGCAGAGCCATTGATCGGCGCCAGTGCCGCTTGCGTATTTTTCGGCTAGCGATGCAAACAGATGCCACGGAAGATCTGGTACTGCGAACATCACGTTGCGCTCGAGACGCTAGCCGGGATGTGTACAACATCAGCTCTCGCGTCTTGCATATCCAGAAATTTTTATTTAATCTGAATGCATATTCAGAAGAACAATCATCGCGCAGCTTTCGATTTCGAAAGCGAGATGTTGGGAAGGTATGTACAGCCATGGGATTGCTCGCGGGAAAAACGACGCGTAACGGATACCGTAGGAATTCGCTAACTGCCTGCTGCGTGTTACTCCGTCGACTCTGTTCCCCTTGCACTTGGTATGATTTGGAGCCAGCTTTGGGGATTCGCTATTCTCACCTCAGTGAAATACTTTGGGAAGTACTCGGACACTTTCTGCATTTAAATTGTCACTTGGTTACTACTTTACAGAATGGTTTGCTGTCGGCAAGAGCATACTTGTATGCAAAGGCCATAAATGAGGCAGGAGCTCCATTAGACAGCTGTGTGGGGTTCAGTGATTGCACTAAGATCAAGACCTGTCGCCCTGGTGGGAATGCAAGCAACCAAAGATCGTGCTACTAAGGACACAAAAGAGTGCAATGTCTTGTATACTAGACCATCACTACACCAGACGGTCTAAATTTCTCGCTGTTTGGTCCTGAAGTGGGTCGACGACAGGATTTAATGCTTCTACGACGTTTTGGTATCGATCACATGCTAAAACCAACGTTGGTCATAGAGGGGCGGCAATTATAGAATTAAAGTGACGCAGCGTATTAACTTCGAATATGGTTAAAATCAGCGTTCGACAGAGCCAACGCAAGCGAAAAAAGGTTATATGTAATACTTTGATGAACACAGTGCGAACTTCCGTTGATTAGAACTACAAGAATCCGAAAAAGATGTGGATGAGAAACTAATTCGCGCGGCTTCTCATGATTTGTCGCTTCCCAGTCGCCCTACTGTATATTTCGTCGGCTCTGCTATTGAACTTGAAGACCTGTATGGATAAGGGAAGCTAGATCAGCAATTACTTTGCTTGCGACGCCCCAAGCTTCGATGAGTACGTTTCTTTATAATATAAATACGGTCCTTCAAAAGAAAAAGAGTTGAATAAGCGTTCCCAGAGGGACTACTGCAAACGAGCTCGGTCCTCTACTTTTCTTTACGCACCGCTCACTCATCCTCCGTACATGGAATTAGGCCAACCTTTTGACGAGTAGCTCTAGGACGGTAACCATCTGCTTCCATTTCTCTGTGGTTTGCTTAAACTTTTCCTTCTCCATCTCGAAACGCCTCTCATCCAGCTCTAAGCGAAGATCAGTTGCTCGCTGTTTCGCCTTAAGACGTTGCAAATCTTTCGATTCTCAGTGTAATTCCACAGACATACCCTCTTGTTCCAATGATAGCCTTCTCTCTTCCACCTCCCGGCGCTCCCTCTTTTTCGCCAAAATCAATTCGGTAATCTCATTGTCTGATTGCGTTGAATCCAATCTCCGCGTTCGCTTCTGAGCCGAATGAGGAGCAC
Source organism: Kappaphycus alvarezii (assembly GCA_002205965.3). Classification (NCBI taxonomy): domain Eukaryota; phylum Rhodophyta; class Florideophyceae; order Gigartinales; family Solieriaceae; genus Kappaphycus; species Kappaphycus alvarezii. Next base: position 821,773 of record NADL03000775.1, read on the forward strand.
TGCTTTCGGCTTCCTCTTCAATCCCTTGACGTTCTGCACGAAGCTTCAGCGCCATTCCACGGATGTCTTCACCTGCAGCGACCAAAAACTTTTAATGCTGCGTCTGCTCATGCTTCCATTGACGAGTGGTTTCTGCATTCTCATCTATTTCTAGGACAAGATCTTCAAGCAGAACTTCCTTCTCTCCATGGTGTTCAATGATACCGGACGCCGCTGCATTTCTTTTAACTTGTGTCCTACACCTGGCAACGAAGCGTTTGAATCGACCGCTCAAAGTTTTGCTCGATGGTTTCTGTATAAGCTGAAACATGACGGACGGCAGTAATTGAATAAAGGAGTTATGACCTTTTTCATACAATGTATCCATTTGGCCCCATTTTCGTATCTGTGCATCTTTATCTCGAACGACCGGGGAGTGGGAATAAATAGTAGCTTTCTAGTAAACGAAAGCGTTTCTTTTTGGCTGTATGTTTGGCGGTACTGGTCGCAGCCGCATTTGTGATAGGAGAAGAAGAAGCGGAAGACCTTGAGCTTGACCCCACAGGTGATTTATTGATGGGGAGGGTTGTCATGCCTGATATGATTCTTTGGTTTTGTGCGCAGATGGAGGGAGTAGTTTGGTGACATACTGAGTTTTGTGCTAGATCGTACGAGAAATTTTTCGTGTGAAGAGCCATTCACACGAGTTTTCGTATGCATTTCACGTACAATTTTCGTGCGCGTCATACAACGGTTCCACTTGTATTACGAGAGACGAGATTTGTAAGAGATTCATACTGCGTAAACCCGCTAATGAAGAAAAGTTTCTTCTTTGTTCATATACGAACCATGTGTAAGATGCGCGCAAAATGTAGGGAAACGATGTACACGTATTACAGACTAATTGCAGTTTTCTGTTCTCTAAAAGGACACAATTCTGCAATATAGCTCACGCCACATTGCAGAATTCTGAAACAATTTTTTCTACTGTGGAAAAGGGGGGGTTTTATTGAGATGTATGGATTGGCTGGAACCCATTTGGAGTTGCAAATATGCATGTTTTCTACTATAATTCAATTAGAGCTTCTTTGCAGTTTTTTCTTTGCGTAATCTCTCTCATATCACTCGCTGACCGACTATTGAGTTAAGAACTGGATGGTGAACATCGGTCACTTGCAGTTGGGCACGGGAAATGATATCGGGGGTCCAGTGCAGGAACCCACTACTGTATATTGCTACCAAAGTGCTAACTGGGTGGTCCACGTCAGCTACGTGCACAGGTGTACGGGGCACGATAGCGTTCGCCAGAGGCGATCGGATAGTGTAACTAATGCGTCCGTATGTTCTTGTTCTGATGACTTCAACAGATGCATGCAATTTTTTCGCGCTGCGCGGGAGGTGATCCTTCACGAAGCGGATAGTAGCGGGGGAAGGCGGTCCCAGAGAATCGAAAGCCAGAGGTTGTAAATCGAAATTGGAGGCATGTGTGGGGTTATCGGAGGGCGGGGGGAATCGACGCGACAGTTTGCGTTCCATGTTAGCTACCTTACTGCGGTGCACAATTGACGCAGCACCTCCCACTCCACGGGTACCCCTTGATCGTACGTTGGCCTTGAACGGAGATACGGCGGTGACGTCGCAGACGGTGGGGCGCTTCGCAGTGCCATCGGGAGCTGGTGGTGGCTGGACGAGGATGGCAGAGGGTCTTAGCTCGGTGTCTGGCACCAGGAGCGGAACCTCAAACTGGCAGTCCAGACCGGCTGCACGGGAGATACGGCCGTCAAATACGTTGCGTAGCGAATCATGAGGGGAAAAGAGGGGGTTCATTTACTGTGACGGAAGAGGGAAAGGTTTGGATGCTTTTACTCTTGGATGATATATTCGATCTAAGTAACAGATGTTTTGGCTAAAACCCAGTCAAATTTCATATCTGAGTGTTACATCGGATGCCTGTAGTAAGCGACGTTAAAAGGTACCCTTAAGGCCACTCAGCAGACATGCTGCATTGCTTGTGACTGCTTCTGCTGCATTCATTTTAAGTCCCCACGGCACGGGCCTTGCCAAATTTTTCCATGACCCCCACAGACACGTCCCTCGCAATGTCGGTAAGCATGGTATATGCGTCCGGGTGTCAGCCGCCGAGGATAGATCTTGGTACCGGCAAAGTCTACCACTAGCGGAAATTGTAAGGAACGCTCGGTACTTGTTATGCTCTGCAGTGCTTGCCACGTTGAGGGATGCCTTCATGTATGGAAGATTTGCAAGCAGATGAGTAAATAGTGTCCTCATTGTCCTCGGTGCGAGGGCCCCCCGCTTGTGTTTATCTTGTTACCTGTACATGCCCCCCGTACCGTGTAAAATGAGGGCAACGGGTACTGGGCAGTCTGTGTCCTCATTGTTCCCGGTACGAGGGTCACCAACTTTTGTCAAAAAGTGAGAATTTTGCAATGAACATCAAGACCGTCATGTCCAACACCGCATGCCTGCTCGCCAGCATTGAGCCTGCCCTGTAAGGAAGGTCATTTGCCTGTTGGCCGGTCTCCCGTCAGTTTTCTAGCGTTTTGACAACTTCCCGCCAACCCTTTACATTGTAAGACTTTACCATCACGACATCCCTCAGGGAACAGCTGACCATATTTTTCATGCATTAAAAACACCCCAAATTTCCCCCTGTACTGTAGTTTTACTGATCAGCGACGACTTATCCAGCATAAGCAATTAGCCGCGTGAATATTACCGACTGCATCTTTTGTGCTTTAAAATAACCCAAAAATTTTCATCACATCAAGGATTGACAAGTAAACTTTTCTACAATAATGCAATTTACACTGCATAAAATAATTTTCTACATGATAATTAGTGCAAGCCAGTCTGACTATTTCGCGTTCCTGTGCATTATATCCGCGAGAGTATGCGGCATTTAAAAGAGGAAAAAGCTTTGGGTGTTTTACTTTTAGAGGATATATCCGATGTATCCCATAGTTTTTCAGACAATTTCAATTGACTCAAAACCGGTATGGACACACAGTAGTGGGAAAGAAACTACGTCTATAAAAGGCTACCTTCTGGCCAGCCATCGAGCAGGTCGCATTGGACATGACGGCTGCTGAAAGAGTACATTTTCAAAGAGGGGAAATGTGGGTGATTTAATATTTGAAAGATATGGTTGGTTGTGGTCCGGACTGTCCTACAGGGTGATCAGTACCACCTCATTTTCAAAGAATAAACTCTTAGTATTTAGGGTACAATGACACAGTACTTAACACATTATTCGAAATACTTGGACGTAAAGACAAGGGCAGGAACAACACCCATATCAACCGAAAGCTTTGCTGGCCTCACACCAGTCCCGCCTGACTGCCTCCATCTCAGTCTCTCTACTACACATACCTGCCTCCTGGTCTCGGAAAATAGCTATCCTATATCCATAGTCAGTAAATCACCCCAAATGTCACACTATTTTGCTCATCAGCTTACCTCTACAGGCCCCCCGTACTGAGGACAATGAGGACCAGTCTGTTCATCTGCGTATACTACCGTGATCTAAGACCCTATAATGAGCACGATAGATCTGAATAGAAGTAAACTCCTCTAACTGAAACAGTCGGTCAGTCACTGTACACTTCAGAGACACAATGGGTACAGAACGTGGTTATATTTGGAAGCTATCAGTTTGTGCTCCTCCGCGGGCACATTTCGGTAGAGAATTGCTGCCCTGTCGAGAGATTGTCACTCTTCATGACTTCCGACACATTGACATGACCGACAGCTTGAATATTCAGAATCTTTGCAATGAATATATGTTTGACAATGTCGTCCTCATAAATGGGGTATGTTTACGCAGAGAGGGAAGGACTTGTTGTGGGAGAGTGTGTCGATAGGAATCTTGATTGAATATTCTCACTGAACTGACTCCTACCACTTTCGGGGCACCATTGCTGATACTATTGTAGTAGTCTAGTTAGGTAGGTTTCCTGGACTACTTCTGTGCCTAGTATGGATTGTTTGCTTAAGGAGGTCCTGTGTTGCGATGACTAATAATAAAAAGACACAAGAAAGGACTTCGAAAAGCAGTGAAACAACATTATACAACTCCGTTCTTGTGACCAGGTATCGGTTATGATACCAATTGATCGCCTTTGATTCTTTTTGATGGGCCATCCCCAGCCGCTTACTGGTTTCTAGAAGAGTACATACCATGCCTTGCGGCCAGCTACCAAACTACCGCTCCTGCGACTAGCACACACATCAATCAGCGCCTCAGTTTTGCGCTGTGGCCATCGGTGACTACAGTAATCACTTCTAGTTCTCTAATGCTCACAATAGACGTTTGCCATCAAGTTGGATCTTAATTAAATATAAGGAAACTCAGTGAACGCCTACGGGAAACAACGAGAATTGTATGTTGGGACTGGAACATCCGGTTATTTCTTAGCAGTTTAGTTGTATCCTGCGGTGAAAAACATCAGTACGAAAACGTTCTTCTTTGCAAATTCCGGTTCAATTCATCGCTAGATCCACCCTTGACCTCCTCATTTTGAAACCGCTAGTCCTACCTTTTGGAAAAAAAGAAATTCTGAGTTCATTTTCTTTATGGGTCCAAATACACTAAATTACTGCAATTTCTATTCGATATTTGAAGATCCGGTCCTTTTTGAAAACAAATCGTTCGGTTCTTGATTTTTGTCGTCCTTTAAATTCAGTACTGGTATTTTATTAAGGCTGTTTTTATTATTGTCGTGAAATAATGCAAATACAATCTGTCGTATTACCTCGGATTAATTATTTCGACCAAGGCTGTCAAACTTTTCGAAGACATTAACTTATTTATTTTTCGGTATCAACCTCATTCTAACAAGAACCTTCCAATCAATCACCCCATGGCCTCACCTCCTTTGTCCTCACGATGACTAGCCGCTGATGACTAGCCTACCCCCGTTCCTCGCCATGGCCGAGGCATCCAGAGCAGGCCGTCTCTCAACGCCCTGGACTTGATGGCCAATGTGCTACGAGACTACGAGGATTACATTAGGAGGATGGGCCGGGAACTCGTTCGGGAAGGGTTTGGCCATCATGGTTTCTAGTAAGCAGAGGAGGCAGTACAGGAAGAACAAGAAGATGAAAGGGATTGGATGGGCCCATGAGACCCACTAGTGTACAACCACTGGGAAGCTGCGGTGGAGGACAGAGGGAAGATTGAGGGAGTAACCGTAATTTCAGAATCCTCTTCTGTGGATGACACGGAGTTTAAGTGTCTTGACGAGGAGTTGGAGGATCTTGATATGTCCGAGAATGTGATCTATCATTCTAAGCCGGTCGATGGTATTTTTCAAGACTGCATTGAGTGCATGGATATTTTGTAGGGCTCCTTTGGCACTGATCTTGAGGAAGAAGATTAAGATGATGAAAGCTATACACTTATTCCTATATTATCTACTATTAAACTTTGTCTTCCGGAATATTCCTTTTAAATAATTTGATCAGCCGTCTCCACTTTTGGGATTCTGACACAAAAAGGAGGTGCTACGGTGTTCTGAAAAACTGTCAAGCATAGAACTATTGTACCCATCGCAATAGAAGCAGATTATGGATGTAGCCATTGGTAAAAGAATTTACATGGATAAGGTCCTTTTTAGCTGAAATGGATGGTTCACACATTAAAAAAGCTCCACTTTACCAGGACAGCACAGGGACACAGGGGAATTGATTGGACGTTTGATATGGGACAGTTCAAGAAGGGAAAAATCTAGACATACGTCTACAACATATTTAAATATGGTCTTGTGCACTATAGTTTTATTCCGACCAGTTCTAACCTCTTCTATTCTGACAGAATTCTTAACTAAGCCGCTTTTTGGCTCAAAGCTTAAAGCTAACATATGAAAAAATGGAATAAACTGTTCGGCACAGGTAGTTGCTATGGATGAGACAAAATTTCTATAGACAATTTCAAAATGCAATAATCACGAAGAAAGGGCGCCCGAAGTGGTCATGACGATTAATGTTGACTCATACCAATTCGCAGCGTTTTATGAAAATGGATAAAAGCAAGCTATTGCATCTGTGGTAAGATTGATGTAAAAATCTCTTACAGCCGGTGTAATAATAAAGCGTGTGTGATCTTTACGTGATTTAAAGATAAGGCGAAGGAGAACATGCGAAAGGGGGGTAACAGAGAAACAGTCAGAAAACGGTTTGGTAAAAACCTTACCTGCTTGCAAGCGGTGCAAGCAGAGAGCAAAGCACTAAATGAGTAGTTGTAGCTCCCACTGAAGAGTGGTGCCGCGACCAGCGGCAGCGAAGGTAGAAAGACATACTAATGACAAGTGTTATGGAATGACATACATCTAACTTCTGTCTTTTTCAGACTTTGATGCAGCGCAATTTCCCACTCGTACTGTACTGCCACCGACAGAGCTGATTTTACTGGTCTTTGATGATCCAATTTTTATTCATACTGGTGCCTAGCGGGCACTTTTATGTACAATAAGGGCATTCTTCGATTGCAACCCCCCATTATTCTTGGTACTGTATGATCAACCCAGAGGATCTGAGGTCTTGCGGTCCGGAACAATTGGTTCCCAACTATGACCTGATATTTCCGAAGGTGAAAAGCACCTTTTAGGCCAAGTGTAGACTTTACTCATCCCTAACTTGGATCTCCAGTATTTGGCCGGCATTGAATTTCCTTTACCCGTCTTCTAAGATAAATGTAACTTAGCTAACTATCATTTACACCTACTTGGCCGCTAGGGCTCCAGACTAAACAAATACCCGGGTGTTGACTCTGAACTTGACTCCCGACTTCCGCCTTTGCAACAACCTCGCCAGCGTCAACTTTGGCTATACCCACGCTTATCCGACCGGCTTATCTCTTCTATTTTCCCGTACGAATCTATATTTTACAATCTCTTTTGTTGTACGTCTGCCACAATTGCCGCTCTGGACTCCGGCGACTATATACAAATAGGGGCTTCAAGCTTGTCGTTTTTGACAATACCCTTATTTCCAAAAGAATATACTCACCACAGCTGACCTACTTCGACATCTCCTTTTGTCCAATATACCACCCTTGATGTCTACGGTTCTTTGGACTCGAAATTTCTCTAAGTTCTAGCATTCTGCGGATCCCGGTCCGGCCCTACAACCTGGAGGATATTTATATCGTCCAACCGTCCAAATGATTAACCCCGCTGTACCATCTCAAATTCTTTTCGCCTTCGGTGGGCTGTGCAGAGTGCTTAAAGAGAAAGAGGGACTGCGAACACACTGTGCGTCTTGGTTTATGTGTGTTGGTTTTCTCATTTTCTGACGGGATTCAGTAACTAGATGAGAACAACTGCGCACCGCGCAATGCAATTTACAAATCTGGTCTCCTGACCTGGAACTTACTGGATCGACTTCTAAGTCAGGAAAAATGATCGAGACTTTTACCTTCAATAACTCTAATTCCACGTGATTTTTCTGTTCCTTGTGGTCAAACCGCCACCACTGGATGAGGAGTACTCTGACTACGAGGTATATTGTCCTCCATTGAATCTTTCTCCACTCGTACCCAAGCTGGCAACATCTTCATAACATTTTTATAACATGATATAATTTTTAACTAAAAGTTCAAAACTATTTAGTAAATTGAGAATTTTGAACCTGTATATTATGTTGTGGAATCGAATAAATCTTTTCATTGTTACTAAGACTCATTGAAGCTTGGAATAGACATTATATGATCATTTTTGAAATATTGGAGGGAATATTGTTTTGAGTTGAAAAATCTCATTCGAGGGGATTTCCAACAAGTAAATAACTTAGTTTACTTTACAGATATATTTTGGTTCCGATATGTTTATCGGGTATTATCACATATTTCATTGAACTATGTGGTTTTTAGATTTTCAGTCCCATGCAGCTGCTCAAATGATTCTTCAAGAAGTTGGAATTGAGCTGGAAATGAACTGATTGGTAACAAAATAACGAGAATTACAAATTTGTAATTTGTAATTCGGCACTCAAATACTTAAAATTATAATTCGTTTGATAGTCTTTCTATAACAAAATTTTCACTCAGTAAAAATATATGCTCACATCGTAATAGATTTCGCAAAAGTTTCCCGTCCGTTTCTATCCTTACAAGTATTTGGAATTATTTTGAAAGCGATTAGTACACTTTCGAATCTTTTACACAAAAAAACCTCCTAATGTGGTTCAAAAGTGAAACAGAATAACTTAAAACTTTCTCATTTATTGCATTTCGATCTCCAAGAATATCGTACCCGGACTTCAATGAATATAAAACGTTTTATTTTTGAAGTTTTTAAAAAATAACGTTCTTCAAAAGTCTCACGACCAAAAAGGGCGACGTAATTGAAATTTTTGATACTATTTCAGCAAGAGGCATTCAAATAAATAGTATCCAATCTGCTATATTCGCGAATTACCCAAATTTCATGTACTATATCAGAAGCGCAAAACATTTATAATGTGGATATCTGGATACTGGAATGCTTCATCGGTGTCCTGAATATATATGTAGACAAGTATGTACCTATATAAAGGTAAAATTAACCAAGAAGAGCATTTATGACGCAAATATTATTTTGATTTTTGGGCTCTAGGTAGCTCTATTTGTGAAAAACATCACAATTGAAGCTGTTGGTTAAACTTCCATACATATGTTCGAAAAATATAGCACAAACGAGATTTTCCGAGTGATATGCTATCAAATGTTATCAAATTTTAGATTAATTAGAGTCTACAAAATCTGCAAGCAGAAACGCACAAGCTGATATCAGTTCAAAAGAACCATGAATACGTATTTGAAAACTATTGTTTCCCGTTTGGCTATCACCACTCCTCTTTGGATTAGTACGGTTTCTGTTCAAGGTTTGGCTATATTATGTGTAAAAAAGGTGATGCTCCCGAGGTTTCGTTTGAATTTGATTTATACTTGATATATAAATCGACCTTGAAGTTTTTCGAAAACCAAGTAAACTCACTGAAAAGTCTGCAAAGCTACTGATTCTCCAGACTCTGGAACAATTCTATCCTTAACTCAAAAATTTTTCCCTTTCTTAGTTTGTGTTGAGAATTTCGCGAGCTATTCAGAAGTATTACATCAGAAAATTTATGGAATCAAGTTAGTATGTTGTGGGTTTAAGTCACCAAATTTTCATTGATAACAGTTGTAGTTCGGAGGAATCTATTAATATTGACGTAATGAGTTTAAGGGGAATTTAGCGTAGATTTTGCATCTTTTCGCCCTCCTTGAAATATAATGCTTCGTTTATTGTATTTAAAAAATACTATGGCATTTTTAAATAAATGCTTCACGTGTAATCCAAAACATAGTTATTTTCTCCGGATAAACTGGCGGTTATCTTCTACCATAATAGAAATAGTCTCCGGTACAGTTCCTAAACATTTGTGACCATCATACGAAAATATATGGGATTTTCAGTTTGCTTAAAAAGATTATCTGTACTTATATATTGTACATATTTTCGTCGGAAAATACTAACGACCATTCACAATTTATTTGCTAGAGAAGTTTGATTCAGTTTAGTACTATTAATAGTAACAGCGACAAATCAAATTTTTGATATAAATCCATTCTTTTGCTACATTTATAAACTTGTGCACTACTTTACCATAGTTATTAATTAAAATTTGATACAAAAGTAATGAATTTACAAGTAATATGCATCAATATCGATGTCCATACAATGCGTTTTATTTTTTAATACATTACATTTATTCTATTTTTGGTCTAAGTTGACGTTCTACAGTTTCTATGTCTTCAACTATTTTCACACATAATATCGATAAATGTTTTATTGTATAGTTGTCCTTGTACGTCGTTAGAAGCATTTGCGGCACTTTGCGATCTGATAAAACTGTTTTGGTCTATTTCAGTAACCTATCCATGCATAATAGTAAAACGCAATGACAGAATCTATTATTAGAATGAATTTCTATTGGATTAATTTTTGGAAACTTCACTGTATTTAGTTTCGACTCTTTATCACCCGTAGAACTAGGTGGAAATGACGTGTACATACTTGATTTCGAAAAATCTTTTTGCTCTATAATATTATTTTTCCCCCCTGACGAAATAAAAAATTATTCAAGTCTGTGACTGTAACGTTATAAGAAATATTAGAGGTATAATTTTTAGTGTAAAACTTTTTTGGAAAAAATGGACCTATCTTTCTCTACCGTTTACAGTGTAGCACACTTATAAATTCTGCAAAAGCCGTATAGTAGATTTATTAAACTAATTCGGGCAATTAATTGTCGTCTATGATATTTTAAAAAACTAAACAAATATTAGATAAATATAATTCAAGCCAAAAATTTATGATGATTAACTTTTTTAAGAATCATAGATAAGTTTTCCTCTTATCGATTTTTATTTGTAAATTATTTTCCTCATTGAAGATAAAAAATTTAGTAGCCCATGCAAGAAGTTTCGGGAAGAGGATATGTCAGTATTTGTTCAGTTCTGGTAGTTTACAATCAAAATTAAGAATTTGTTTATTTCAACTAGAACAATAAAAACTGTCTATTCGGCAGTCTACTATGTACATATTTTTAATGAAATTATCGACGATTATTTATGCTTAATTTGGAACTAATAGTAATCAAATATATATAACTTCTATTCTGCAATTACTTACTACTTCTCAATGAAATGTTACTTTAAAATAATTTCTTTTGTTTCAAGAGATAGTGCCGTTTAAAGCATTCTTTTCGTTTCATGAATACATAGACTGAAAATCCAGAGGGATATTCGGTAGGAAATGATGTGAGCACTCTCCCCGTTTTCCAAAAATTTGTAGAGGCAATTGTTTTCTTTCGTATTTACTTTCCTCGGAGACTGTACTTATCTTTTACTTTACTTGAGAAACAAATTTCACATTCTTATATCGGTACCAAATGAAAAATAGTTGGCACAAGGACTACGAAATAAAAAGTTAATTTAAAAAACAACTATGGCCAATTTCTGCACAAGAATCTATTCTAATTCTAATGACCGCTTTGTCCTTCTTTTCCACAGAAAAATTATTACTATACTCATCCAATTCTATCTTTTGAACCATATGACTTAAAGAGCATTTCAAAAAATATCCGAACTCCTCTCCGTGAAACGAGCACGATAAAACTTTTCTGTGTTGAAAATGGCTGTTTAATTTCTCAAGAGCTATCCTGCTCCGCTCTTTGGAAATTCACGAGAGATTTTTACTGAAATATCATAATTTTTTAGAACTCATAATTTTACAGAAACAAACTCGCATTGTATATTACTAAAAAAGTTTATTCGTACCGCTAATAACCCTTTTAGATCTACATTTAGATAAATGCATTTAATTTCGAGTTTAAAGTTGAAATGTAGAGCTAAAGTCTTATTAGATTAATTAATTTTTCAGTTTATTTCAAAAAGAACAGATAACTATTACCATGTTTCAGTAGAAATCCTGAACCAGTTCCAGATTTTATGAATTTTTGGAATGAATATAATTGATTATAGGTATAAAAAGAATCTTTTTTGCTGAATTTCCATTTAAATACTTCCTAGAATTTTTCACTTTATTTTTCCGTCTATGGTATATCCTTTCAGTCTTCTTCATAGATGTGAATAAAATTTTAAAAAGCCAAACGGCAATTTTCATACTCATAGAATAGTTTTTGGTGTACTTATTCGTAAAAATTGGTTAAGACTTTGGTTTGAGACATAATTTTCACTATTAATTCCACTGCTTCAAATATTGTACGTTTGCTAAAACTCAATCTATTTTGAATGAGAGATTACTTCAGAACTGTGTTTTAGACGTGATAACTGACAATCTCTTGGGCATGCCCCTGGAAAAAAAATCTAAAAAGTATGATTGAAGCTTGTGGGGCATTTCTAAGAATGTGGGAATAGCGTAGTAATTTAAAAAGATTTAGTTGTAGTCGTTTTCTTGCTTGTTTTCTTGGGTACTCAAAAATATGATTGATGAAAGGTATATTTTTCATTTTTTTGTCGCGAAAAGTGCCTAATGTACACAATCAAGCGAAATTTAAGCTGAAAACTTGGTTGCTAGTAATTTAGTTATAACCATACCTGGAATATAGCAGGAAGACTAATAAATAAATACATGTCAAAAATACTGTAGGCCCGCTACATACTGCGATAATATAGTACCTTCCAGGGGTAACTCTACAGTAGCTGCTGACTAATTTACAGTCCCATATGATGGTTTGGAATACTGGCCATACCCAACGGTCATAGATATACAGGATATACCTTGCATTATTATGAATAAGGGCCATAATTTGGATTCTTACGAACGTTTCACCTACGTTTTGGTCATAAAAGTACCAAAATGTACTTGAGAGGATATCTAGTATGAGCTAGCTTAACCGAGCCAGGTTTAACCACAGTTCCAACCAAATTTCAACCCAGATCTGCTCGTGTGCGCCTGAAACCCCATAGATCTACCTGAAATTAAAGAATAAAGAGAGTAAAACATATAATTTTTGTCATATCAAAGAGGAATTGATTTATGTGTTCTGAAATATTCCTTTGTTCAACAAGTGTAAATTTAAATTGTAAATTTTACTATAAAGCCACAACTATTGACAAAAATACCTCTTCGCTACGTAAAGAGAGAATGGTAAGACAAAAATCAATACAGAAAAAAGTTGCCTGTGAAGATTTTCCAATATAGTTTACACAATTATCAATCAGGCAGGATCCAAAAAGAGTGACTGTGGGTTAGTTGAAAATGTTCATTAATGGAAAGAGCTAGCTTCGTCTTTTCATCAATTAGGAGCAATATTCCAATTAAATTCCTCTTATATTCTGTGTTCGCACTGCTACAACAAATTGCGCTAGAAATGGAACCTATGCCCTATTTATTGTACAATGATTCACTTTAATTCGCTAATATCGAATTTAACCCTAGCGAGAAAGTATAAATAATGTACAATTAATGCCAAAAAATTCATTGCAGTCAGTCTTGTGGACTATTTTTAGACGAAGCAGGATAATGATGAGGATGAATCATTGCTATAGGAACGAGCCAAGGAATGCACACAGAACATGTATATCATCTATATAGAATCAAAATATACTCAGAAAAGGCTATGAAGTGCATAAATATTTTCATTATACACTTACACTCTCCGATATACCTTCAGGACCCTCAAATCTGACTTGTCCTAAATCAAGGCCATACAAGAATGTGGACACACCTTCAGTATTTGGAGTTACTACCATATAATTCCCTTGAAACTTGGCAAAAAGACATCAATTTGTTCCATTTCATAGTCTACAAACAGTCATGCGAAAATACAGTACTGTTCACTTTCTAAAGCATGTATACATATCTTCATTTTATTATATTAATCACTCCTGTCTACAATAAGGATAAGTAAGATCTCGATTTCGAGTTACTAGGCTATGCTCATGAAGCTCTCATAGCAAGTAGAACTACGGCACATTGAAGATATTTCATTGATATAACCAGAATTTGTCTTTTTCTCGTTATGATAGTGTAAATAGGAGGACGACCATATTTATTGGGGTGTTCGGTGTTGAAGAGATGGATAGAAGAGGTTATTCGCAGTTAATTTGAAGATTGAAGAAGGCCTTTAAACTTTTTGACGAGGGCCGCAAAGTCTATTGTTTTCAACTTCTTATTTCCATAAAAAAATATGCGACCATATTTCGAAAAGCGGAAGACTTACGCTGATTTAATATTTGAAACAATTGGTCGGCTGTTGCGAAATCGTAGTTAACAGAAATTTGAGGACATAATGAAACAGAAAAAAACTGAAAAAGTCTGGGGACGAAAAGTGTGACGTAAACTTCGACAACTTGAGCAGGATAAAAAACCTGGGATCAAGAAGTACGTAAATAAAACTTTTTAATATAATGCAACGTATTTGGATTCGAAATGGAAAAAGGACCTCCTTCGAAATGAGAAGTACGATATTGGTTGCAACAAATACAAACCTCGATGTACCAGTTCAGCTCTGACATTATGCAACAGTAGACCGTAGATAAGTAGTAGAGTACTCTCGAGTGATTTATATCTCCAAGTAAAGAATAATGTACTGAAGGAGAGTAGTGAAGTGAGAACTTTTGCAGTAATATTAAGGCAGATTATTATTAAAATATTGATGACACGTAATATTGAAAGTTTGCTGTCCAGTTGCTACAGTGCCTCGCTGGTGAATTGGGGGAAATTTATGAACATAGAGCCGGTGCAACTGATTCGCCATGACGAAAGGGAAACTGACAGCCTTTCAGATGATTAAAAAGAAGAATGAAGAAATGTGCGATTCGTACTGCACCGATGTGAAGATTGAGAAAATATTTTAGTCTTTATCCTAGTTCCTAAGTTGATACTAACTGTGGCACAATGGATTTATTCGAGGCTCACAGTTAATCTTCATTGTGAATCGTCGAGAAACAGCATACTTATCTATTTTACCCTATTCTCACTATATACAGTGTGGAATACTTGTGTGTACTGCAGATGATATTTTATAGTTTACTGGATATAATTATTGGATTCCTATTTTCAGGAAATTTATAGTCCGGAGGAATGTCGACCAGGAAAATACTGGAATAATTATTGCCAAGTCTGAATTATTTCCACCACAATTATCGAACTTTTACATGACTTTGGTAGCAGATCTACCCTAACCTATCAGTCTATATAGTCATGGGTTGGTAGAAATAATTCTTTATCGTTTGGGTCATCGACCTATCTCCATCGATCATCTATTATTAAAATGGTTTTATAATCATATTTTTACTTGAGCTTTTTCATAACATTATTTATTATTAATTAAGTTGAAACTCTTTATTCTTGGACCTAACGATCCCATCATTTTTAGCAACAAATACATTTATCAGTACTGTAAGTCATTATGTGGATCCCCCGTCTTGCACCGGAGAAGGAGCGGAAGAGTTGGACGTGATGATGGAGGACTGCGTTCGAAAATTGGCGGTGGTGGGGGTACTAGACTCGAAAGTATTCCGAGAACTCCAGCTGCCCGGCAAATTTCAAGGACACGAAAAATTCTCTCGGGATCGGACTCACCTCCGCGAAGAACATCACGGCTGCGGCATTCTTGGCTTCTAGCTCATCATCTAGCAAGCTTTGCAAGACCTTGCTCCCAACTCCCATTAAGGAACTGGGAAAATACGAAACAGCTGCAGTCGCCTATCGGAGGTGGTCGACATCTTGCTTGCCGTGTAGGATTATACCGTTCAGTGTAATTTGCTCGCAAAAAACACCATCGCAAAAGACGCTGACGGACGCAATCCATGAAGCAGTGCAAGAACGAATTTCTCTTGGGGATTCGCGGAGGCAGGCGTTTCGCGCGTCTATGGCCCTCCCGGGAGCTAAGGAATGAGTGCATTGTCCCCATGCCCCGGACTACAGACAAGCATTGAACCTCGAGAATTCTCGGTATGGCTTTAATACTACTGTCAAGTCCCGCTTTTCACCCTGGCACGCCATGCCCGAGAAGGAATTACCCGGAAACACTCGATGTACATAGCGATCATCTCATGCACTACTTGCATTGAGCCCACAGGATCAACCGACACTCGCCAAGTATATAACCGACCACATCTTCCATGCATTAAAATAACCCAAAAATTCCCCTCGCCAAGTAACCCTTCTCGCATAAGACCTGGCAAGAGCTGCTCGTCATCCTGCCGTAGTCGATTGTGGTTGTCTGGAAAACCATGGGATAGATCGGATACATCTTCTAAGAGTAAAACACCGAAACCTTTTCCTGCCGTAGAGCCACGCCATAGTCTCTACCGCACGAGACCCGAGATCCAGGCAATAGGAAGCTGCGAAGGGACCGACTTTTTTGATTTTACCTTTGTGAATCCCCTCGCTCCCTCCAACATGAGAGTGAGGGCCTTCAACCCGATATCCTCTCTGAATGCGGCGCGAAATGCAAAGCAAAGAAGATACCAACCTTTTATCGCGATCTCTAACAGAGGTAGGCTGGTGCCTGTGCCAATCTCCACTCTTGGAGGGTGGCACCCGGATGCATGTGCAATGCTAAATGACGTGGCAAGGAACGTGGCCGTGAGGGCATTGGAGACGTACGGAAAGATTCGGGGGGTTTTGACTCAAAGGCACGCCGCAGCAGCCGTCATGTCCGATGCGGCCTGCTTGATGGCTGGCCTGAAGGTAGCTTTTTAGGGAGCGTAGTTCCTTCCCCATTACTGTGTCGGTATACCCCTTTTGAGTCGATTATGGTTGTCTGAGAAACTTTAGGATACATCGAATACATCTTCCATCAGTTAAACACCCAAACCTTTCCCCTAGAAATAGGAAGTAGAAAGGGTGAATCTGCGAGCGTTTTCAGAAGTAGGGAAATGTGCGGTTGGTTTATTGCGATGGTAAAATAGGTTGAATTTATTCCGCAAAGCTGTCCCAAGAAATCGAGGAAGCGTTGATCACTACTTGATGAATTATGATGGGAAGTAGTCGGGGCTAATCTTACACCATTCTTGTAAGAGCACCCTCTCCTGCTCGTTCCTAGCGTATTCACATGCCTCATTCCTTTCGGGACGCAGTCATCAGTGCCACTAAGCAGTAATGCACCCAAACATTTCGCCCTCAGGGAGAGGAAAGTACTGGAAAATTCTCTGGGGGCGCATTCGCAGCTCAGAACTGGTTGTCCATCTTTGGCAAAGAGACATTTCAAAACTCTGACTCTCTTGCATTAGGTAAAAGCCACGGAATGGCGGTAGTTGCAAGTACATTCCGTGGTGAGACAAGAGGCGCCTGAGCCTGATTCTCTTTCTGTTTTTCGCCAATATCTGACCATCTCGGATCCTTCACTGCTTAACCACCGACGAATGTCATGAACTTTTAGGATACTGGGGAATATTTTCTTCCGCATGAATAATATCCTGCATACAAGAAGCTCTGTAGCGTTTATGCGATGCACAATGCCAGCTTGTGATTCCAACTCTTCTATAATGCCGACAAAAAAGCCCCACAGTTTCGTTGCAGGTTGGATATAATTCATTGATCACCAGCTGATCTTGCAACCCTACATCCCTTGCATGTGAGGCCCAATTCGTGAGTATCCCCATTGTTCGGCGGCCCTTTGGAACAGGAAGTACAAACCAATTCGTTCTCATATGATCTGGATGTTGTCTGCTGCCGTTCATAATTATAAGACCATCGTAGTTAACATATGGTGTTATCCATGACCGTAATTCCGTGACATTGACCCGGGTATCTGCATCTGAGTAGAGCAGCGGAGCAGGACCAATAAGGTAGTCATCGACAAGCAATCGAACACGGCACCAATGAATGGGCAAGTAGCCTCCATTCAATCGAATTTTATCGGCCTCGAAAACAATTACATTGAATCCCATGCCTACGTACGAATAGAGAAAGTGTTTTGTGAAATAGAAAGAGGGAGTAACGCACGTGAAAATAGTTCCATGGGGAGTTTGGGTAGTAATATTCGCCACCAGTCGCACCTCATCCCTGATCTTGAATGCTGATTTAGACAAGATTAGACGAGGACCGAACGGGGCAGTGATGCATGCGAAGAACTTGTGATGGATAACCAAAATGTAGAGTGCGAAAGCAAGGAGAACCATGAGACTTAAATCACGCGTCATTGTCTCTGTGTCATTTTGTCTCTGTTGGACAAGATATGTGAATGTGCGACCTTTGTGAGTTCTTGATCAGCCTTGTAAAACTTGGACTGTCAAATGGAGTCTTCATGTTGAACTCTTCTACACTCACTGTGCTGGACGTTCCCGATTACACATCGCTTGCCTGACTACTGGCGAGTTTTTCTGCGGATTGAATTTATGGACAGTAAAGTTTAACTGCAGTGAAATTGATTAGAAACGCACTACAGTGGATACAGAGACAATGCAAGCCAGGCGACTGCAGCTGGATAAGTACCTATCGAGTGAGCGGTACCGCTCCGGTCCAGAGAAGTGCATTTGTATCTTTTTGGGTTTTGGCTAGGAGATCCCAATTAGCTTTGTAATTTTTGTACGTAGCATTAACAATGGCCATGAGAATATTGGATTACCATGCCACAAACATGTACGACTCTCAAAAAATCCTTCAGTATCAGGGTTGCTAGAGTGCACGTTTGTTGCTCAGGCAGAGGAAATGTGACCATGCTGGAGTGAAATCAGTCCGACTGCACGGTCACAACTTCCGGACACTGGCTATGAGTTCATTTATGAAGGAAAGAGTAATGAGGGGTTTGAATCATAACCCAGGTCCCTCCTGCGACTCGAGATTCGAATAACAACCCGTGGTTTTCGACTCTCTCCCCAAACCAAATTGTTTTTCGAAGAGTTTGCAACCCATGTTGACAGGAGTGCCAAACATCGGACGCTAATATTTGCACGCCCATCTACCAGCTCATCACTTGAGCCCTGCGATCAGTCGGTGGCTGTGACCATCCCTGTGCGGCCGCCAAGACATTAAAGGTTTTCATAGCTGTGTAAATGGGGGGTTAATTTACTGTGGTAGATATGTGGGTTGGTATCCAGTAAATTTGTACCGGAGCGTAGATATCGTATCATTGTCAAGCCAATTGCGAAACCGTGCAATGCGTCGAAAGTCATAGCTTAGCGTTTGTATTTTTTCGTTTCAGAGGTGTGTAATTGACGAGCAATGATTGATCAGTTTTTCAGGCTCCAAGGGTGTTGCCATTCCGTAAAACCTATGACAAGAGTTTGAAGGAAGATAATTGGCCATCGAATAGTCTGAAACCTACAACACGTTGGTACGACTTTCGGGGAATGAAATGCGAAGTGCCAGAGTTTGAGCGCAGTGGTCAGCCATCCCCAAGATGCCTACCGTGATCCGAAATGAAACTTTACTTCATTGAGTATCTATCGTGTACACCCATCGGTCTGCTATCTCGCTCTTATCCTCCCGCCACCCACAGCTGTCTTCGTCGCTTACAGCTACGGCACTGTTCGAGCGTTGTTCATCGCCGGTCCCCGGCGAAAGGCTCCAGTCTGCGATCACAACTGAACTCATGCTATCGAAGTCCGATAGCTTGTTCTCGTCCGCGGCAGCCCACGACCGAGCACGGCTCCTCTCCGTGCGCACATCCTCCGCATCGTCTGTTTTCTGTCCGCTTCCTCACCACCACCGCGGTACGTACACGTCCTCTTCTGCGTGGAAGGTCGCTCTGGCTCTCCGTCTCGGCATCGCGCCATCACCTGGATCTACTCGCTGGATGGTCTGCTCCGAGCGCTCAGCCGACGTCGCACCCGTCTTAGATCCAAGTGGTCAACACGCGTTGACCTGCAAATACGAAGACGGAATGACTGGTCGTCATCACATCGCTCCGCAACGTTCTTGCCCGCTACTGCGACGAAGTTGGGATCGTCGCCCTCGTCGGGCATCCGATCCTCTACCAGGTTCCCAACTCATCTGGGCATTTGGAGTACCCCGCCTTGCGAATGGACATTTACGTTCCCGCTGCCTACGGGCTTCACAGTACCGATATGGCCGCCGACGTTACTGTTGCCCACTCCTCCACTCGCCGCCACATCTCTCCAAATGCCGTTACCGCGGGCGCTGCCGCAACACTCGCAGAGCGCGAGAAACATGGTCATTACGGCACTTACTGCATCCAAAACGATATCCTCCTTTCCCCCGTCGTAGTTTATATTTATGGCGCCTTAGACGACGACGGCTATGGTTTCTTCCGCCGCCTTGTTTCCTTCGCTGCTTCCCGTCGGGGCTCCTCCCCTCAACGGGAGCGTCGCGACTTTGTTCCCCTTTGTGCGTTTAGTCTCGAAGTGATGTAGGTGCGACAGGTTTCCACCGGTCGCCCGCATTCGTAGATTTCTGAACACCCTCCGGACGCTCCTGTGCCATACTACTGTACAGTACTGTACAACTCGTAGAGGTTTCCCACAGTACTTACAGTACTGTACTGTAATGTACAGTAGTGCCATAAATTCAGCGCTGTTGAGCCCCACCAGGTCCAGCTGGGCCGCTCGGTCCCCTGATGATGCATTTGAATAAAAGGCCACCTTTTCCCCCAGATAGTTAGGCTACAAAAAAATACTCTAGCTAGCTCTATAGTGGTGCATAGAATAGAGAGTAACTTTATGGCATCAGTAAAACGGGTGTCCGCTGCATCATCCGAAAATTTATCACTATATTGCTAGCGAAGTGCTAACCGGGTGGTCCACGTCGGCAACGTGCAGCGAGAGGGGAAGAAAGTGCAGAGGCAGGCATATTAAACTGCACTGTACAGTATTGTACAATAGCAACTGGAGATACTGTATTGTAGAGTGCGAACAGCATGGCGTATTTGGGTGATTCCTGGAGGGTCGCAGAAATCCTCATACTTTTGCTGCTTATACGTATGAAGTTTTGCGGAGATTTTAAAGTTAGTCAACTGCAGTGCTCTATGTAGTGGAGAATCTATGTAGTTGTTTCGAGGGGGTGGCGCTCGGAATTGTAGCAAAGTCTTCGACTGGCTAATTCTATCGCTGTTGGGGTACTCCGTCGGCGGAGGTTGGAACCAAAGCGATAACACAACAATACAAATGAAACGCACACGGGGGGGGGAGAGGGGGTGGCAGAGCAGGACGAGGCCTACCCGCCGGCGGAAAAGACTTTAATATCTGGATTTTGGAAGTTACTGTTCTCATCAGTAGTAGCAAAAAAGTAATAACCCAGAAAATAAATCAAGCCGACGTAGTCTGTAAACATTCACACTCTAGGTTATTTTTTAGTTATTTTCTATTAATGTGTAGTCACTTTTTATTTCTATCAATCTCCGCGGTATGTGACTCTAAACACGCCTGCCTCACTTCTAAGACGCCATGTAAATCACAGTTTGGTTGGTGGCACACTTAGAAGTTAAGGAAACCCCTTTTCTATGGTCACCTATCATTTCTTCTGTTTTCTCTATTTCGGAACCTAGAACTTTTATGAAGGACTTTTTTCTGCAGAGTGAGTCCCGTCGCCTGAGAGGGTAACAGCGATGTAAAGAAGTTCTTGTTCTTCTAAGAAGATGTAGTGCCGACCGGCAAGCTTAGTCAGCAGAAGATATTATCACTACTCGGAGACCTATACGGAACCGCGTTCTAGTTCTTCTACGATTCCCTCGCCGCTCAAAGGGGGCTTATTAAAGATGTCAAGAACTACGCCTTCGTAAAGTAGAAATTCTTTGAAAATTTAGATTAGGAAAAATAATCCCATAGAATCACCCGTAAGGTATTGAGAATCGGCTTCAAGATCAAATGCATACCATTGTTCTCGCAAAAATCGAAGTGGCTATACGTTAAGACTGGTTCCAACAATATTGAAATATATGGAATACTTAGGACTGCTGTATGTCTACATGAGCAGTTGCAGCAGTTTCTGTTATTCCGAAGGCCGAAAAAAGACCCCGGTGTAGATGAGGATTCGAATACATTTGAAGCGAAAAGAACCGGGTTCTCGAAATCCTAGTCTCAAGTTATGGTATTTCCGCAGGCAACAACCTTATTTAGTCAAGACATTTGCTCAAGATACATGGAGGATTAAGTGGATGCCCTTGCTAAATACCTATCGCGCCCCACTCTTCTCTTGGAGCAGAAGCAGAGAAAAGAGATACCATTGCGGGACTATCTTTGTCAGTTAAGAAAGGAAAATCGCTCCTGTTGGAACAAACTCGGTCATGGAGCATCTAAGTACGAGAAAAATCTGCACCGTTGTCACTGTTGCACCTTTACGGCCTATTTTGGAATTTTTATGTTAACTATTTGTCTGTGGCGAGAAATTGGCTTTCAGTGCCTCGAAATATCACGTTAAAAGGGATATTTTCGAGTGAGGGAGCAGGATAACGTTTTCCATGAATGTAAATTGGAAACCGATCAGGAAATCAAAGGGGTCGCCAACGCGAAGAGAGAATTTTCACATCGAACCTTTGACTAAAATGCCTCATGGAGAGGATCACAAGGAAATTACATTATCCGGTTGCTTGTATAATCCAAAAAAATTACAAATAATACCTCTAGTTCCTTCAACAGAAGAATTCCCTGTTTCGGACCAAAAGAGGAAGCAAAAAAATAAAAAAAGATTAAAATGGTTCAAGTAAGCTTGAAGAACACATCGAAAAGTACAACATTATCGCAGACATCTATCATGTCAATCGCAATCACTTAGCTTCTTCAAGGGTATGCTGAAGGAGCTGCAAACTTAATTTGAAATGATTTGGAAAGATGATTTTGCCCAGAATTGCCATCCTTACGGACAAAGTATCGTGCTTGCGGAGATTAGTGAGGCTAAAGCTTTCTTGCATTGATTCATGGCCGTTCTTGACTCTGGAGCAGTACTGGACGTAAGGTTTGCGGAATTATCTAGACTCCTCTACCAACTGTCGAGCGACATGTCGCGGAAAAGTATTATCACAAACAGAGACAGCGCCTCCTTTATTGGCTCTTTGTCCAAGATTACAATCTTTTTTGGGTACCAATCGGTCAATTTGGACAACCTCGTGGTGGTGAAGTCTCCATTTGATCTGTATGTTGGCTTATCAACCCTCTCTGTTAGGTTTGCAAATTTGGACATCAGGAATCTCCGAGTTCTTCTGCACTTGGGCTTTGAGGAAACAGTGCTGCCTTTAGAGCAAGAAACAAAAGCATCCTAGAAGCAGTTGATGAACAGTGAAAAGATTGAAAGGCCTAGCAAATACTTTAAATGTGACTCTGACGATGGTCCCGAGTCCGCCGACACTTCAGAACGATAAATAGTCGTCACGATCCGTGTAAACATTTACAAGAGCTCCAAAAACTCGTATAAAGAACTAGACGATAAGTTCGCAGTGGCCGTTGGGGAAGGATGCCAATTAAAATAAAATGAGGACATAAAAGGGGCACAAGTAGCCCGTCCTGCTCATATTTTTGAAGAAACAGAAGAAAAAAATATGTCACTCCATGACACTAGCATAGTCTCATGGACGACCAAGGGGTTCCGCTCCGCACCGGTACCGACAAAAATTGGATTAGAGCTGAAGCATGACAACCCTACTTACTTTTTATCCCGTCGGATGTCTCCTCGGCACAGCAAAATTGCTCCCTTTTATGTGGAATAACGTACTGTGGACGGGCGAATGAAGGAATACTGCTGCCCAAAATCGAAGAAATATTCAATGAATTAGAAGAGGGGAAAATGTGGGATAATTTAATATTTGAGAGAAATGGTCGGTTTTTGTCCGGAATATCCTACAGGGTGCGAATCAATACCTCTGAAATTACCATAAAATACGAATCAAGGCCTCCCAGCAGATAGGCTGCGTTGGACATTATGGCTGCGGCAGCGTGCCTCTGAGTAAGTACCGTACGGACCTTACCATATGACTTAGAGTGAAGCTCCGTCTGTATAACTCTGTATATATTTGCAGATCATTAGCAGATACACATGAGAGAAGAATTCAAAGAAATAAATATCTTCGTGTGCAGCTTGGGTATATTAAAGTTCGAGGTTATTTAATTCAGCCTGATGAACGAGCCGTCTATGTGCTCCGGCCAATGATAGAGTATATCTTCAAAGATATACCCTTCGCTCAGGTATATCTGGACGACGTCTTTGTTTTTTTCAACACGGTCAAGGCTCACGTTTGACATCTTCGCATCGTCTTCATAAGCTATCGGAAAGGCCGAACTAAAGTTTCAAATCAAGAAGAGTGCCATTGTAAAGTATAGTGTCAAGCTTGGCAGCGATTTAGTTTACAATGAAGGAGTTCACTTCGACAAGGAGAAGACCGGTAATAACGAAGAAGCACCAGTACTAAGAAATACGACTTAGTTGCAGAACTTACTCGACTCAGCCCGTTACTCTTATCGCTTCATAAAGTAATTAGCTGTTATATCTGCCGTCCTTCACGGTGTAGCTTTCAGAAATAAGAAATACAGTTAGACAGAAGAGATGAAGGAGGCACCCGAGGTGCTAAAAGATAGACTCACATCCCCGCCTATGCTGGCCTTTCCTGACATCGATAAGCCGTTCATTGCGGTGATGTATGCCTAAATTATTGGTGCGGGAACCATTATTGTTCAGAAGAAAGAAGAAGAGAAAATACATCAGTGAAATATGCAAATCGGACCACGAACTACGCTGAGGGGAACTATTCCGCATTTAAGATGGACTTCTTTGCATTCATGTACGCAATAAGGAAGTTCAGAGTGTAATAATTTTCAATAGGGCCCTTAAAACTCGTAATCAAACATGACGCCATTCAGTAGGCCTTCAAAAAGCAACTTCTATGGAACACTGGCAAAATAGATAGACGTTCTAGCCGAATAAGATTTTGAGGTGGAATATAGTCCGTACACAATTAATGCAGCTGCCGAGTAACCTTCAAGTTTAGTGCAAAAATGTACTCTAAAGCGCCCCAAGTGTCGACGAAGGAGAATTTGTTGCCGCATTGGTATCTATGAGCTCGACCGAGACTTTCGCGATAGAACCGCATTTGGTCGATATAGCCAGCTACAATGAAGGGCTTAAATATCGTAATAAGATACATCTAGGTGTCGCTTGATTTAACGCACCGCAAAATATTTCATGGTATGGGAAGAATAATTGCTGGGACGTACAAATAATGGACTCTATGCGATATCGACCATCAGGTACAGGGCCGGGATTGTGAAAACGTTACATGACACAGTTGGGCACTGAGATATTGAGACAATAAAAATTCGTCTTCGACCGATATTGATAGCCTCAAGTCCATTGGAACGTTCCAAATTACGTAAAAAGCTGCGAGGGATGTCAAAACGCCCAATATTCTCTCCCTTATTGGACTACACTGATAATTACACCCAAAAATATTTAAGGACTGACCCTATAGACTTTTAAGGACCCACCTAAGGTCAAATGTGGGAAATAAATTCCTTCTTGTCATCTTAGAGCATCTTAAGGGCTGATCGACTTCCACCGCAGCGAAATACGCATCCGCAGAAACTGTGACACATTTGTGGGAAAGGAGATAATATGCCTTTTTAGTCACATAAGATCCGTCGCATTAGAAATGCTGGGTTTTTTACCGCAAATAATCTCGTAGATTTTATGAGGAATAACGGAGTAGAATGGAGCACCATATTGGCTTACGTCCCCATGTCGAACTGGTACGCTAAAAGATTGTTTCGCGCTATCAGGGTCGCATTGACGAGGATGGTAATTATACAATGAACCGAATAGGAGCAGTTCATTCCCAACTCTTTTATGACTACCGACGGGTACGCGTCGTAACAGTTGCTTTTTTGTTATAAATCATGGATGGGGTTGTTCTATTCATGGATATGTCCGATCCCGTTTCATTGATGCAAAAAAATTCTGAACAACATCCAAAACTAGATGCATTTCCTACATTAGCGTAACAAATGACCAGAACCGATACGCAGTTGCAGAGGCTTAATAAAGAAAGTGAGGTTGGGCAGTCCCAATAGTTTAACGTTTACGATTTGGTCCTGGTTGCCAATAGACAAGCCTTTAAGTTATTCAAGCGACCTTCTTTCCTGTCCCGCTTCTTCAAACCAAGGCTTATGTGGAAAACCGCGCCTCTGTGCTATTGGATAGCTTCTTATGATGGTACGTATTCCCGCTAAGCCATTCATGCGAAGCGCCTGGTCCCATGCAATCTACCTCCTGATTTTCTTAAAAATTAGCTCGTAGGGTTGGCCTTAGTTCACAGTTTATTGCGCGTTAGGGGAGAAATTCTGCATGGTGCGGGCTAAGACCGATCGATGAATTTGTACACTTGTACCAAATGACATAGCTCGGCTTTTGATAAATACTAGATGATACCTTCGCCTTAAAGCTTCCGATACGGCCCGCGATATCGGCCAAATATTCGTCGACGGGAATCCAAGCGAATCATAGGCTAGCGGGACAAACTTCCAGCTGAGAAGCTGGCGTACTGGTGAAGTATAGCCAGGAATGGCGGGAATTTTTGGTCGAAAAGTCCCTCAGTAATATCGTCTCATGTTAGAACATTTGAAAATCCACCTACCGAAAAAATTTAAATCAAATCAAAACAACCCACTTTCGTTCTCTCTCAAACTCTAAAAGGTACAGTGTTAAAGATTTTGCCACGAACAAATGTGAAAGAAATCATACGAGAAATGGCAAATGTTAAGGACAGGATGGAACAATCCTACCCGGACGCACTGGCAGAACAGAATTCTTCGATGTCACCTTAGTCAATCTCTCAGCGCCCTCGAACAGTAAAGGAACGAAATTCAACCTTGTCAACCCGCGCAAGGCAGCAAGAATGGCGAAACACAGAAGATTCGAGTCCTTCATCGCCTCTTCCCCCAGAAGTAGGTCGATCCCCGTCCCCATCTCTACCCTCTGAAAATGGCACCTGGGCGCTCACGCGTTGCTAAGCTACGTCGCTCGCAACGTCGCTACAAAGGCAAGGGGGATCTACACAAAGGTCAAAAAAGTCTTAACGTAACATCATGCCGCAGCGGCAGCGATGTCCAATGCGGTGTGCCTGTTGACTGGCCTCCAGCCATTTATCACCTCTGGCGCATTCGCGTCCTAGCCCACATAAGCGCCAAGGAACTGCGCTCTACCGTCAGAACCTCTGCCGTGGGAGCTTGCACAGCCGTTACCGCTGCCGCGACAAGTGAAACGACCTTCGAAGGCGCCGCCACATCTACCGACGACGTGCCTTCTACAGACCATGGAGACAAAGCGAAGAATGCTAGCAATATCGTCTTATCCGCTCTCGCTGATCATCCTCTCCGTGTAGTCCGTTAGATCGTTGGAAACCCTACCCCGATGTTGGCGAAGTTGGACTTGCGATACGATTCGAAGTCAAGCGCCGCCAAGATTGCCAAGAGAGGTGAACTCGTGTCTGTAAGGTACACGTCCGCTCAGAACGACATGATCAAACACGTATGCAGTCTGGCTGGTCTGGTTGAACAGCTTGCCAAAGGGGGTCCCCCTCTAGACAGTACGTTAGCCGTCAGAATCCTCGAAGCCTCCATACATGTCGACAAGTTGATGCCTGTCACTGCATTTATCAAGACTCTGGCGGAAAAGGACCTCAACCGAGAGGACTTCAGCTCCCACTTCATTGAGGAGGAGAAGTCCTTAAGGTCGGGGAATGACTTACCTGGACGCGTTGCACCCGCGAAGACTGCGCGCGTGATCTGCCACGGGACCACTCACCCGACGTACCGCTGCTCCCTCAACTCGCTAGACCCCAACAACCGGTTCAACGTACCATAGATTACCGTGTCGGACATACTGGTAGCTCGTCATAGCGACAGAGCGTAACACAGGTCCGACGGCAAGGGGAAGAGTAGAGGCCAGACTGAACGCTCCGCTGTGGCCAAGGTTCACAGTAGAGGCCAGCCCTATCGTAGTCCGGAACGCATGATGCTAGACAGTGGAACCAATTCCCATATGGCAGCGAGGGCCGATTAAGTTCACGGGCAGTCGTCTTGTGCCGTCAAAATACGGTTGGCCGATGACTCGGCGGTGAAGCCCTCTTCCAAGGGTGTTTTAATGTAAGGTGGGCGACAATGACGGGAAAAGAAAGTGACTCCCTCAGACACTCTGATTGTTCCCCTCCTTCCTTCTAGTTTGTTGTCTGTACCGGTACTTGTGAACAAGAACATAGCTGTGGCTTTCATGCCCAGGTAGGCAGTTCTCATCGACCTTGAGGACGATTGCCCCGTGCTGGGACGCAACGGGCAGGCAAACGACGGACTGTTCTACATAAAAGACCAGGACTCCGCACCTATTGTCCATCCGGTCGCCAACGAGACTGAAAAGGCCATTAAAGCCTTTGTGCGTCGGGCAAGCAAGTTAGAAGTACAGGATTGGGCCAACTCTCCAGGGGAACTCGAGATAAAAGAAGAAGTACACCAAGATAACCAGATAGAAACGAACACTATGGATCGCGCTTGGGACGAACCCAAAATGTGGCACCGCCGTTTGGGCCACATTGCATCGCTGGACAGCGTCAAGACCCACATCAAATGTGGGCTCTTACCAAATGTCGATAGTGGCCAGTTTGACTGGGAGTTATGCACCAATGTGAAGTACAAGAATCGCTTCTCGCGCTCACTCACCTGGTCCCAAAATGTCTTTCGACTCCAGCTGGACACGAAGGGTAAAATTGAAACCACGTCCATGGATGGAAACAACTTCGCCTTAACCATTGTGGACGAGTACAGTCGGTAAACTTCCCTATGGTCGATGAAGACCAAAGGTAGGGCCTACGACATACTGTTTTGCTTCGTCAGGCACTTGGAAAAGCAATCGTGCCACTCGGTCTGAACCGTGCATACGGAAAATGGGTCCGAATGAAAGCGTGCAATGGCCTATCTGGCCGTCCAAGGGGTAAACATGACCGTCCCAAATGCGTACAGTCTGTAGTTTAATGGGTTGGCTGAATTCACGCACAGTAGGATCCTCTCGGCTGCCCGGAACTGCCTACAGGAGGCCAAGGTACCTCCGCCGTAGTGGAACTACGCTTTAAGCCAAGTGGCAGACGCGTGCAAATCTGTTATACACCGCAATACCAAGCTGGTTCCCTATGAGACAGTGTTCGGACGCGCGCCACCCAATCTGGCGCGTCTACATCCCTTCACTTGAAAAATTTTGTACCCCCCTCCGGTCAAGAAGCTGGCCACGTTCGTACCTCGCTTGCGCCGCGGTGCTTGCCTGCTCCGTAAGAGTGGCGGACTGTGCCTCGTGCTGACGTCCGCTCGGGCCGTGCGAACCAAAAAAATCCGCTTCAGAAAGTCTGTGTTCCCCGGATTGGTGGTCTGGAATGTGCCCAATTGGACTCGTATACGGTTGGTGACAGTTATGGGTCGCTATCAGCATAGTCCGACTCCGCTATGGACGGCCTTGACCCTATGGAGGACGCTAAAGTAACATCTGAATCGGAAGAAATAGCCTCCGAAGAAGTAGGCGATGCCTTGACGACGGGCTGTCCAATGTGATCAACCAAGGTGCCCTCACCTACGTCCCTGAGAGACCAAGCTCGTTAGGAGAAGAACCTACCGATAGCAACCAAGGGTAATCAGAAAACCAAGTGGATTGCGATGCGCGGGACGAAGAGGAAGATGGGCAAGCTAGACCAATTGGACGGTACTCGTTGCGACAGCAAAGGCGCGTACACTACTCAAAGATGGCCCTGCTGGACTCAATCTGCAGTGGAGACATGCTCAAGATGGCCGTCGCGCTGCGCAGTTCCGAACAGGCCTTCTGGATGCACACTGTCACCGAAGATGTTTTCACCCTGTCGGCCAACAGGACATGAAAAATCTGTTAGCCAGCTCCCGATATGCCTCGCTGCCCTCTAGGGTCATCCTTCGGCTTGAAAGAGACTCGATGGGACGGCCTGCATGGGTCAAGGCCCGGCTCGTCCCCTGTGGCTGTGGCCGTGGGTTTACTTATGTTAACGATAAATCCCACCTTGGCTTCAGGGTCAAAATTGAGGTTTACCCAGCGATTCAGTGTGAAAGTAATGGTTGAGCTGAGAAAGGTGCCATTCGCTTTTTTCTTCCTGTCCTTCTTCTTTTTTTCTTTCTGCCGCTGTGGCTGCGGCAAGAGGATATTTATCTGGTTCGAGGTGTTATTTTATCAGTCGAGCAAGTGTGAAATAATCGAAAGCGCGCAACTTAGCCGGCTGGTGTCCTTACACCTGTATCAAACTATCTACAGAACGTGCTTCCCTTCTTGCTGTGACCTTGCTCAACATCAGTGTAAGAACTTCCCTTAACCACTTCAGATGTACATTGAATACTTCGTTAAACAATCAGCACCATTGTGCCATCTCGGACTAATCCTTACTCACGCATATGTGACTGCCGAACTCACACTTATCCCTGTGGTGCTTACAATCCGCCTCCATGTGGCGCATCTATATAACAACTTGAATAAAACAGAGCCACGATAAAAATTCAATTGCGACAGTCCACTGCGCTGAGCGCCTGACAACCAACTACTACAAAATTAGGTAGTTAATTACGTGTAGCACGCGGCATGCAGTACGCCATATCTGAGCTCGACTTTGTACAAAATGTACCGTAGCACCGTGGGCCTACAGCGGCAACTTCCAGACGGGCTTCGACGAATACGCCGAGCTGCACGCCCTGGTGGCGAGTGACATTATCGAGCTCCTGCGTGCGCTCATGTCCATCACAGTCGCTAAAAAATGAGTGATGCATCAAGTGAACGTCAAAGGTGCTTTCTTTCATGCCACGTTGCACAGAAAGGACCGAGTTTGGATACGGCTCCCGAAGATCGCTGGGGTCAAGTCCGCTGATGATCAAGTAGTCCGGTTAAACAATTCTCTTTATGGCCTGCGTCAAGCGACCAAACTCTGTTATGACCACTTCGCTACGCAGGCCGGCCATGTGGGCTTCGCGCGCTCCGAGACTACCGATTATCTCTTCCTGTCGTGCGGGACTAAATCCGGTCTGCACCGTCGTCTATGTGGATAATTTGCTGCTGTTCGGCTCAACCACTGCTGTTCTGAAGGCAAAAGAGACCCTCGGGAAAATCTTCGCTGTGACCAACTTGGGGCGCTGCTCGCTGTTCCTCGGAGACATGGTGGAGTACTTTCCTAATGGTTTGGTTCTGTCGCAGAAGTTCTGCGTGTAGACTGTGCTACTGTCAGCATGATGAATGATTGGCCGTAAGTCCATCAGATCTTTGCTCCCATTCGCGCATCCGCTGCATAAGAAGACACAGCCAATCAGCAAGCAGCTGGTCGTGGAGATGCAAAAACGTTCCCTATTGGTCCACATTGGGTTCGCTACTGTACTTATCCACGAGCCTGGCTCCAAGCCTCTCTCCCCTTCTCAATGGGCGGTCTAGGTCTTCTGCAAACTTCAGACATTACCGAGGCTGCATACGCAGCATCTGTAATTGATTCTTTTCGACTTATCTCCGACCTGCTTACCCTTTCCCAGGACCGCCACTTGGAAGAGATCCCTCGGTCTGCCATCTCGCTCTTATCCTCCCGCCACCCGCAGCTGTCTTCGTCGCTTACAGCTACGGCACTGTTCGAGCGTTGTTCATCGCCGGTCCCCGGCGAAAGGCTCCAGTCTGCGATCACAACTGAACTCATGCTATCGAAGTCCGATAGCTTGTTCTCGTCCGCGGCAGCCCACGACCGAGCACGGCTCCTCTCCGTGCGCACATCCTCCGCATCGACTGTTTTCTCTTCGCTTCCTTACCCCCACCGCGGTACGTACATGTCCTCTTCCGCCTGGAAAGTCGCTCTGGCTCTACGTCTCGGCATCGCGCTATTCCCTGGATCTACTCGCTGTCCGGTCTGCTCCCGCCGCTCGGCCGACATCGCACCCGTCTTAGATCCAAGTGGTCAACACGCGTTGACCTGCAAATACGAAGACGGAATGACTCGTCGTCACCACATCCTCCGCAACGTTCTTGCCCGCTACTGCAAGGAAGTTGGGATCGTCGCCCTCGTCGAACATCCGCTCCTCCACCAGGTTCCCGACTCATCTGGGCATTCGGAGTCCCCCGTGCTACGAATGGATATTTACATACCCGCTGCATACGGGCTTCACAGTACCGATATAGCCGTCGACGTTACTGTTGCCCACCCCTCCGCACGCCGCCACATTTCGCCAAGTACGGTTACTGCCGGCGCCGCCGCGACACTCGCAGAGCGCGAGAAACATCGTCATTACGGCGCTTACTGCAACCGAAACGATATCCTCCTCTCCCCCGTCGGGATTGATATCTATGGCGCCTTGGGCGACGAAGGTAAGGCTTTTTTCCGCCGCCTTGCTTCCTTCGCTGCTTCCCGTCGCGGTTCCTCCCCTCAACAGGAGCTCCGCGACTTCGTTACCCGTTTTGCATTTAGTCTCCAAATAATGCAGGCGCGACAAGTTTCTACCCGCCGCCCGCATCCGTAGTTAATTTATAAATACCCTCCGCACGCCTCTGTGCGACATTGTACGACAAATAAAGATCTACCACCACTTATCCACTCGGACTCGTTCTGACATCGTTACTGTTGTATCCATGCTGTTTAAGTCCCAAACCGACCCTGCACCAGCCCATTGGAAAGCTTTGAAGCATGTGCTCTGTTATTTGGCTGCACGACCCATTATGGACTCAGGCTACCGTCTACGCATAGTAAGTGGATGTCCAAGCATGGTCCGAAGCGGACTGGGCTCGCGGTTATACGCAGCGTCGCTCGCTCTCCGGCCTACTTATGTGCATCAACTGAGGTCCCATCATCTGTTCATTCGAGCTCTAGACAGCCACAGCTGAGTCGACTGCAGAAGCTCAGTTCTCTGCTCTTGCGGTCTGCGTCCGTGAGGTCAAGTTATTGAGGTCTGTTTTGGTGGAACTCAGGGTGCGCCTCAACGCCCCTACTGCTGTCCATCAGGACAACCTCAGTACGATTGCGTAGACTACTGAGGTCAAGAGCTTGACCAACGTGAAACACGTTGGAATTAAATACCAAGTTGTCCACGAGATGGTCGAGGACAAGACCGTTGTGGTGCGCTATACAGCGTCCAACGACGACAAGGTTGATGCACTGAAAAAAGTAGTGATCAGCGAGCCTTTCGAGAATTGCAGGACCTCGCTTGGTGTTTTCCACCATAGTCTACAGTCCAAGCCTCGAGGGGTCGTGTTGGCAGCGTAATTTCTACGCGTGCTTTGCTGGCGTCCAATGGGTCTCCCTGATTTTGGATGGCTATGATTTACTCGCTCGTGCACTCACTTCTCAATGGACGTGGGTGATCACTGACAAGCCAAAATTCGTCCATCTGTGGTCGAGGGTTGTCCTACGACCTGCGTGTGGTTGAGGCTTCCGCATCACCATGCGCCATTCAACATGGCTTAGTGTGGGGCGGAGAGACGCTAGGACCTCTGCGCACGCGAAGTAGAGCGACCAGCTGGACCTGTACAGTAGTCTATACAAGCCCCTTACCGGGGGTGAAAGTAACGTAAGCACACTAGCTCTCCATATATCTTATCCATTTGGCCTGATCGGACTCAACCTCCGTCAAAAAAATTGGGTGTTTTACTTTCGGAAGATATATCCGATCTATCCCATGGCTTTCCAGACAGCCTCAGTCGACTCAAAAACTGTATACTGACACAGTAATGGAAATAAAGTATGGTAACCTTCCAAGAAGGTAGGGCAGCGCTGGAGGCCGTAGAATATAGGGTTGCATAAGCGAAGGTCGAACATCATGCGCTATAGCTCCCCAGAGGTGTATTGGTCGGTGGAAGACAACGGTATTGTTGAGAAGGGGACAGAAGCAGTGGAGGAGATAGCAGAGGCCAGACGAGTAAAACGGTGCGAGGATTATGCGATAGGGGTCCGTGTGTGCAGCAGGAATAGGCGGGAGCTGTGAAAGTGATGGCTGAACTTTTCTTAGAGGGAGCGGGCAACGTTGTGGTTCGAGGATGACATTTAGAAAGTGCTCAGAGTTCTATGGTGAAATTGTGGACTTATGCCCAACAAAGTGCCATTTTAGGCAAATGTATACGGTGGTGGTAAATCTTTACGAGTTGTACAATGTTGCATAAAAGCGTGGGGGAGGTTATTTATGGATCAACTACTAATTTGGGAGACCGTTAGAATCCTGTAGCGTCTGCAAAACTTGGGGTTTTTACGCAAAACTGGTAAAGAAGTCGCGGAGCTCCTCTTAAGGGGTAGAACCGCAACGGGAAGCAACGAAGGAAACATGGTGGCGTAAAAAACTTTGGTGCTGTAGCTCAAGGCGCCATATATATCTCAATCCTGACGGAGGATAGGAGTATATCGTTTTAGTCGCCGTAAGTGCCGTGATGAACATGTTTCTCGCGCTCTGCGAGTGTCGCGGCACAACCGTACTTGGGGAGATGTGGCGGCGTGCGGAGGGGTGGGTAACAGTAATGTGGACGGCGATATTGGTAGTGTGAAGCCCGTATATAGTGGGAATGTAAGTATCCATTTGTAATGTGGGGGACTCTGAATTCCAATTGTATGTGTGTGTGAAATCTTTACGAGTAGGAAACAAAACACTCAGACGTGCAGAAGTCATTGAAGAAATACTACCCAAGCAGACTACGGGTGCTCACTTGGCGGGCTTGCATCCGTTGAAGACAGAATGAAAAACGAGTAACTAGATCCGCAACTCAAGCATGGCGGAGGAAGCGCGGCGGCTGGCAGCGAAATATGGAAGGAGGCGGAAAAATTTAGAACCACTTTCCCTTAACGCTCCATTAATGTCAATGGCAACAGGCACCAGTAAGATATCGTTGGAGTCAAAGTAGGCGCCGTAGCGCAAGAACTTAGCGTATTCGGCGAGAGACGCAGCGGCCCCGGGAGAGGAAGCGCTGTGCGAAAGGCGCTGTTGGACGACAGCGTGGGCCAAAGTAACATCCAATGCAATATCCTTGGCGACTAGGCCGTAGGTGGTAGGTATTTAGAGATCCATACCGAAGGAAGGCACGGAATGCGACGGGGTGGACGGGAGCGGGTATTCAACGAGCTCAGTGATGCTTAGTTATTTGCATTAGCAATGGAGGGCATTGCAAAACACATTGTGACGCCGGGTTTGACCATCATCATACTTAGAGGTCAGGGAATGTTTGCCCATCGGGTCTAGAACTAGAGCAACATCGGCGAGACGGCGAGCGCAGACCGGGCACCACGATTGTTTCAAGAAAAGTGGATTAATAAGACGGAGGGTGACAAAATTTTTCTAAGCATGGGATGCTAAGTAAGTTCCCCGGTTTGAGTGGGGAAGAGCAGTGAAGAAAGAACAGGAGGACTTGGTACGCACCAAGAGAAGACGAGCCCGCTCCTCGGCGTCGGCGTGGAGAAACATGTTATCGAAGGCGGAGGCGTGGAGTTCGGTGCTGAGGGTAGACTGGAGATGCTCTCCTGGAACTGGGGACGTACAGCGCTGGAAGAGTGCGGTGGGGTCCAACGAAGAAGAGAGGGAGAAATACCGGGAAGATGGAAGCGATATCGCGGCTCGTGGGACTTCCTCCAAGTGGAGGTCATTGGAGGAGGGAAGAAGGGTAGACAGACGGGTAAATGAGTCGATGAGGGAAGTGGCGTACGCAACTTCGACGACAGCAGAGGTTTGGAGCGAATGGTCAGGACAAGGGCCTTGTATAGAATAATTCAAAATCATGACGTGTGTCAGCCATAAGGGATGGCTGAATTGGAGATAATTACTTACTCTCGTATCATTAAAGTCTGTGAAAATAACAATGCAGTCATTATTCCCCCACATCATAACATTATTACATTATTAACTTCTACTGAAGCAATTAATTAATTAGAAATGGTCTTTATTTTGCCATTTCCTAATAATTTATTCAATTCGGTTAGAATAGTAACTTGCGCATCAGGTCATTTTAAATTATAGTGCTAGTTCATTTTCCAGGCTGCTGTCTCCTTCTTTATTTTCTGACTGTAATGTGTTCCTGATACAAGTACTTACTAGAAGTTTTTCAGATGCTTTCTTACCGAGGCGCTGTTCAGCTGGTTTCAGGTGCCATATCGCTGCATCAGCAGACTGCTGACCAACGGCGAGTATGGGAAATGGAGGATGCTGACATCCTGACTACTTTCCTGTTTTTGTTTGACTGTATATCTGGATGATATGATTGTACTGCATTCGATGATGTGTATGTGTAACATTATATCGCAAATAACATTATTGATCAGCTGGTTTGTATGACCAAGCCTACGACCGCGTTAATGAATTTACGCTGGTCAATTTTGGCTCTAAATATCGTGTGGAAAAGCTAGTATTCTACTAATCAGGAGTTCACTGAGGAGTATGCTAGAGGAGAAAGGAATCTCCAGCTATATGGTTCTACAGTGTAAAAGGGAGAGTCTGTAGTGTAGTTCGACATGAGTAAAAGAGCACAACAGCCATCGTCTTCGTGAGTTTAAAAAGGGTTATGGGTCTGTAATTGCTCAACTAGTCGTTTGCCAAAGCTTAGTGCCCATTTGAGCTAAATGCAGATTCAGTTATCAACTTGTAACAATATCTTGTCCATATTTCACCCTATCTCTCTCATTCTCCAAACGTTTTCTACCTGACAATATTTTTGCGTATTTTTGAAGTAAACGCAGTGTTTATTTTGGCCTCAACATGGATGAGCTAGGAAAGTTCACAAATTCCTTGGTAAACCCTGCAAGGGCTTTAAACTGTGGTTGGCTCGCTGTGGGGTGTTAAGCGTACACGAGCAGATCAAGGTAGAGCTGTGGTTGAAACTTTTGTTGAGGTTTTCTGGGTAGAGCCGACCGCTCCAAACCAGGGTTTATATAGAACTGAAGATAGCTACAAACTAAAGGAAAATGCAGTCCAACAGCAGAAAATTCAAAGGTATTCCCGTAAAACATCCCTGACGATATCGTAAGTAGCGTTTTCAGAATTGTAGTCGGCAAGAGTGACATAATCTGACAAGATGTAAGAAGTACATTAGTCCAGATGGCATGGGATAGCAGGGCGGCTTTTGATTGGTAAAGCAATGACATAATATCCCAGTGTGTAGCTCGCCCGTAACTATTCCAAGTGTACCAATGGGGTCAAACGCTGTGTTCAGAACTGTAAGGAAAGTGTAATGACAGCAAAGTGCCTAGTAGCCCTGGCTGCAAGGTTACCAGTGGTTTGAATCTACAGTACAGTGGATGCAGTGAATTTGTATAAAGCTGTAAGGCCTGTGAAGTGAAATACAAAATCACCCCCCCCCTATAGAGAAGAATCGCCCCGATTCTTGAGGTTCTGCTTGTACTTATTCAAAAGTTCTTGAGAATTCTTGAGGTATGATTCGGGAAGCGACGAGTTCTCATGATCACCGTACCCTTTCCATTTGACAAGGAATTTATTTTTGCCACATTCTTTTTTATGAGCGAGTATAGACTCAACCTCGTATTCCTCATGTCCATCTTGAAATTGGAGTGGTGGCGGTAGTGGAATTGTCGGTTGAATTCATCTTGAAAGAACGGGTTCAAGAGGCCAGCTTGGAACGCATTATGTATTCCTCTGCCGATCATCGGTTGAGATAACTGCAGACGGTAAGTCACCCCGTTAATATACTCTGTTATTTCAAAGGGACCACAATACTTTGGGTTCAGTCTGCGTGATCCAGCCGCATCTTCAAGTGATAAGTTCTTTGTTGATAGCCAAACCTTATCACCAATCTTGAACGTAGACGGCCTTCTTTTCTTGTTTACATATTTTGCGGTGGACTCATTGGATTTTCGGATCTGATTCTGGGCTTTCCTTAATGCTTCTTGCATATGTTTTAGAAAACCTGCTGCCGCTGGATTGTCTGATGCTAAAACATCTAAGGGTACTGTTCGTGGTTGAGTTCCGTAATTGAGGAAAAATGGTGAGAAATTGTGGTGACATTCACAGAGGAGTTGTAAGCAACTTCAAAGTCTACCAGGAAATTATCCCAATCTGACTTGTCGAATCTAACGAAAGCACGGATCATTTCCTCTATTTTCCTGTTCATTATCTCGGATTGTCCATCAGTTTGTGGGTGGTATGCAGAGGAGGGGGATATCTTTGTTCCTAGTAGAGCAAAAAGTTTTGTCCAAAACTTGCTCATGAAGATGGGATCCCGGTCACATATGATATTCTCTGGTAATCCATGATTGCGGTATACGTGATTCTTGAACAGCAGTGCTGTTTCAGGAACCTCTGTGTTTGGTTTCGTTGCTATTATTCTGATCATCTTAGAAAGTCTGTCAACGACTGTTAGCACGCCGTTGTTTCCACTTCTCGACTTTGGGAGAGGTGTGATGAAATCCATGGTTATGTGGGTCCATTTGGTTTTCAGTGGTTCTAGTGGTTGTAAAAAACCTGCGGGTTTCTGACTGATTGCTTTGGTTCTCTGGCATCGGCAGGAACGTACATATCGGATTATATCCGATCTTAAATTTTTCCAATAAAACTTTGCTGATATTCTGTTGATATTTTTGCTTATTCCTAGGTGTCCCGTGTTGGGAGTGCAATGAAAGTCATGCAGGAGCTTGACCCTGAAATTTCCTTCTGGTACACAGATCTTCTTGTTTTTAAGTAGAGGCATCCCTCGACGCTCAAAGGGAGCTTCAGGATCTTGATAATGGGTTCTGAGGTTCTCATCCCTACCATAATCTTCTACCAACCCCACTAACTCAGTGTTCGTGAATGATATGGTCGAAATGTTATTGGATTCTGAGGATGTATTTGTAATAACTTCTTGGAGTAATGAATTGTTTCGGTGATCAGGTGACGGCACATTTTGTGGTAGCCTTGATAGTGCGTCCGCCACTTCATTTGATTTTCCTGAGATGGGTATTATCTTGAAGTCGAAATTAACTAATCTTCCCAGCCATCTCACTTGTCTCGGGGACAAGTTTTCTTGGGTTTCTAGGTATCTTAGGGGATAGTGGTCCGAGTGAATGGTAAATGAATTACCTTAAAGGTATGATCTCCACCAGTTGAGGGAGTCTACAATGGCCAAAAGTTCCCTTTCATGGTCCGCGTAGTTTTGTTCCGCATCATTAAGAGTCCTGGATGCAAACGCGACCGGCCTTTTAGAATCTAATTTTTCCTGCTCCAGCACTGCACCAATTGCATACTGTGATGCATCTGTGGTTACGTAGATAGGCAGTGTGGCGTCGAAATTTCTGAGAGCCGGTGCGCTACAAAGTGTTTGCTTGAGTACTTTGAAGGCATCATCTTGAGTGTTGCTCCATTGGAAATTCACGTTTTTCGTCAATTCTGTGAGAGGTTTTGCAAGAATTGAACAGCCTTTTATGAACCTCAGGTAATAATTGACAAAATCAAGAAAAGACTGTACTTGTTGCTCATTCTTTGGTATAGGCCATTCCATGACTGCACTTATCTTGTTTGGATCAACAGAAATACCACTTTGAGAAATGATGTGTCCTGGTACTCGACTTCAGTCACTCCGAAGACACATTTAGATAATTTGCCAAACAATTTTTCTTTTCTGAGGATTTCGAGTACAGTTCGAATATGATCCAAGTGATCCTTCCATGTCTTACTGTAGATGAGAGTATCATCCAGATAGACGATCACAAATAAGTCGAGCTGATCCTTGAAAATATCATTCATCAGGTTCATTAAAGTTTCTGGGGCATTAGTGAGTCCAAACGGTAGAACAAGAAATTCAAAGTACCCGTATCGTGTTCTGAAGGCAGTAAATGGAATCGAATCTTCATGTAGTCTAATCTGGTGATACCCAGATCTAAGATCAATTTTGCTGAAGAAATTTTCTCCTTTAAGCTGGTCGAAAATGTCGTCAATTCGTGGTAAGGGATAGCTGGTTTTTACAGTAAGCCGGTCTAAGGCTCTGTGATCGACACACATCCGTAGACTATCATCCTTCTTGCTCACGAATAAAAGAGGACCTCCCCAGGGGCTCTTACTAGGTCTTATAAACTCAACTTCTAGTAGTTTGTTCAACTTTTTTCGGAGTTCTGACATTTCTTTGTCAGAAAGTCTATACAGACCTTTCTTCTGTGGTTCTGCTCCTTCCTTTAATAATATTTCAATGTCTTGTTTCCTTCTCGGTGGCAAGCCTCTTGGAAGCTTCTCTGGGAACACGTCAGCAAATGTTTCCAAAACCTTCTGTATGTCTCGAGGGTATACTGGTGCTCTTGGTTCACTAGAAGGTAACGGTCTAAGTAAAACTGCAAATAACTCTCTTTTCTCATCGAAATCACTAACTATGGTATTGAAAGATACAAAAGGACTCAATACGGCATCATCAGCAATAAATATGAATGAATTTCCCTTATGTTCGATTTCCACCTCATTATTAAAACAATTGATTTTTGACCCATGCGTTGCGCACCATTGTTTCCCAAGAATTGCATCATAACGCCTCAATGGGCTTACTGCAAAGTACAGAGGTTCAGTATAGGCGGTTATATGTACAATGACAGCATTTACCAATTCTTGAAGTATCTGGTCCGCACCGTTGGCCATTTCAGCAAGCTCTCTGCAATCTCGGGTCTTTATTTGATGTTTCTTTAAAAATGATTCACTCAAGAAGTTGATCTCACCACCAGGATCTATGAGGATTTTTGCTGGTATAGCAGCAATTTTACCCTTGACAATGAGAAGGCCCTTGTGATTTCTCTCGAATACAGGGGAGAATGTTTCAATGAACGTTGCATTCGATCTGATGGTGGACAAAATGGACCTTTTTGCTTAATTCAATGATAACTCACGAGTTTCTTTGTCTAACAAAAGAGTTTTTAATGGTTTTTCAATGACTTGAACTGACTGCGGACCTTCAATCAGTTCCTCCGGGCTTTTGGGCAGTTCTTGGCCATGTGTCATTTCTCTCTGCACCTGAGACAGAGACCTTCGCGCATACATCTTCCACGTTCTTCTTTGTCAAGCTTCTGTAAATTGGGAGTGTTATTTTTCAGCCCCGGTACCACTTCTATGTTCCCAATTTCCATTGGTACAGGACTGCTGGTTCCAGCAAAAGAGCTTCCATTTCCATTCCTTCCTCCAGAAGACTTTGGTAGGTTACCGGGTCCAGAACGCCGATAGGCCGACTCTACTCGCTCAGCATCCCTCATTAGATCGGAGAGGTTAACGTATTCTTTGGTGCACAACGCCTTCCAGATATAGGGCTTTAAACCGCGAGAGTAACGATCTATCTGGTCTTTAACTCCAATATCGGGGATGTCGAGTATAATTTTGTTGAAGTCTTCGTTGAAGGTAGAAACATCTTTGACTTGTTTCCAGCGGGCGAGTTTGTCTCGAGCGATCTTCTCTTTATTCAGCGTTTCAAAACGCTGGATTCAGGCAACCTTCAAGGTCTGCCAGGAATTTATTCCTTTCCCTTGTTCTGTCTTGGAGTGGACCATTCACCATTCATGGGCGTTTCCAGCCAAGTAGCTGAGTGCTATGTGTAGGGGTCCTTTGCCATCATTTCCCCGAGGTAGTTGTTCATTTGAGCGCACCAGCTGGCAATTGATCCTTTCCCAGTGAATGTAGTTGGCTTGTTTTTCTTTGGGCCAGCGTGACTGTCCGTTAGGGCATTACTTGACGAACTGGCCTGGCTTCGGGCGTTTACGAGTTCACATTCTAGGGAGGATACCTTTTGCTCTGCAATAGAAAGCTCTGATCTGTGTGCCGCAATTTGGTTATTGGCGTGCTCAAGATTCTGCTGCAACTGAAGCACCATTTGTGTAAGGGACTCTAGGGTGACTTGCGGCTGATCCATAGGTATTAGGTTCGCAAAGGCAGTAACTGTGTTTGTCCTGGTATCTGAGAGAAGTTTCCGACTTATACGTGTACACGTGGCGATACGTGTACACGATATCTTTAACACTTGAAGTAACAGAGATTCTCCTAGATGGTTCTAGGACTAACTACTCACGTGGCGAAGCCTCCAGCAAGTTGGTTTTTCAAAATGCCAAAAATAATTTTTGAAAAAATTGTGATTTATAACCTGATTGGCTCCCTGCACCTTCAAATTTCGGTCCTGGTGACCCAGTTGTTAAGTGTAAGCAGCTCCTGATGAAGTGGTCGCGGGTTCAAATCCGCCAGGAGCGCTTACGAAAAGTTCCTTCTCTGACGTAAGGGTTGACGTCAGTCACGTCGGGTGCGTTATAGTAGCCATTCTTCCGATTCTTGCTTCGCGGTGGTTGTCCTGTCTAGGTCCTGATGGCGATACGGACTTACGATTGTAAGTCCTACTCCAGGGATCTGGGGCAGCAGAAGAAAGCTTGCAATCACAGCGGAAGGGTGAACACAACACACACACGAGGTCGATTGAGAAATGAACTTATTGCTCTATTTTCCTTATTGTTACTCAAAAACAAGCAATTTTAATGGAAAAAAATATACTACTTGTGACCCTTGCCTGTGAGTCGATGCTGAGCCCCGTTCTGATGGCGGACAAGATCTTGTTCACTGAACAACTCAATTTGGCAGTCCTTGCACTTGTACTCCTTGCTTGTACGGCGGATGTGACGACGGGAACGGAGGTGCTGGAAGTACTGGACGCGACAGGAGCAAGTGACTTGACAATGACGACAATGAAATGGAGAGGAACTCGTATTCTTGTTCATTCGCGGCATTTTCGAGGGCCTAGCCTTGCGGATTCGATGGTTTACCACCCTTTGGATCGACACCGAGGCAGCGTTCGGCAGCACTTGAAGCCTTCTCGGAGGAGCCCTTGAACTTGTCGGTGGCCTTGACGGGTTCGAAACGGTCGGACGCGACAAAGTCCTCAGAACTAGGGGTGAGGATCGAAGACCAGTCGATGAGGGTAGGGTGAACGAACGAAAAGGGGTGCGAGGCTCTTCGACTGTAACAAGGGGAGATGCCACTGACAGTGCTCGGGTAAGACAAGATCTTGGCAAGTCGGCGTCGGTGTCTTGGGCTTCTCGGGGCTGAGTAAGGCGATCGGAGTTCTCGGAGTCGATGGACGAGGCAGGGTCTTGGGATCTTCTTCCTCGCCAATCGGTACTATTGGCGAGGTGGACGGGGAACGAAAGTCGGCGAGGTCTTCTGAGTCGTACTCTGACGGCGACGGAGGGCGGCCCTTTAACTTTCTGTTGTACGACACTGTGGGTTACCGCGTAAGGGTCAGAATGAAAAACAAAATTTTAGTCTCTGTTTGCAATCGGGCAGCTGAGATAAATCTGGTAGATATTTTATCGCAACTGGCGGATTGGAAAAACGCACAATAAGGCACAACTTACTTGCGATGCTACCACAATGTGGGGTGTTAAGCGTACACGAGCAGATCAAGGTAGAACTGTGGTTGAAACTTTTGTTGAGGTTTTCTGGGTAGAGCCGACCGCTCCAAACCAGGGTTTATATAGAACTGAAGATAGCTACAAACTAAAGGAAAATGCAGTCCAACAGCAGAAAATTCAAAGGTATTCCCGTAAAACATCCCTGACGATATCGTAAGTAGCGCTTTCAGAATTGTAGTCGGCAAGAGTGACATACTCTGACAAGATGTAAGAAGTACATTAGTCCAGATGGCATGGGATAGCAGGGCAGCTTTGATTGGTAAAGGAATGATATAATATCCCACTGTGTAGCTTGCCCGTAACTATTCCAAGTGTACCAATGGGGTCAAACGCTGTGTTCAGAACTGTAAGGAAAGTGTAATGACATCAAAGTGCCTAGTAGCCTGGCTGCAAGGGTACCAGTGGTTTGAATCTACAATACAGTAGATGCAGTGAATTTGTATAAAGCTGTAAAGTCTGTGAAGTGAAATACAACACTCGCATGGAGGCGACTTTAGAAGCCAAGCCAAGTTTCTAGTGTTGTAGAGAAAAATGGCATGAATTAGGACTATGATGGCAACACCTAGATAGATAAGAGGACGAAAAAACAAATCTCAGCCGCTACTCTGATCATCGTTTAAGGGCTGGGGCCGACCTTTGCGCCTATGCTTCTCTGTGAAGCAAAATACTCACAAAACGTGAATGCGTCTCAAGGATAGATATTCCGTCCCCAATACTGCGACTCAGATGCAGATGCAGTCCAACCTAGCATTCATTTCATATGGAAATGAATCGATGGAGGATTAAATGGATTCATTCGAGACGATTTTAGCTGACTCGGCGTGATTGGCTGTACTGTAGGATAGAATTTACAGGGTTTATATTTTTCGCATCTTTTGGAGATAAAGCTATATCTCCCTCCGGGCCAGTAATAGCTTTATTACAGACCAGGGCTAGGACGCTTGAGTGGGAGATTGCTACCTCAGCTCTGTTAAAGTAGTATGAAGATCAGATGGTGCGTGGAAATAAGGAGATTAAGACCCCGAGACTTACCGATGATATTCACGCACTAACCATAACGGGCGGCATCAAGGTCCCTTTGGCAAATCCAGATGGCATGGAGGGCCGGAGAGACGTCGTTGTTATAATTGTCAACGAGTAGAATCCATACCAAGAAAATGTGTCACGAAGAACAGAACGACATAGTCCAGTGAAGAACGGAGTATCACTCCGCGTGGAGATTCAGAGGTTCATCAAGCACAAATTTTGATAGCTCGCACTAATGATAGCTCTGAGGGAAAAGAGACTCTTATAAATAACTTCCTTCTTGGCTCTGGAGCGTCACATCATAGGGTATGGAACCTAGAGTGGCGGCATGGTGTCCAGAAGGTTGAACCCCGCGATATTGTTTCCGGGGATGGAAAGAATTCAAAATATTTAGGATAGGTAGATCCAAAAAATAAATAGTTCCAACTTGAATAAATAAGTAAATACCACAATTGGACTTAGAATGAATAATGAATAGAAAACAAAATTTAATGATAGCTGTTCGAGGGTATATTCGATTGCCCAAGGATATGAAAAATTATTTCCAACAACCTTGGTCTATTTATACTCTACACCAGGGTGAACCTGCTACAAAAATCAGGTAAGCCATACAATAATTTTGTTAGACCTAATTCAGGCTCAGCAATAATTATTGCAGTATTTTTCAGGTAAGCACTCATCCAAATAATAATTTTTTGGCAGCATAAATGCTATTCTTATAATCTGTATTATATAAAAACCCAACTGCAG
Source organism: Kappaphycus alvarezii (assembly GCA_002205965.3). Lineage (NCBI taxonomy): Eukaryota > Rhodophyta > Florideophyceae > Gigartinales > Solieriaceae > Kappaphycus > Kappaphycus alvarezii. The sequence continues at coordinate 866,320 of NADL03000775.1, forward strand.
GACATAACCATTATTTCAAACTAAATTCAGCATAAAATAGGGCCAGTTTAAAACAGATAAAATTATTCTTTGATGATTCAAAATAAATATGCATTGTGGGCCTCAATATAAAATATTGCTCCACAATTAAGCATCACTGTAGGACACCAGGATAGAGATTAAAATATTTGGTCAATTTTCACAAAGAAGCTTAATACTTCGCATAGTGTCACATTGATACTCCGAACAAGTATCGACTGCAGTTAATCGTCAGTAAGGACGTTAGTACTTCGGAATGTACGTTATATTCGTGATCTGTACACTTGCCTCCTGAGTTGCTCTAAGCTGAGTTGCTCTAAGCTCTGCGAGGAAATATACATAATTCGCTTCAATAGAAAGGTATGAAGTGGTATGGTGGATCGTCAACTGAGGTTATAGGGCCATACTGTCAAACGCGTGTACAATGAGAATGCTGTTGTTGTTCAGCCTTATATTATAAATGTTGCAGTATCTAAGGCTGGGAACACTGCAATGTTTAGCCTGAACTTCAGTCATGACATCAAAGCTTGGGAAATGCGAACATATCTAGTATCAAGTGCCTGTTTCCGTCACGAGAAGGATTATGTGAGGGCTGCTTGAAAGTAAACAAACAAAGCAAGCACCCAGGCTGAGTACTTCAAGGTCACAGAGCCGGGGTGTTGTCACTCAATAAGATGTTTTTGGGCCTATATCACTCAAATACAGCGAAGGAAATCGCCATTTGTGTCATTCATTCACGAGTATTCCGGATATTTCACGATTTACCCAAATTCTCGGAGGAGTGACGTACTTGGACTGTTTACACTGTACCTGGCGTGTACTAAGCGCAAATTAGATTTTATATGAAGCGGTTGCATTCCCATAACAGTGGGTGATGTACAGCTATTACTGAGTATGTATCTGAGAAGGGAATTGAGAGTACCGCTGTACTACTGGTTAGCAAGAATCAGGACGGAATGGCAGAACGAGTAAAGTGCACAGTACTGGAATGTTCCCGGACGATTTTAAAACATGCTGTGCTGCCCAGGAATTTTTGGGCTGAGGCAGTTGTGCACGCGGCCCATATCAGAAATAATTTCCCCTGTCCACAAGATGAATTCCCGTAATGTAGAGAGTATTTCATTCCCCACTACTTTGCCGATATAACTTCATGAGACGCTTTTTTGTCCAGGAAACTTCAGGATAGATCAAATGTATTTTCCAAGAAGAAAAGAACTCAAAATTTACCCCTTAATGTAGACGATGTAGACGCGCATTCGTAAAATGGGTTCCCAATGAATAACAGAATTAGAATCCCGGACGGGGAGCAAATGTGCGACGAGAATGGCGATGATATGACCCTTCGAGAAGTGGACGAGAACGTTACGAAGTTCGAGATGTCAGTGATTCTTGTGTTCTTTGTATTTAAAAGTCAAAGCATATTGGCCCCTTGAAACCAAGAGTGGCGCGACGTCGACAGAGCACCGTAAAACGACCTGGCATCGAATATATGTTTAAGATAGAAAAGCAAGCTATTCTTTTTACGCGCAGAAGTTCCCTCCCACTACATTCCCCTCTTCACATCTGTTTTTCTTTCCAACCTCTCTACCATTTTTTATAATCTTTTTTCTCGTTTCTCTTTTGTACGCGATTTCCTTCTCCTTTTACAGTAAATATTTTCTACCAACTTTTATTTGATCTTCTTCGCCCCTACATATTTTTTTTCAGTAATCAATATCTCTAGTCGTGATTTTGCCATATGTTATCCCTTTTAAGGCGTTTTTTACTAATTCTCACTACAAGACCAATTTATCCATTTTTGACTCAACGAGTTTGCCAGTCTGATTTTTTTGGTGCCATTTGATCTGTCTTGGCACTGTCTAGAATTTTCAGGTCATTGAAACAAAAAAATCTTGACAGTTCACGGCCTTCCCCTCTGGAACAATCATTCACGAGCTACCCCCATTCAACCCATTTTTGAAGACCTTCATGCTCGGCCCATCATTGTCTCCCCTTTATTATCTTCTGATCCAGCAAATAGAGTGCAATACCATTGTTTTAAAAATTGGAAACGTCTGAGGAAGCTCGTTGTTCGTCAGTTGGTGGCGGTCGAAGCACATGATTCCGTGGGCTGGACTCGAAGGACAAGGGTGGCTATGCAGGGGCAGGCTTTGACGAATAAGGAGATGAATTCATTTCCTGATGAGAGATAAATTATGCCTGGAGCCTGCCAATTGCCCTCTATGATTTCGAAGGAAGGTTATATGGTGTTATTTTGTCTTGAAAGGTCTGACAGATACATATTACCAGAGTAAGATGTTTTCAGATCCGACTATCGAAAAAGGAGGTGTTTTAAGACACGAGAACTCTACCGCAGTATTGCTGTGGTGATAATAAGAGATGAATAAAAACGGGGGACAATGCGCAACAAATTAGTATAGAAGAGTCCTAATCTATCGCTTATGCTGGAGGAATAACCTGAAGTAAATGATTCTTAGAAACGAAATTTACTTTCAACTTCTGGGAGTGCTTTGGTCTGCAATTGAAATTGTCTCCCATTTTTCTCTTTTCTCCTCGAGGTAGCCATTCACGTAATTTATATAAAACGTTCGGATAACCATAAAATGTCAAGAAAGGCTAAGTAAAATAGTATACATGAAAAGGAATCTTTCGACGAGAAAGACAAACATTAGACACTACTAAGATAAGTATCTATATGCTCTCCTCGTAATTTTCGTCCTCGAGATCAGTGATAAACAATTCCTTTAAAATATACTTATCTCTACTAAATTCTTGACAAAATCTGTGAAACGGTTCAGGATAATAGGGAACCGCCTCAGACATACAAAAACCCTTAATTATCTCCTCAAGACTATCAATCTCTGCTCCATTCAAAACAACTGAATCTGAGATTAAGATTAAATACTCACTCTACCTTCATTTTCCATGGTAACTACTCCACGACTGTTCACCATTAGCTCCCATAGACCTACCCAGTCTTCTATATCTTTAGAGTTCTCCACATAAACCTCATATTTCTCAATTTTCTCTGCCTTTTCTGCCTCTTTTCTAACCCTACGTATACGTTAATTCTCCCTTTTTGAGTCAATTACGTTGGAGTAATTCTCAAACGCGTCCCTGTTTAACCCTTCTGCAGTAGTTCTAGTATTAATTTAGCCCATTGGCAATCAAAGCCACTCCATCATTGCATGGACAATGTGGAATATGTGTCCACTTCCACAAGATGAGATTTGAGCTATTATTCTGCTAGACTCGCAGGGTACAAACCCAAGAAATATAGATGAAAATTTTCAAAATCTTGAATGGTGCCAAAATGATTCTCCCCAAGATTTGTAATATAAACTTTCCTCAGGAAGACAAGTCATGTTTAAGTATGGATGCATATTCCAACTCTAGCTTCGCTTGAAAATTGTAATTGAAACATCACCCTTGAAAGATTATCTTGCTTCAGTACGCTAGCGAAACGCTGCATTATTCATAGTGATCCACCAAGAAGTAGGGTAATTAGTCGCTCAGGCCTCGCCGCCGAGATCTTCTCCTTCTTAAGCAGTGTAGATCATTTTTTGTTCTTATGTCATGATAGGCAAACAATGGTACATGTAACGCTTCCTTTCATGATGATTGGTGACTTAAAGTCACTGCTTGACACAACTAAAAATGTTTATGAGACATGATCATTTGTGAGTTAAAGTCACTGCTTGACACCAATAAAAATGTTTACGAGAGTTATGGAAACCTGATTGCTTATCGGTATATCTTGCACCCGCGATAATTATCGAACTGATAAAATCACGAGAATATTTGGAGCAGCACATTAAGCATTTAATAATTTGACCAGATGAAATATATTCATAAAACGTTGTTGGGGACTAGATGAACACTTAAGTTTCGTTGTTGGGTTTTAGTTTTATTTACGTTTAAATAGTAGTAGATTGATTTAAGGTACTGGAAAACTCCTTGGCAAAGAACTATCAATAATGCTTGGTGGTAGATCATGTCCTCAGCGATACTAAAGTGTTCTTTGACCCATGAAATTAAGCAATATCTCTCTTCCCAAACTACCAACAAAATACATGCTCCTCCACATAGCCGACACACGCACATGAAAAACAACTCGGCTTCCACGGGGGTACCTGTCACACTATATCCGCCGTTCCTTAGTGTTTCAGTTCTCACTTTCTGGAAATTACCGTGAGACCCTCACTATCTATTTAGATCATTTCGTGCTTTTGATTTTCTATGCCACATGTTTTGATAGATATATATACTTATTGAACTTTTTCAATTTTCTATCAAGTTTGGTTCCTATATACTCAGCGACGAAGGTTGCAGTCTTTTTTCTCACCCACCACTTACTCGATTACCTTTTTAAATGCATACTCATCTTCAATGTAAGATTATACCTCTCGGATCGCACATCCCCTTTTGGTTAGCCTCTCTGTCCCCGGTAATCGTGTCCTTATCTCAGATTATAGTCTTTCTTGCACCGTGATCACCGCCAAATGTGCCAATTTGATTCTTTTTACTACCTAGAGCCTTTTATTGGGCAAGAATAAGCGACGTGTATTGATCAAAGCTCCACCCGATAAACACTGAGAGATATACGCTCTTTGTACAACTAAGTGATTAGAAGAGGCTTCCTTGCTGTCGTTACGTCTCTGCTTTCCCTTGCCTACTCTTTACTCTTTTTACTATTACCACTTACTTACCTGACCATTCTGAGAGGCAGTTCTCGATTTTTACGTATCAAATCTGTATTGTATTATCTCCGCTTTTTCGCCCGAGCACAGTCCTAGATTTCTCCTCTAACTTGTTGTTATACCGATGATGATATTTCTGATGCAGCCGCTACCACGGTTCTGGACATCATATTCGTGAAAATCAACCCATCCTCATTGACCATAATCATATGCCTTCCTGTCGCCCTTATGTAGATATCTTCGACGAGGGTACCTCCATATTCACCAACCCTCTGCTCCTATTGATTATATTTCCCCCTGCTCCCAATCGTCTTGACACTGCTCTTTGAAAATGTACACGTTGTAAAATATTAAATGAAATATGTAAATCCAAAACAGATAATTCAACATAAATGAATGGTAAATTATTAGAATAGGTCTGAAAATAGTACTAAACAGAAAAACAATATTTACTGATATAGATGGATAGTTCGATAGCCCGGGGCTTTCTAAGTTTTTTCTAACAGCCTGAAATCATTTATACTGGAGATCAGAGTACGACGCTGCAAAGATGATTCCAGCAATACAATATTTTTGTGTACCAAAATCAGGTTCAATAATTGTTATAGTATAATTCTACAGGGGAGCATTCATTCAAATAATAAATTACCGGCAATATAATTCCAGTCATTATAACTATATAATTTATGAACCAACTGACAGACGGTTTATGTTACTAATACTATTACAAATTCCTTCACGTGTAATACAGTATAAAACATTGGCCAATGAAAATAGAAAAATATTTTTTGATGACTCACAAATAAATAAGAATTGTTGACTATGATAAAAAATTGCTCCACAACTTTTCGTCACTATCTTCGATATGGAAGAAAATTAAATTGCTTTCAAATAATTTCAAAATATTTTTTCAATTTCCACATCGGTGTCTATTTCTGTGGTAGTCGTTCCCGTGCCACTGCGGCCTTTTTCCATGCCTAACCCTCATGCTCCCTCAGAAAGGTACCTTCCAATCTTCGGCTCATTTCCACTACCCTCCTTCCATAAAGCGACAAATTGAAGACATTCTTTTTCGCGCGGAACTTATTTCATCTTTTCATTCTTTTTACATGTGGGAATTATTTTTCCATTCGATTATCTTTACATTCAGAAGTTTGTTCTTTCATGTTCTCTATACTTCGTCTTTTTTACCGGAAGAAGTTTCTGGTTAACATTCTTGTTTCTTTTTCCCTTTTCGTACGATTCTCTTTTTTCATTCTAGAATTATTTCAATTGTCTCGGATATTTGAACTGCGTAATCGTAAATAAAGTTTTCATTGTCAAGGCTCCTATACATATATTTTGCAAAAATCCCTTGTAAGTCATTTTGAACTAACAATCTGTTAGTCGCGTGTTGATAGGAACGGAATTTTTGTCTCCGTCATCTACAGACTTTTATTTTCCTGTCCTACCTCTCCTTGTCCAAAATTGTTTATAGTTCCGTTCCTTCCTCATCCTCCCGGAGCGTCGCTTATCATTAACGCGGTCCTCTCCAAATTTACATCTATTTTATCTAGATATTTCTGTACGGTATCTACCCCTCTGAATAGATCCCGAATCAAGTTCTTTTTCCCTTTTGGCTTACGTCCTCCTCCAAATTTGTTTTTTTGAGAAAAGGGCGCAACGAACTACTACAAAATCCCTTCCAGATTTATTTTACTTATTCGTAATCTACAGAATCTGCCCCGGGAGCCTATTTAAACCCCTTTTTTTGAAGTTTCAGACGTCTTCGATCATTTTACTCATCACTTTTTTCCCCCCCCCCCAAAACACCCTTCATTGCCTCCCTTTCCCCAAACCTTACCAAAATGAATAATCTATGCCTCTCGATAGTCATTTCCAAAACTCTCCATCCCCGCCCCCTAAAATCTATTTCCCTACTCCCATTCGGACCTACCGACAGTGATGACTACCTGCGCCGCCAAACAGAAAAGCATGTGGTCGATTTCATGCGTCGCATTTGTATTGAGGATGAGGCAGAGGAGGTACGTAAGAGGCGGGAGTGGGACATCGAGGAGGGAGCTGGGGAGACCTTCGAGATGTCGGTAGCCTCTGAATTAGTCTACGGGTTTAATTACGGGGAGGTGGAAGGAGAGGAAGAGGAGGTTGATGAGGTCGAGGGCGATGTGGATGAGAAAAATCGGGGCATGGAAAGTGTTGGAGTAATGGGGCCTGGACTGGAGAGTATGGAACAAGTGGTGCCGACGCTGGAACCAGATGGAGATAATTTTAGTAGTTTAGATATATCCCAGGAGTAAATAGAGAGCTATGAGCCGTTCGCAGATATTTCTGGGGACTGCTTGGGCAGCCTGGATATTTTGGAGGAGTTTCTTGGATCTGATTTAGAGAATGGGAAATAAGAGGACCTCATTGATTGTTAGTTTTTTAAGTATCTTTTGTTTAGAGTATATCGGTCCACAAATTTCTTTTATGCATTACCTGGTACCTCCTGTAGTTTTGTTCGGACTTTAGGGGTGGCCAAAATTCTATATATGCTGAGTAAACTGCTTCCTCATGGGAAGGTCTAGCAAGTTGGCAGACAACTTCAAGTCAAGTCCCGAGTAGTAGGAAGTTCAGAGTCAACTCCGAACCCAAGAAACATTTTTTCTACACTGGTCGAGAGCATCAGTGGTAGACCCTGCCTCTTCCATTCTTGCTTATAGCTCTTTCAACTTTCTTCCATATACACTCCTTTTTGTTTGTTCAACTGTACCACGGTATCACTTTTGTCGCTTGCAACACCTCCTTCTTGTGGTAGTTGGTTCTAAGTATCTCTCTTCCCGACTATTTACCGCTATCATTTGGTACTCTTGTGGAGGGGTTGCACCCGAGGTATTCGAGTTGATCAGTATTAGGGAACACTTCGGGGTTTTTCTTCTGTAATTATGGATCTCAACGCTTCTCGTATACTGTTCACAGGGGGAAAGGGTGAAGAAACGAGGATTTTCTCTATACATATTTCAAAGTTGTGATGCGTGAGAAGGCCGATGAAGAGAAGACCGCGAGTATCTTCGCCTATCTTCATGGTGACGCAAAGCACAAATATAAGTCCAAGTTTATCGACGGGTGGTCTCTTAACGGGAATGGGCGTAACTTTGGTGAGGTATGTGAGTGGCTTGTGAAGGAATCTGCTAAGGAAGTAGAACCACATGAGATAATTCGTACCGCCACAGAGGCCCGGCTCAACTTCGACGATTTTTTATCCTCATTGGTATACTTGTGTGATCTCTATGAAAAGGGCGGGTTCAACGCCCGAGCCAAGTACGAAATGCAGCGTGAGGCAGGAATGGGCGATAAGTGGCTCTCCGGTTTCCTCCTAATCAAGGCCCTTCACACTTTTAATGAACTGAAGGGTACAATAGTATAATTTGTCAAACATTCGGAGACGTTTCAGTGACTAAGTGAAGTACCGAGGGAAACCCGTACATCTACGCCGATCGTACATCCGGAAAAGAATTACCAAAGGCCGGGTACTAGTGCAGCAGCATTGGAATCTATCAGGAGCGATGTCAAAAAATTGGAAGAAAGGTTGGAAACCCGATTCGATAATCGACTTGACATGATAACCTCGCAGTTGAAAAGCCTTACCCTTACCATTAAGAAGAACCAATCTTGGGCCTTTAAGCCCGCAGAAGTATGTTCTTACTTTCAAAAGCCTGGATACTTTGCAAATAGGTGCCCTGATAATCCACACAGAAATACTCGTTGTGGAAAGTGCGGTCAATTTTGGGCATCAAAGTAACTACTGGTCTAAAGACAACAGAAGAGCAAACTTATCGGATGCGAGGAGTGAGTCAAGGCCGGAGATGAAAATCTCACAAAACATAAAGGATAAAACGTTGACGGATGCCGGTAATGTATCCATCGCTGAAGAAATTAGTCAAGTCAATGTGACAAAAAGGGATGGGAAAGGGAACATTCTATCGAAGAAACCCCGGCTAGATTATGGAATGCTGGAGCATATCCCAGCACCTGTATCTCCTCAGACCAGGAGGTCTGATCAAGTTGTTCCAGGAGTGGAAAAAATTCTGCTCCAGAAGGCCAAAAAGAATAAGATATTTGAGGGTATCCCGAAGGACGTACTAGAGTATGAGAAGAAGTACAATTTGGTAGCTGAGCTTGCATCGGCCCCAACTGGAATAATGTGTGGTCTTTTTTTGAGGAGCGACGCGGAGGATGCGAGAAAATAGCTCAAAGAAATTATAAGGTCTAGTAAGTCCGCTAAGAGTAAGAAATTGTTTCTACAATCGCCCTCGACAGCACCAAAACGTCTTAAAATGGTACCAATCAAAGTGTTGCGAACGGACAACTAAGCTCCTTTCAATTCGGGCGCTGTTCCAAACCTCATTTCAGAAACTTTGGTAACAGATCTAGGTCTCGAAATTAATCCAACTATTCTAAAAATAACTGTGGCGGATGGAACCGCGTCAAAATTCATAGGCACTGTTAACAAGGTTTACGTGTTCTTGGGGGCTCTAAAGTTGATGTAGACTTTGTTGTCATGACTGATCTCCCATTCGATGCAATCATTGGCTGCCATGCCATGGAAAGACTAGGGACCTGCATTGACTTCGGCAACCAAATCTTTTCGGTTAATATTGACGGCAGAACCGTCAAGATGCCTCTGTATTTCGATAAAACCACACATCCGGAAGATCTAAGAGAAACGGACAGTGAATATTGCACTTTTAACTATGATAGAGAAGATTCCGAACCCAGTAACACATTCGGAAAGGGAGAAGGGGGCACGGTCGAGGGATAATGAACATGGCATGGGACGATAATAATTATGGGTTTGAAACAGATGACGACTGGAGATCTAGGGTAGGTTTGAGACCTAAATGAGTTTCTTTTCGCAATAATATCGGATCAAAGAACTGAATTCAGAGCATGAAAGAAGATTAAATTCGCAAGAAAAACAAGAATATGTCTAATTCCATATCTGAAGATGTGAGCACGCCGGAAGAGGTCCTTTAAAATTCGAAGGGTGAAAATCAAGAAAAAGACCAGCGCCAGATAGCAGAAATTCAAGAAAACTTAATGCATCTTCCCGCCCCCGCCTCAATGAAAATATCCGACATATTAAAATCTTCCGAAGTAATTGCATGGAGCGTTTCAGATCTAAGACAAGCAAGTGTACCGATCACTCACTTATTTGAACTTACCGATAATCAACCAATTTACCACAGGCCTAGACGTCAACCGCCAAAATATGACCAATTTATCTCAGAGAATGTTACAAGTACGCTGGAAAAAAGATATAATTCTTCCAGCTTAATCCCCATGGTCATTTCCAGTGGTCGTAGCACCAAAGAAGGATGGAGGAATTCGCTTTTGCGTCAAATACTGACAGCTGAACCAGAGAATGATAACCGATTGATTTCCGATTCCAAATATGGAGGAAATCCTCGAGGACTTGAAGGACGGGAGCTACTTTACATCAATTGACCTCTATTCTGGCTATTAGCAGATTCCATTGGATGAAAAATGTAAGGAAAAAACTTTTACCACAAACTCGGTACATTCAGGTTCGAAGTGATGCCTTTTGGTCTCATGAATGCCCAAACTACATTCCAAAGAATGATGAACGAGGTTTTGGAAGGACTTCCATTTGCAATAGTTTATATCGATGGTGTGGTAATATTCTCAAAAACATTGGATCAGCCCATATCGCATGTCGAGACAGTGGTGGAGAGGATATCTGCATACTGCCTGAAAATTAAGTTGAGCAAATGCTTCTTTGCGAAAAATTCTATCCGATTACGCGGTCATTCGTCGATCAAGAGGGAATTAAAGTGGATCCAGAGAAAACGAAAAAAACAAAGTTGGTACAAAGGCCCGCTTCAAAGACGGAGGTCCGAAGCTTCTTAGGACTTGCCTCATATTACAGAAGATTTATCAAAGATTTCGTCAAGACTGCAGCACCGTTACATGCCAGCAGTACGAAGAACGGAAAATTTTACTGGAACAAGGAAATGGAAATTGCATTTCAGGAACTTAAATATAAGCTATGTGTCCCCCCAGTTCTCATGTACCAAGAATTCAAGAGACCATTCGTTGTGGAAACAGATGCCTCAGAACGGTCTTTGGGTGCCGTTTTGTCCCAAAAAGATGAAAACGGAAGACTAAACCCTGTTCAATTCGCAAGTCGAACTCTGAATGATGCGGAAAGGACATACTCAGTCTGCGAAAAAAAAGCGCTCGCTGTTGTCTTCGCACTGAAAAAGTTTCGCGTATACCTTTTATCACTCGAGAAATTTGTCTTGATAAATGATCACCAGGCACTTAAGACAGCATTCCAAAAGAAGGATGTACATCACCGCTTGGCCCGATGGCTCGACATTTTCTCAGAATATCGGTTTGAAATTGTGTATAGACCCGGACGCAATAATCAGCCTGCCGATTACCTATCCCGCTTCAGGGATCCTCTGAGTCCAACTGAAAAAGCTTCCGAGGACATCGAGGGAGTTGCCGAGTTGCAAGTGCCGAACGAAATCAAGTACGAAGCTAACATTGAAGGACTAACTAAGTTCTTGTATGGACTAGAAATGAGAAAGGCTGATCTGGAACATAGTGATTGGGTACGCAGGAATCGAAAGGCTTTTACATTGTGGAATAGGAAACTCTTCCGATACTCAAAAGCTAGTCCTCGACTGGTGGCCCCTATGAAAGAAAAAATGAAGATCTTAAGGATTTTTCGTGATGAGTTAGGGCATTGGAATCTCGAACAACCCAAAAATTCATTACGGAGAGATTTTGGTGGCCCAGTATCTATAAGGACGTCTATAATATCGTGAAGAGCTGCGACAACTGCCAAAAGTTCACTCCGGTACAAAAGCATAAGACAACTCCAGGCTTTCCAGCTTCCGGTCTCTTTGAAACATCCTCAATTGACTTTGCCGGCCCATTCAAGGAAGGCTCTTCCGGAAACAAATATCTCCTTACAGGGGTCGAACATCTTACTGGATGGCCAATAGCAGTTGCAGTTGAAAAGGCAAATGCTGATGTGGTCCTTAGATTCATTGAAAAAGAAATAGTTGAACCATTTGGTCTTCCAAAAAAAATCATCTCCGATAGCCCCAATTATTTTACTACACATTACCTGATTAGCTTTCTGGAAGAGAAAGGGATTAAGCTGAAGACCGTTCTCCTACACGCTCTTATGTCAAACGGGAAAGCGAAAAGGATGGTTGGAACACTCAAATGAACAATACCGAAAATTATGTTGGAGAGTGAAATCCAGTGCGAGGATGCCTTACCAAAAATGTTATACGGCTACCGTTGATGAAGAGGAAGAATTGGACGCTCATTATTCGAGTTTATGTACGGAAGGGCTCCTAGAATGTTACAGAGAGACATGGAAACAGATATAATCGATGAAGAGAGTAATGAAGTCGAAATACTGGCCACTGAAGGCTGGGGTTCACACCGCGCGCTACCACAGACAGGAAATGAAAGTGCCGAGCCTCCAGTCCGAACCTTTTCAGTTGGCTCTAGAGTACTTGTAGTACATGGAAAATCAGTGCAACAGGCTGTGAAGTAGCCGGCTTTCCAAACAAAGTACTCGAGCCCTTGAATCGTCACGGATGAAAGACACCCGCACTATCAGCTCTGTTCAAGCTCAGGGAAGAGATCAAGGAGGGCTATCCATGCACGTCGTCTGGTCCCTTATCATCAGAGGCCTGAAGAATTCCTTCTGACACAGGACTACGCGCAACCACGGGGCATACTCATCTTTAACTATAGAATGATTCCCATAGGTGGGAAAAGGGCCTGGGAATGGATAATCTCGATTACGCGGGACTACTACGATCCACACGTAACCATCGATTTCTACATTTATATATGCCTATGTTCTCGTATGTTGAACGGCTCATTGCTACTCGCAAGATATTTCCGACTATTAATAAGAGTTCTATTTTCATTCCAAAACGGAAGGTTAACGGAAGCAGGTCCAGAGTTTGTGGAGGTAATATATCACTACTGTATAGGAAGGTATGGAATGGTAGCTATCAGAGACTGAACATTGTCCGTCCGATTTACGTATTTCTCAAGGACAACCACCATCAGTTATATGAAGGGTAGCAATGACCTCCGCCTCAAATATCCCCCGCTCAATTTTAACACCCTGCATAAATACGACAACTGGAAGTAACCAAGGGGATGAACTGGCCGGATTATATCATTTTCAGCATGCTTGTAACATTTTCTGAGATAGATTGGTCCCCTCCATAAGGGTACTAAAAAATAGGGGTAAATCGTCGGGAAGAGAGATACTCAGAACTATTTACCCCAGGAAGGAGGTGTTGAAAGCGACAAAAGTGCTACCGTGTTATAGTTGAACGAACAAAAAGGAGTCTATATGGAAGAGAGTTGAGAGAGCTACAAGTAAGTATGGAACGAGCAGGGTCTACCACTGATGCTCTTCAACTAGCGTGAGAGAAATGGCTCTTTAGTCTAAAGTTGACCCTCAACTTCCAATACTCGGGACTTGACTTGAAGTTGTCTGCCAACTTGCCTTAGCTCCGCAGTAGGAAGCAGTTCACTCAGCTTGTATAGACTTTTAGCTAACCCTCAAGTCTCAAAGAAACACACTTAGACCCATAAAATGCATCAAATGGAATCGTGTGAACGAGAAAGACTAACAGCAGATACTATTAGGATAAATATCTAGATTATTTCCTCAATATCTTAGTCTCCTATATCAGAGCCAAAAAGTTCCCCCAAAATATACATTCTACCCTGGCAGTCCACACAAATATCCGCGAACGGCTTAGAATTCTCCATTGCCTCCTGGAAAGTATCTAGACTACTGAAGATGCCTAATCCAGTTCCAGACTCGGTACAAACTAGTGCATACTTCCCTCCCTTCCCACTATGCCAGCACTTTCCATGTCTCCCCCCCCCTTCTCCCTCCTCATCCTCCTCTTCACTCCTCTCTTCATCTTCATCAGAAGAGTCAGAGATCACAATTACACCCTCAGTCTCCCCTTCGTTCTCTATAAGAGCCCCCCCATCGTTTTACACTAGTGACTCTCACAGGTCCACCCAGTACTCCCAGTCCTCCTCTTCATCCTACTCTTCTTCCTCTTCCCCTTCCATTTGTAACTCCTCTTCTCCTTCCTCCTCATCCTCCTCTTCTGCCTGCTTGAAGCAGATATCGCAGACACACTTCTGAACGCGTTCCAGGTCCAGCCTTCTACAGTAATCATCGTAGTCAGTTGGACCATTTTCCATCAGGGCCAAAACGTTGAGGGAAAGTACAGGGTTGACTAGAAGAATATAACATTAAAAGAGTTCCGATTTGGTGGGAGAGTGTGTACCGTTCGATGACCGGCTCTGTTCCAGAGTCAAGAGTTTCATAGATCCTGCGTAAGGTTTCTTAATGTTCTGTAATAAAATTTTCTTGTTTTACTTCTCCAAATATTCATAATGTATGGTAGTAGACGTAGTATGCGAACTTCTCTGACAACGTGTCCAGAAACGGGGATCTAAAGGAGTAAAAATCGCAACATCAGAATCAATTCTTCACGAATAAGGTGAACCCCGCGAATGCTTCGGAACCACATGCAAAGACAAATCGCAAAATAGGAAATTACCTCAGCTTCTCGAAGGTTCCCCGTTATGTCGCTAAGCCAACGTCTAATTGGTAGCCGTCCAATCATCCAGGACGCATACGTTCCCCTTGGAAGACTAGGCGGTGTTGGAGGTAATCTTTGTGGTGATATTAGTCGTTGCCCTCGATGCCTTGCCCTCTTTGATGATCCTCCTCGATCACTGGAATTTCTTGATCTTATCAGCATGAAGGTCTCGCGAAGACCTTAGTCTTCAGCTGAGCTCTCGTTCCTTGGAGGAGAAACTTAAGGTTCCCATAGGTGATATGGGACCAGTCAATATTCCATATCAGGGGGTAAGCTGTAACCTCTCAGCTGCACATCTCGGTTGTCCTTGATAAATATGAAAATCGGGAGGATAATGTTCAGATCGGTTTGCGCCAATTATACGCTAGCTGCTTTCCCATACTTTCCTATAAACTAATGATACACAAACTCCTCAAATTCTGGACCTGCTTCCGTGAACCTTCCGTTTTGGAATGAAAAGAGAACTCTTATTAGGAGTTGGAAATCTTCTTCGGGTAGCAATGGACCGTTCAATGTACGGAAACATCGGCATATATTAATGTATAAACAGGCGATTACGAAGAGTTCGTAATAGTCCCGCTTAATCGAGATGGTCCAATGACAGTCTCCTTTTCCTCCCATAAGAACCATTCTGTACTTAAAGATGAGTATGCCTCGTGTTTGCACATAATCCTGTGTGAAGAGGAATTATTCGGACTTCTGATGGTAAGGGACTAGACAACGTTCATAGATGGTCCTATTTGATCTCTTCCATGAGCTTGAACAGAGCTTTAATGCGGGTGTCCTTCCTCTGTGACGACACAAGGTTTCTAGTACTTTGTTTGGAAGGCAGGTCACTTCACAGCCTGCTGCATATCTTTTCCATGTACTAAAATTACTCTAAAGCTGACTGAAAAGGTTTAAACTGGAGGCTTTCTACCCTCCTTTGTTGTTTCTGTTAACGTGCAGTGTGATCTACAGCCTTCTGTGGCCAGTAGCTCGACTTCTATACTCTCTTCATCTATACTATTTGTTTTTATATACGCCTTTAGCATTTCAGGAGCCCTTACGTGCATTAGATCGAATAGTGAGCGTGCACTTCTTCCTCTTCTTCGACGATAGCCGTATTACACTTTTGGTAAGGCATCGTCCCACTGGATTTCACTCTCCCACATAGTTTTCGATATTGCTCGTTTGATGGTTCCAACCATCCTTTTCGCTTCTGCGTTTGACATAGGAGCGTATGCAAGAACTTTCTTTAACTGAATACATTTCTTATCTAGAAAACTTATCAGCGAATTTGCAGTAAAACAATGGGCGCTGTCCGAGATGATCCTTTCTGGAAGACCAAACGGTTCAATTATTTCCTTTTCAATGAATCTCAGGACCACTTCAGCATTAGCCTCCTCAACTACAACTGCTACTGACCACCCAGTAAGATGTTCCACCCCTATAAAGAGATATTTATTTCCGGAAAAGGCTTCCATGAATGTGCTGGCAAAGTCGATTGCGAAGGGTTCAAAAAGACCGGGAAAACAAAAGCTGGGATTTGTCTTATACTTTTGTACCGGAGTGAATTTTTGGCAGTTGTCGCAGCTCTTCACGATATTATAGACGTCTTAGGGGATCTAAATCCCCTAAATCCACTAAAAACTGATCCACTAAAATCTTTCTGTAATGAATTATTTGGTTGTTTCGAGATCTCAATGCCCTAAATACTTTTAAAAAATCCTCTAGAAATTCACCTTCTCTTTCAACAAAGCCACTAGTCGAAGGCCGGCTTTACTGTGTCGGAAGATGTTCCCATTCCCCGATATAAAAGCTTTTTGATTCCTGCGTACCCAATTTCTGTGTTCTAGATCAACCTTTCTAATTTCTATTCTATCAAGGAATTTTGCTATTCCTAGAATATTAGTTTTGTACTCAGTATCGTCTGGAACTGGCACCTTTGCAACTCAGACTATGTCCTCGGAAGCTTTTTTAGTTGGATTAATTGTATCCATCAAACGGGATATGTAATCAGCAGGATAATTATTGAGTCCGGGTCCATGAACAATTTCACACTGATATTCTGCAAAAATGTAGCAACATCGAGCCAAGCGGTTATACACATCCTTTTTTTGGAATGCCGTCTAAAGTGCTTTGTGATCCGTTATCAAGACAAATTTTTTAAGTGATAAGAGGTACGCGCGAAAATTTTTCAGTGCGAACAGTACAGCCAGTGCTTCTTTCTCGCAGAATAAGTATCCCTTTTCCGCATCATTCAGAGTACTACTTGCGAATTGAAAAGGGTGTAGTCTTCCGTTTTCATCTTTTTGGGACAAAACGGAACCCGAAGACCGCTCTGAAGCATCTGTTTCCACAACGAATGGTCTCTTGAAATCTGGATATGTAAGCAATGGGGGAGACACATAGCTTATCTTTAAGCCCATAAAATGCTGTTTGCATATCCTTGCTCTAGAAAAACTTTCCTTTCATCTTAGTAATGGCATTTAAAGTGCTGCAGTCTTTTCAAACCCTTTGAAAAATCTTCTGCAATATGAAACCAGTCCAAAGAAGCTTCGAATTTCCGTCTTTGAAGCGGGCCATGGTGCCAACTTGATTTTTTTTCTGGATCAACTTTAATTCCTTCTTGATCTACATTATGACTGTGTAACGGGATAGCATTTTTAGCAAAGAAACATTTTCTTAACTTATTTTTCAGGCTATATGCATATATCCTCCACCACTGTCTTGACAAGCCATATGTGCTGACCCAAGAGTTTTTAGAATATTACCACATCATCGATATAAACTCTTGCAAATTGAAGTCCCTTCAAAACTTCGTTCATCACTTTTTGGAATATATCTGGTGCATTCATGGGACCAAAAGGCATTACTTCGAATATGAAGGTATCGAGTCTTCTGGTAAAGGTGGTTTTTCTTACATTTTTCATCCAACGGAATCTGCGAATAGTCCATGTAAGGGCCAATTCTTGCGAAGAGTCTCCCATCTTTCAAGTCTTGGAGTGTTAAATGCATATTTGGAATCGAGAATCGATCTGGTACCGTAGTCTGGCTTAATTGTCGGTAGACGACGCAAAAGAGAATTTTTCCATCTTTCTTTGGCGCTATTACAACTAGAAATGACCGTAGGGATGAAAATGGCCAAACAATGTCATTTTCCAGCATACTTGTAACTTTTTATGAGATGGATTTGTCATATTTCGGTACTTGAAGTCTGTTCAATTTACCATAGGGTAAATTGGTTGAGTATCAGTATGTTCTAATGTGTGAGTGACCGGTACACTTGCTTGTATTAGATCTGAAACTCTGCATATAATTACTTCCGAAGATGGTAATATGCGGATAGCTTTTTGATGCGGGAGAGAGAAGGTGCTGAACTTTTTCTTGAGTTTTTGTGATGCTGCGCTCTTCTTCTTCTTGAACATTACCATCATTATTTTGAAGGACCTCTTCAGGTGTGTCCATATTTTCATATATGGAATTCTACATATTCTTATTCTTTTACAGATTTATTCGCCTTTCACACTCTGAATGACGTCCTTTGATTCTATGTTATCGCCAAAGAAAACACATAAGGGTCTCAAGTTTAACGTACAATCCCAGTCGTTGTCTGTTTCAAACCCTCATTCATAACCATCCCATGCCATGTTTAGTACTCCTCGAGCTTATCCTTTTCAATTTCCAAAAGTGTTAGTTAGTTCGGAACCTTCGCTGTCATAACTCGAAGGGAAGTATTGACTGTCCCTTTCCCCTAAATCTTCCGGATGTGTGCTTTTGCCGAAGTCGAGGAGAACCTTCAACGTTCTACCGTAAATATGAACTGAAACGCTTTGATTGCCCAAGTCAATGCTTGCCTTCTGTTTTTCCAACGTAGGACAACCATGTAGGACAACCAAGTATTTCATCGAAAAGTAGATCAGTCATGAAAAGAAAGTTGAAATCAACTTTCTAGTCACAAAAAGAGACGAAAAAAAGTTCCAAAGTACCCAAGAATTTTGGTACGATTCCACCAACAACAGCTATTCTTCGCGTAGTTGGAATAATTTCGAGACCAGATCTAACACAAAAACTTTCCAAAATGATATTTGGAACAGAACTCGAGACGAAAATATTTGTGTTCTTCATCCCAATACTTTGACTGATACTAGCTTAAGACGCCTTGGTGCTGTCGAGGATGATTGAAGAAACAATTTCTTTGCCTCAGCTGACTTATTAGACCTTATAAAATTTCGAGTGCTTTTCAAGCATCCTCTGTGTCCTCCGTCGAAAGTTGACCAAACTTTATTCCAGTTGCGGCAGATTCAAGCACAGAAACGAAATTGTACTTCTTTAATGCTCTAGTTCGTCCTTTGTTATATTCTTGTTTTCTTATTTTTCATTTTCTTGGCCGGAGTGATTTCCATTCCTGGAACAACTTGATCATACCTCTTTTTTGAGAAGGTATTGGTGCTAGGATATGTTCAAGCATTTCATAATCTAACCTAGCTTTCTTCCATGAAATATTCCCTTCTCAATTCGTTTTCGTAAAATGGACTTTTCCGATTTCGTCAGCGATGGATACGTTACCGGCAACCGTCAACCATTCATCCTTCCTGTTCTGTACAACTTTCACCTCTGGTCCTGACTCGCTTCTCGCATCCGATAAATTTGCTCTTTTGTGGTCTTTCGACCAGCAGTTACTTTCATGATGCCCATATGAACCGCACTTTCCACAACGAGTGTTCCTATGCAGAATATCAGGACACCTATTTGCAAAGTATACAGACTTGTGGAAAAAGGAGCAGACTTCTGCTACCTTGAAGGTCCAAATTTGGATCTTCTTGATGGTAAGTGTAGGGCTCTTCAACTGCGAGGATAACATGTCAAATCGAACATCGAATCGGGGTTCCAGCCGTTCTTCCACGCCTTTGACATCGCTTCTAACAGATAACAATGCCTCTGCACCCCTGCGTGGAAGGTCCCACTAGCAATCTTCTCGGTATCGCGCTATTACCGGGATCTACTCGTACGGTCTGTCCCCGGCGCTTTGTATGGGTCGTTCAAGTCTTGGATCCAAGTGGAAAAGATGCTTTCACCGGCATGTACGAAAACGACATGGTTTTCCGATATCACCTACTTCGCAACGTTCTCGCTCGCTTCCGTGAGGATCTTGGCATCGCCGTCTTCGTCGAACATGTGGTCCCGTCCAAGATCACAATTCCGATATTCACTGGGAGGCTACTTCATTACATCGACTCATCACATATATATCGACTGTAATTGTCTGGAAATCTTTAGGATAGATCAATATATCTTCATTATGTAAAACCCCAAACATTTTCACCTTCGTTACGAATGAGCGTCTACATTACGGCTGCATATGGTCTTCATAATAGTGATGTTGCTGTTGACGCTGCTGTAGCCCACCCTTCTGCTCGCCACCACATCTTGCCAAATACTGTTATCGCAAACGCTGCCGCGACACTCGCTGAGCATCTGTAACATCCTCATTTCAGCGACTACAGCAACCAAAGCAACATTTTCCTCTCTCCCCTCGGGATTGGTATAGCTCGCGCCTTACGCGACGAAGGCCAGAGGCTCTTCCGGCGCTTCGCTACCCCCACTGCCTTCCGTCAAAGTTTCTCCCCTCAGCGAGAAACTCGAGACTTCAATAGTTGCTTTACCTTTAGCCTCCAAGTGATGTATGCTCGACAGGTTTCCACCCGTCGCCTGCCTGTGTAGTTGATCTCTGAAGACCCTCTGCACCATTCCGTGCCTTAGATGTAAAGATTTAAATCCACAGAGCACATGATTCTCCATAAACAGCTGCAGGCTGTACGCTAAAAATTTGTTGTAAGACAGGTTTTTTTCGTTCGCTGGAATGATGACACGATTTTATTTCTCGCATTTGTAGATCAAACTGCATTGACCTAATATTATCACATACTAAGAACGGCTTTGAGGTGTGGAAGGGTTGGAATGGAACCAGTTGTAAAAGGTAACGAGTCTTGGCCAGCAAGAACTGCACATACAAGTTAACTGGGTATCCGTCGGTTTATCTGTTACTGCGAATGAAACTCCCGTGTTTCCCAAGAGCTTCACCGGAAGCGACGCATTAAATTTTATAGAGTCCTAAGAAATCCTTGACTAGAAAACTTTTGAGCTTCTTCTGTATCTTCCTAGCGGCAGGAATTCCTTATTTGTCACAGAAATTTGGTAATGGATTCTGCCCAACACCGCAGTTTTCGTCTGTTTCTGATAAACTTGAATCGTTCTTGAATATGACATTCAAATTTACGACTCCAAGCGAGTTCCAGCCAATCCATGCATCTCAAAAAAGAAACCCCCTTTTTCCTTCTTGAATAAAGAGAGAGAATTGATTTGGTCCTTTAATTTTTGGATAAATACTGTTCTGAAAACCTAATAATGAAAAGGGGAAAATTGGGATGTTTTCATGATTGAAAAACAGGTTAGTCTATGTACCAGAGAGGAAAAAAGGTTTGGGTGGTTTACTCTAGTCTAGGAAGATATATCTGATCTATGTTCCAAAACGCATCAAATACTGAGGGAAAACAGTAAAACAAGTAAAACCGACCATATATTTCAAATTTTAAACCACCTCACATTTCTCCTACGCAAGTAAAGTGTGATACGGCTGAAATCTCATTTTTCACAAGCTGACTTCTCTCGGTGTAAACAACACCACACAGGTATATAAGAAGAGGCAGTAGTGGAAGAAATACTGATAGGAGCTTTCACCCCACACAACCTCCTCCCGTTACACAATTCCCAAGCTCCCCACAACGAATACAAAAGAAAATACTCATGGCCACCCCTTTTGATGCGATAAATACCTCCAGTGCTCTCAGATTCGCGCAACTGTTTACTTTATGTCGAAAGTGCGAAGAAGACATTTTAAGATTCATGCATACCATGAGTCTCGTCCAAAGTGAGAATATTTCCATCGAACCAGGCAGAGATGATTGCGGGCAAGTAGAAGAATGTCCGATATGTCTTGAACCATTAGGATTCCTGAACACCATCGAAACAACTTGCCACCATCGTTTCCATCTCCATTGCATCCTGGAGCTTCTCTTACACGACGAGAATAGCGGTTTGAGAACACTCTGTCCAAATTGTCGCCGGAGGCTGGATGGAGGTGGCATTATTAGGCCAGAGAATGGCTTCCCTGTGACAGATGACTGCGTAGGAACGTTATTTAGTGAGAGCTTAACGTTACTACAAGCTACCCGAAACTCAATCATCTGTCAAGCTTCGCAGTTCTACATCCTCATGTCCCTCAAGGCCATTTTATTGTCGCCATCCACTAGCCCTTTGCATACAGACTTGTCTGACTTGAGTTTAAGGTTCACTGAATTTAGGGAACGTCAGATGGACATAAAGGCTAGAATCCGTACATATTTTGAGACACAATTCGGATTGGAGATCGGTCCAAGGGGGTAAAGTCAAAAAAGGTACATGTTTCAGCACAGTTTCTCATTACTTTAGAAAAAGAAGAAGACTTTACCAAGCAGTAAAGGGGGGCTAGCGGCCCTCAAAAGGGGAAAAATCTATCCGAGCCAGGAACGGTTGAGTAGTCGTCGGTTGATCGCGACAGAAGTTCTGTTACTTTAGTACCGACGACAGCGGCAAAATCTCAATGAAAATAAAATATGATTTCTAGGAGAGGGACTTTTTTTGAACAATTTTTTTGAACAATTTGAAACATGAAAGGAAGACGTGGTGGGGCGAACGTTTATGGAAGAAGGGACCCCCAACACGGGGTCGACGTGGGCCATAGCTTTGGGGGCTGCCCCTAAGGGCTAAGTAACTAAGTTACGAATACGTAACGAAGGGAGTGAGGACGGTGTAAAGCCTTTGGAGTTGTTGACGGGAGAGCGATGAATGGCGAAGCAGTTTGAGAGCATTGTGGAGGATTTTTTATTAGGTTTTTTTAAAAAATCCTAATTGTGGAGGTGATGGGGGTTGGCTTGTGGAGTGCTAGAGCGACGGTGGTAGAACGGGAACGAGAGCAAGAACCAGCGAAGGAGTCTTCTACGGTGGCCATGAAGCATATGAAAGGTTAAAAGGGGGAACGTTTGGGTGTTTTACTCTTGGAAGATATATCCGAACTATGGTTTTCCAGACAACCACAATCGACTCAAAAAGGGTATACCGACGCAGAAATGGGCAAGGAACTACGCTCCCTAAAATGCTACCTTCAGGACAGCCATCAAGCAGGCCGCATTGGACATGACGGCTGCTGCAGTGTGCCTTTGCATCAAAACCCCCCGAACCTTTCCGTACGTCTCCAGTGCCCTCCCAGCCATGTTCCTTGCCTTGGTTAATAGGTGGAGAATTAGCCGATAGTGGATACAGGCGGCGGATGACGAGAAAAAGGTGGGTGTGGAAGGGAGGAGGGAGGAGGGTTCCAAGATTGGCGGAAGTATGTCGACCAGGTGCCCCGGTCGAGCTGGATGTTCATGGCACGGTGGACAATGGTGTCAGACCCGAAGGTAGAGAGGTGCTGGAGGAAGGGAATGGCTGGGCGGCGAAGGGGGCTTTGAGGAGAGGTGCTCAGCTGGCAGAGTTCGGTGGTGAAGCGATGGGCGTGGTAGAGCAGTACCGTTGGGATATCTGGGATTTGGTACGAACACCAGAGGCGGGCCAGATGTGTTCGGTGTACGTTGCCTCGTGTATGGAGAATTGTGGCAAACAGCCTTCGTTGTAGGTTTTCATCAGCAATTGAGAGCCCTTATATCACGCAATAGGAACGCAGCATATAAGTATCTGCTGCGAACGAAAGTATGTAGCACGTAGTTGGCGTGGGCCGGGCGTGAATCGCAAGAGAGTGCAGCAGAGCGGATGGGGTAGGTGGAGGCAGTGACGGCTGCTATCGCACGGCGAATGGTCTGGTTTGTCTCGATTCCAACAGAGGTCAGTGTGGTACCAAGGTAGACCGCTGATTGCGACACGGGGAGACGATGGCCAGCGAGTGTGCAGATCTCGGTTGGGTGTAGAGGGCGCGGGGGGAGGAGGGAACACTTCTCTCGTGTCCACAGGATGTTGCGGGAGGAGGTCCGGGCATGGCACCTATGCAAGGGCTGCTGCAGGAGTAGGAGGGAGGAACAGTAGAGAAAAACGTCGTCGTCGACACGGATGCAGGGGAGGGAGAGGTAAGATGAGCAGGAGCGCAGAGGATGGAGTAGAGGATGACCGGTAGGGTATTGATGTACAGGAGAAAGAGAGTCGTGGAGAGAGGAGAGCCTTGAATTACCCCGAGCAGGAGTACAGCTGTAGTATCAGTTGCGTCTACTTTAGTTCGGACGAGGAGTGGTCCTGAGCACGCAGAGAGCACGGCGGGGAAGGGTGGGGGGAGATAGCGGCGGCAATCTTGAAGGTGTTAAATGTTTACGAGTTGTACAATGTTGCGCACAAGCGTGCGGAGGGTATTCAGGAATTATCTACGAATGCGGGCGACGGGTGGAAATCTGTCGCGACTACATTACTTGGAGACTAAACGCAAAACGGGTAACAAAGTCGCGGAGCTCCTGTTGAGAGGAACCGCGACGGGAAGTAGCGAAAGAAGGAAGGCGGCGGAAAAAACCATGCCATCGTCGCCCAGGGCGCCATAGATATCAGTCCCGACGGGGAAGAGGAAGATATCGTTTTGGTCGCAGTAAGCGCCGTAATGACAATGTTTCTCGCGCTCTGTGAGTGTCGTGGCAGCGCCTGCGGTAACCTGTACTGCTGCACTTGGCGAGATGTGGCGGCGTGCGGAGGGGTGGGCAACAGTAACGTCGACGGCGATATCGGTAGTGTGAAGCCCGTATGCAACGGGAATGTAAATGTCCATTCGTAACGCGGGCACTCCAAATGCCCAGACGAGTTGGAAACCTGGTAGAGGAGCGGATGCTCGACGAGGGCGACGACCTCAACTTCCTTACAGTAGCGTGCAAGAACGTTGCGGAGGATGTAATACAAAAAATGGTCCTCCCCTCATTTAATACAGGAAATGGTCCTCCCTTCACGTAATACAGGAAATGGTCCTCCCTCGTTTAATCCAGCAACCTACAACGATCCCGCCCCTAACTTCTCCAACCGTCATTTCCAAATTTACTTCCATTTTATCTAGATATTTTTATAATGTATTTAACCCTCTGAATCGACCCCGAATCAAGTCCCTTTTCCCTTTTAGCTTACCTCCTCCTCCAAATTCGCCTTTTTTTGAGAAGAAGGGCGCAAATGCACTATTGCAAAATCCCTTGCAGATTTATTTTACCTATTCCTAATCTATAGAACCTGCCCCAGGAGCCTATTTAAACCCCTTTATTCTAAGTTCCAAATGCCCCGATCATTTTACTCATCATCCCTCTCCCCCCACACACCCAAAACACCCTACATTGCCTCCCGTTCCCCAACGTCTATCACAATGAGCAACCTTCGCCCCGCTGTCCCTATTTCCAAAAACCGCCCTTCCCGTTCCATCAATGGCCTTCGTCTCGCCGCCTACGGGCCAACCGATGCCGACGACTACATCCGGCGGCAAACAAAGAAGCAAATCATCGAGTTCGTTCGCCGCCTCTTCATAGAAGAAGAAGCGAGGGAGGTAAGTCCGGGAGAGGCTGAGAAGGTCGAGGAGGAGAGCGGGGAGTCCTTCGAGGAATGGTTAGCCCCTGAGCTAGTGTACGAGACTCAGGAAGATGAGGATGGGAGGAGGAGGAGGAGGAGGATGAGGAGGAGAGGAGAGGAGGAGGAGGAGGAGGAGGAGGAGGAGGAGGATGGGAGGAGGAAGAGGAGGAGAGGAGGAGGAGGATGAGGGAACAGGGGGCATGGAAAGTGTTGGACTGGTGGGGCCTGGAATAGAGAGTATGGATCAAGTTGTGCCCACGATGGAACCGGATGGAGATATCTTTAGTAGTCTAGATATCTCCCAGGGGGAAATAGAGAGTTGTGAGCCATTCGCAGATATTTGTGGGGACTGCTTGGACAGCATGGATATTTTAGAGGAGTTGTTTGGATCTGATTTAGAGAATGGGAAATAAGAGGACCAAATTAATTGTTAGTTTCTTAAGTATCTTTTGCTTAGAGTATATTGTCCACACAAAGTATTTTTATGCATTTCTTGGTATCTTCTGTAGTTTTGTTCGGACTTTAGGGGTAGCCAAAAGTCTATATAAGCTGAGTAAACTGCTTCCTCATGGAGAGGTCAAGCAAGTTGGCAGACAACTTCAAGCCAAGTCCCGAGTAGTAGGAAGTTGAGAGTCAACTTCAGACCCAAGAAAACTTTTTCTTACGCTAGTCGCAGAGCGTCGGTGGTAGACCCTGCCCCTTTTATACTTGCTTGTAGCTTTCTCAACTCTCTTCTATATACACTCCCTTTTGTTCGTTCAACAATACCACGGCAGCACTTTTGTCGCTCGCAACACCTCCTTCTCAGGGTAATTGGTTCTGAGGATCTCTCTCCCCGCCGATTTACCCCTATCATTTGGTACTCTTGTGGAGGGGGTTGCACCCGAGGTATTCGAGTTGAGCAGTAGTAAGGAACACTTCGGGGGATTTCTTTTCGGTAATCATGGATCTCAATGCTGCTCGTATAACGTTCACAGGGGCAAGACTGAAGACGTTGAGGAGTTTCTTTACACATATGTCAACGTTGTGATGCGAGAGAAGGGCGATGAAGAGAAGGCCGCAAGTATCTTCGCCTATCTTCATGGTGACGCAAAGCACAAATATAAGTCCAAGTTTATCGACGGGTGGTCTCTTAACGGGAATGGGCGTAACTTCGGTGAGGTATGTGAGTGGCTTGTGAAAGAGTATGCTAAGGAGGTAGAACCAGATGAGATGATTCGTACCGCCATAGAGGCCCGGCTCAACTTCGACGATTTGTTAAGCTCATTGGTGTACTTGTGTGATCTTTATGAAAAGGCTGGGTTCAACGCCCAAGCCAAGTACGGAATGCTGCGTAAGGCGGCTATGGGGGATAAGCGGCTCTCCGATTTCCTCCTCATCAAGGGCCCTCACACTTTTGATGAACTGAAGGGTACCATAGTAGAATTTGTCAAAAATTCGGAGACGTTTCAGTCACTGAGTGAGGTACCGAGGGAAACCCGCACATCGATGTCTATCGTACATCCTGAAAAGAATTATCAAAGGCCGGCTACTAGTGCAGCGGCATTAGAATCTGTCAGGAGCGATGTCAAAAACTTGGAAGAAAGGTTGGAAACCCGATTCGATAATCGACTTGACATGATAACCTCGCAGTTGGAAAGCCTTACTCTTACCATTAAGAAGAACCAGTCTGGGGCCCCTAAGCCGCAGAAGTCTGTTCTTACTGTCACAAGCCTGGACACTTTGCAAACAGGTGTCCTGATAATCCACATAGAAACACTCGTTGTGCAAAGTGCGGTCGATATGGGCATCATGAAAGTAACTGCTGGTCTAAAGACAACAGAAGAGCAAATTTATCGGAAGCAAGGAGTGAGTCAGGACCAGAGGTGAAAATCTTACAAAATAGAAGGGATCAAAGGTTGACGGATGCCGGTAACGTATCCATCGCTGAAGAGATTAGTCAAGTCAATGTGACAAAAAGGGATGGGGAAGGGAACATTTTATCGAAGAAACCTAGGCTAGAGTATGGAATGCTGGAGCATATCCCAGCACCTGTACCTCCTCGAACCAAGAGGTCTGATCAAGTTGTTCCAGGAGTGGGAGTCACTCCGGCCAAGAAGACGAAAAAGAGTAAGAAAGTTAAGAGTATCTCTAAGGACGTACTAGAGTATGTGAAGAGGTACAATTTGGTGGCTGAGCTTGCATCGGCCCCAACTGGGATAACGTTTGGTCAACTTTTGAGGGGCGACGCAGAGGATGCGAGAAAAGAACTCAAAAAAATTATCAGGTCTAATAAGTCCGCTAAGGGTAAGAAACTGTTTCTTCAATCGGCCTCGACAGCACCAAGACGTCTTAAGCTGGTACCAGTCAAAGTATTGGGTATGAAAACCCAAGCTCTCTTCGATTCGGGTGCTGTTCCAAACCTCATTTCAGAAACTTTGGTGACAGATCTAGGTCTCGAAATTACTCCAACGACTCGAAAAATAACTGTAGCGGATGGAACCGTCTCAAAATGCATGGGCACTGTTGACAAGGTTTCCGTGTTCTTTGGGGACTCTAAAGTTGATGTAGACTTTCTTGTCATGCCGGATCTCCCTTTCGATGCAATCATTGGCTGCCCCACAATGGAAAGACTAGGAACATGCATTGACTTGGGCAACCAAATGGTTTCAGTTAATATTGACGGCAGAACCGTGAAGATGCCCCTGGATTTCGACAAAAGCACGCATCCTGAAGATTTAAAAGAAACGGACAGTGAAGATTTCACTTCTAGCTATGACAGCGAAGATTCGGAACCAACTAACACTTTCGGAAGTGGAAAAGGGTACCCTCGGGGGTTAATGAACATGGCATGGGACGATTATGATTCCGGGTTTGAAACAGATGACGACTGGGATTCTAGGATAAGTTTGAAACCCGAATGTGTTTCTTTTTGCGATGATATCGAATCAAAGGACAGAATTCGGAGCATGAAAGAAGATTACCTTTGCAAAGAAAATAAGAATACGTCGAATTCCATATATGAAGATGTGAGCACGACGGAAGAGGTCCTTCAAAATATTGAGGTTGAGGATCAAGAAGAAAAAGGGCGCCAAATGGCAGAAATGTAAGACAAGCAAGTGTACCAGTTACTCACTCGTTCGAACTTACCGACACTCAACCGATTTACCACAAGCCTAGACGTCAACCGCCAAAATATGACCAATTTATCTCAGAAAATGTTACAAGTATGCTGAAAAATGATATTATTCGACCAGTTTCATCCCCATGGTCGTTTCCAGTTGTGGTCGCACCAAAGAAGGATGGAAAGCTGCGTTTTTGCGTCGATTACCGACAACTGAACCAGAGAATGATACCCGATCGATTTCCGATTCCGAACATGGAGGAGATCCTCGAGGACCTGAAGGACGGGAGATATTTCACCTCAATTGACCTTTACACTGGCTATTGGCAGATTCCATTGGATGAAAAATGTAAGGAAAAAACAACCTTTACCAGCAAAGCCGGTACGTTCAGGTTCGAAGTGATGCCTTTTGGTCTCATGAATGCACCAGCTACATTCCAAAGAATGATGAACGAGGTTTTGAAAGGACTTCCATTCGCAAGAGTCTATATCGATGATGTCGTCATATTCTCAGAAACATTGGATCAGCACATCTCGCACGTCAAGACAGTTGTGGAGAGGATATCGGAGTATAGCTTGAAAATTAAGTTGAGCAAATGCTTCTTTGCGAAAACTTCTATCCAATTACTCGGTCATATCGTCGACCAAGAGGGAATTAGAGTGGATCCAGAGAAAACGAAAAAAATCAAGTTGGCACCAAGGCCCGCTTCAAAGACGGAGGTCCGAAGCTTCTTAGGACTGGCCTCATATTACAGAAGATTTATCAAAGATTTCGCCAAGACTGCAGCACCGTTACATGCCAGCACTACGAAGAACGGAAAATTTTACTGGAACAAGGAAATGGAAACTGCATTTCAGGAGCTTAAAGATAAGCTATGTGTCCCCCAGTTCTCATGTACCCAGATTTCAAGAGACCATTCGTTGTGGAGACAGATGCCTCAGAACGGTCTTTGGGTGCCGTTTTGTCCCAAAAAGATGAAAACGGAAGACTACACCCTGTTCAATTCGCAAGCCGAACTCTGAATGACGCGGAAAAGAGATACTCAGTCTGCGAGAAAGAAGCGCTAGCTGTCGTCTTCGCGCTGAAAAAGTTTCGCGTATACCTTTTATCACTCGAGAAATTTGTCTTGATAACTGATCACCAGGCACTTAAAACAGCATTCCAAAAGAAGGATGTACATCACCGCTTGGCCCGATGGCTCGACATTTTCGCAGAATATCGGTTTGAAATTGTGTATAGACCCGGACGCAATAATCAGCCTGCCGATTACCTATCCCGCTTGAGGGACGCACTGATTCCAAATGAAAAAGCTTCGGAGGACATCGTCGGAGTCGCCGAGTTGCAGTTGCCGAACGATAACGAGTACGAAGCTAATATTCACGGACTGATCAAATTCCTCGATGGACTAGAAATGAGAAAGGTTGATCTTGAACACAGAAATTGGGTACGCAGGAATCAAAAGGCTTTTACATTGTGGAATGGGAAACTCTTCCGGCACACTAAAGCCGGTCCCCGACTAGTGGCCCCTTTGAAAGAAAGAATGAAGATCTTGAGGACTTTCCATGATGAGCTAGGGCATTGGGATCTCGAAACAACCAAAAATTCGTAACTGAGAGATTCTGGTGGCCCGGTATCCATAAGGACGTCTATAACTTCGTGAAAAGCTGCGACAACTGCCAAAAATTCACTCCAATACGGAAGTATAAGACAACTCTAAGTTTTCCAGTTTCCGGTCTCTTTGAAACCTTCTCAATTGACTTCGCGGGCCCGTTCAAGGAAACTTCTTCCGGAAACAAATATCTCCTTATAGGGGTGGAACATCTTACTGGATGGCCAATAGCAGTTGCAGTCGAGGAGGCAAATGCTGAGGTGGTACTGAGATTCATCGAAAAAGAAATAATTGAACCGTTTGGTCTTCCAAAAAGGATCATCTCGGATAACGCCCTTTGTTTTACTGCAACTTCACTGCTTCGTTTTTGGAAGAGAAAGGGATTCAGCTGAAGACCGTTCTCGCATACGCTCCTATGTCCAACGGGAAAGCGGAGAGGATGGTTGGAACCATCAAACGAGCAATATCGAAAACTATGTTGGAGAATGAAATCCAGTGGGAAGATGCCTTACCAAAAGTGTTATACGGCTACCGTCGAAGAAGAGGAAGAAATGGACGCTCACCATTCGAGCTAATGTACGGAAGGGCTCCTAGAATGTTACAGAGAGACATGGAAACAAATATTATCGATGAAGAGAGTAGGGAAGTTGAACTACTGGCCACCGAAGGCTGGAGATCACACCGCGCGCTAACACAGACAAGAAATAAGGATGCAGAACCTGCAGTCAGAACCTTTTCAGTTGGCTCTAAAGTACTTGTAGTACATGGAAAAGC
Organism: Kappaphycus alvarezii; assembly: GCA_002205965.3. NCBI lineage: Eukaryota > Rhodophyta > Florideophyceae > Gigartinales > Solieriaceae > Kappaphycus > Kappaphycus alvarezii. Next base: position 896,801 of record NADL03000775.1, read on the forward strand.
AATGCAGCAGGCTGTGAAGTGGCCGGCCTTCCAAACCAAGTACTCGAACCCTTGCATCGTCACGGAGGAAAGACACCCGCACTATCAGCTCTGTTCAAGCTCAGGGAAGAGATCAAGGAGGGCCATCCATGCACGTCGTCTGGTCCCTTACCATCAGAGGCCTGAAGAATTCCTTCTCACACAGGACTATGCGCAACCACGGGGCATACTCATCTTTAACTATAGAATGATTCCTATGGGAGGAAAAAGGGCCTGGGAATGGATCATCTCGGTTACGCGGGACTACTACGAACTCCACGTAATCATCCATTTCTACATTAATATATGCCTATGTTTTCGTACGTTGAACGGACCATTGCTACCTGAAGAAGATTTCCGACTATTAATAAGAGTTCTATTTTCATTCCAAAACGGAAGGTTCACGGAAGCAGGTCCAGAGTTTGTGGAGGTAATATATCATTACTCTATAGGAAGATATGGAATGGTAGCTGCTGGAGACTTGTCGCAAACGTATCTGAATATTATCCGTCCAATTTACGTATTTCTCAAGAACAACCAAGACGTGCGACTGAGAGGTTACGCCTTACCCCCGGATATGGAATACAGGCTGGTCCCGTATCCTCTATGGGAACCTTACGTTTCTCCGCCACAAATTGGGAACGTTGGAGGCGGCGAGGATCCTCCTGAAGCAGTGATGATGACCAGAGGAGGACCTTCAGGAGACAACAACCCGCCCAGAAGAGGTTCCGGTCGTCCCCCGAGAGGACCTCGTGCAGGTCCCAGTACGTCAGGAGCTGGTCGCGGCCATTCATCGGGACCGTCCACCACAACTTCATCTCTAGCTCTCTTCACAACCATGCACAGCATACAGTCGGAAGAAGAAGATTATCTTTTTGGCTGCGCAATATCTCCGAGGATGCGAACGATGCGCAGGTCATTTCTTATTTCATGATAAGCATCTGTTTATGTTTTAGGGCGCTACATGGACCGCACTTATCTTACGAAGATTCGTTCTTGATGATGCGCGTCTTCTTTTCTTATCGACATCCATTCCTCCGGCATCTTCCAGAAGAGTTTGCATATCACATATATTTTTCACTCTTGGAAGATTCGGAAGAGTCACGGAAGAAGAATGTATTCAACCCCACCTCGATGTGATCAAACCAATATATGAGGCTATGCTACAAAGTGAGGTACCAGTAATGCGAACCTACTTTTTAGAGCATCATATTGGTAATCAGTTGCATCCGTACCCGTTTGAGAGACCATACATTTTATCAATAAGACAGCGAACACTAACGGAAGCAGAAGAAGAGCAGTGACGACCCGGGACGTTCGCCTTGAGAAAGGGGGCGTGTAATACAAAAAATGGTCCTCCCCTCATTTAATACAGGAAATGGTCCTCCCTTCACGTAATACAGGAAATGGTCCTCCCTCGTGTAATCCAGCAACCTACAACGATCCCGCCCCTAACTTCTCCAACCGTCATTTCCAAATTTACTTCCATTTTATCTAGATATTTTTATACTGTATTTAACCCTCTGAATCGACCCCGAATCAAGTCCCTTTTCCCTTTTAGCTTACCTCCTCCTCCAAATTCGCCTTTTTTGAGAAGAAGGGCGCAAATGCACTATTGCAAAATCCCTTGCAGATTTATTTTACCTATTCCTAATCTATAGAACCTGCCCCGGGAGCCTATTTAAACCCCTTTATTCTAAGTTCCAAATGCCCCCGATCATTTTACTCATCACCCTCTCCCCCACACACCCAAAACACCCTACATTGCCTCCCGTTCCCCAACGTCTATCACAATGAGCAACCTTCGCCCCTCTGTCCCTATTTCCAAAAACCGCCCTTCCCGTTCCATCAATGGCCTTCGTCTCGCCCTACGGGCCAACCGATGCCGACGACTACATCCGGCGGCAAACAAAGAAGCAAATCATCGAGTTCGTTCGCCGCCTCTTCATAGAAGAAGAAGCGAGGGAGGTAAGTCCGGGAGAGGCTGAGAAGGTCGAGGAGGAGAGCGGGGAGTCCTTCGAGGAATGGTTAGCCCCTGAGCTAGTGTACGAGACTCAGGAAGATGAGGATGGGAGGAGGAAGGAGGAGGAGGATGGGAGGGGAAGAGGAGGAGGAGGATGGAGGAGGAGGAGGAGGAGGATGGGAGGAGGAAGAGGAAGAGGAGGAGAGGAGGAGGAGGAGGAGGAGGATGGGGAGGAGGAAGAGAGGAGAGGAGGAGGAGGATGAGGGAACAGGGGGCATGGAAAGTGTTGGACTGGTGGGGCCTAGAATAGAGAGTATGGATCAAGTTGTGCCCACGATGGAACCGGATGGAGATATCTTTAGTAGTCTAGATATCTCCCAGGGGGAAATAGAGAGTTGTGAGCCATTCGCAGATATTTGTGGGGACTGCTTGGACAGCATGGATATTTTAGAGGAGTTGTTTGGATTTGATTTAGAGAATGGGACATAAGAGGACCAAATTAATTGTTAGTTTCTTAAGTATCTTTTGCTTAGAGTATATTGTCCACACAAAGTATTTTTATGCATTTCTTGGTATCTTCTGTAGTTTTGTTCGGACTTTAGGGGTAGCCAAAAGTCTATATAGCTGAGTAAACTGCTTCCTCATGGAGAGGTCAGGCAAGTTGGCACACAACTTCAAGCCAAGTCCCGAGTAGTAGGAAGTTGAGAGTCAACTTCAGACCCAAGAAAACTTTTTCTTACGCTAGTCGCAGAGCGTCGGTGGTAGACGCTGCCCCTTTTATACTTGCTTGTAGCTTTCTCAACTCTCTTCTATATACACTCCCTTTTGTTCGTTCAACAATACCACGGCAGCACTTTTGTCGCTCGCAACACCTCCTTCTCAGGGTAATTGGTTCTGAGGATCTCCTCTTCCGCCGATTTACCCCTATCAGAGGACTTGATGCCGACGGGTCATTCCGTCTTCGAATTTACGGGTCAACGCGTGTTGGTCGCTTGGATCTAAGAGGGGTGCGACGTCGGGAGAGCGCCGGGGGCAGAACACACAGCGAGTAGATCCAGCGAAAAGCGCGATGCCGAGGCGGAGAGCCAGAGCAACTTTCCACGCAGAAGAGGACCTGTAGGAAGAAAGCAGTACATTATGAACCGCACCTTCAAAATATTAAATAACCAAATCGGGAGTCATTATAGAGCAACCCGGTGCAACTTTCGGTGATCGATAGCAATCGGAGATCGTTGCCGAACCAATGAGCTAAGAATGCAGAGGAATCGAGAACTTTCGACAACACTACTTTTAGCAATGTGTGCCACGAGAGGTACCTTGTACCACTATGAAGTTCGATTATAGCATCTAATTTGTCTCAGGCGGTAAACGATTAGTTGTTCTCCTCCGCACTATCCCTTGCATCATCAATGACGGAAATTTTGTTGATTTTCTACGTGCCTAAGAGGTGAAAATCATCGGCTGAAGAGATACTCAGAACCAATTACCCCAGGAAGGATTTGTTGCAAGCGACAAAAGCGCTACTGTGGTAAAGTTGAACGAAAAAAAATGTTGGGCAACGGCGAAAATTTAGAGGGCTACAAGCAAGTATAGCAGGGGCGGGGTCTACCACTGGTGCTCTGTGACCAGCGTAAGAGAAATGGCTATTTAGTCTGAAGTTAACTCTCAACTTCCTACTACTCGGGACTTGACTTGAAGTTGTCTGCCAACTTGCTTGACCTCTCCAGGAGGAAGCAATTTACTCAGCTTATATATACTTTTGACTAGCTCTAAAGTCTCAAACAAACATACTAAGAACCATATAATGCATCAAATGGAATCGTGTAAACAAGAAAAACTAATAGAAGATACTATCAGGATAAATATCTAGCTTTGTTCCTTGACATCTTAGTTCCCTAGATCAGAGCCAAACAGTTCCCTCAAAATATCCATTCCACGCAAGCTGTGTCCACAAATATCCGCAAACGGCTTAGAGTTCTCCATTGCCTCCTAGGAAATATCTAGACAACTGAAGATGCCCCCATCCAGTTCCAGATTCGGGACAAACTGGTGCATACTTCCCCTTCTTCCCACTATTCCAGCACTTTCCATGTCTCTCTCTCCCTCCCCCTCCTCATCCTTCTCTTCACTCCTCTCTTCATCTTGGTCAGAAGAGTCAGAGATCCCAATTACTCTCTCAGTCTCCCCTTCGTTCTCAATAAGAGCTCCCCCACCGTTGTTCCCTAGTGGCTCCCACAGTTCCACGCAGTCCTCCTCCTCTTCCTCCTCTTTCTCCTCTTCTTCCTCTTCCTCCACCTGCTCCTCTGCCTCTTCTGCCTCTTCTGCCTGCTCGAAGCAGTTGCGGCGGGCCCACTCTCGAACACGTTCCCGGTCCATTCTTCTACAGCAGTCGTCGTATTCATTTGGACCATTTGCCGCCAGGGCCAGAACGCTGAGGGGAAGGCGTCCTCGGGATGATTTGCCGATGGTGAAGGAGAGGCCAAGATTGGTCATGTTGAGGACAAAGAAGGGGTGTGGCAATGGGATAGTTGATGGCGGTGGGGTTGCCTCAATGACGTCGATTTCGGGCTTTAGAGAGGGCAACATATTCGAAAAGTTTCACGGCCTTGGACGAAATAAAAAATGTGAGGCAATGCCACAGCTTTGATTTTGCATGCGACTAGGACCGTTAAAAAATATTCTTGGTAAAATATCGGAACTGTATTTGGGGAACGAAGCGGATCACAAGTTGGAAGATTCCTGTTTTGAAAAAGGAGGACCAAAATGCTCAAAACAATATAGAAATGGAGATGCAAAGTGAATTTGGGTTAATGGGAAAGTTCGTTTCATGGTTTTGTTCCTAAAAGAAAATTCACGGGAAGAGCTGTTTATGAAAGCTCATAAGAAAGGAGAAGCCCTTGTGAAGGGTGTTGATCCCGACGTATTCGAGCTGTGAAGTGTTAGGTAGCACTAAATTGCTGCTTGCTTTCTGTAACCATGGATCTCAATGCTGCTCTTATAACGTTTACAGGGAGCAAAAGTGAAGACATTTTGAAGTTTGTTTATACACGATATGTTTTGATGCGTGAGAAGAGTGATGAATAGATGCCTACAAGTATCTTTGCGTATTTTTATGGTGACGCAGAGCACAAAAAAAGGCCACGTTTATCGACGGGTGGTCCCTTAAGAAGAGTTGGCGAACTTTGGTGAGGTATGTGAGTGGTTCGTAAAAGAATATGTTAAGTAGGTAGAACCAGGTGAGGTGATTCGTATTGCTATAGAGTCCCAGCTCAACTTCGGCGATTTGTTAGGCTCAATGGTATACTTATGTGATCTCTATATGAAAAGACTGGGGTAAACACACAGACAAGGTAAACACACAGACAAGGTACAAAATGCTGCATTAGACGGCGATGGGGGATAAGAGACTTTCCGATTTGATCCTCATCAGGGGCTCTCACACTTTAAATGAACTGAAGGGTACCATAGAAGAATTTTTCAGAAACTCGGAGTCATTTCAGTCACTAAATGAGGTAGCGAGGGAAACCCGTACATCAATGTCTACCGAACATCCTGAAAAGAATTATCAAAGACCATCTACTAGTGTAGCGGCATTAGAATTTGTCAAAAGGAATGTCAGAACCTGGAAAATAGACAGGAAACCCGATTCGATAGTCGACTTGACATGATAATCTCGAAGTTGGAGAGCCTTGATGTTACCATTATTTGGAACCAGCAAGGGGACTCTAAGGCTGCAGAAGTCTGTTTCTACTGCCACAAACCTACCCTTTTTGCTTATAGGTGTCTGTATTATCCACAAAAACACTCGTTGTTGAAATTGCGGTCAATATGGGCATCATGAAAGTAAATTTTGGCCTAAAGACAGAAAAGAGCAAATTTGTCGGACGCGAGAAGCGAAGCAAGACCAGAGGTGAAAATACTACAAACCAGAAAGGATAAATGGTTGACGGGTGCCGGTAACGTATCAATCGCTAAAGAAATCTGTGAACTCAATGTGATCGAAAAAATCTACGGTAGATTATGTAATGCTTGAACATATCCCAGCACGTGTAAGTCGTCGGACGAAGAGGTCTGATCAAGTTGTTCCAGGAATGGAAATCACTCCGGCCAGGAAGACGAAAAAGAGTAAGAAAGTTAAGAGTATCTCTAAGGACGTACTAGAGTATGTGAAGAGGTACAATTTGGTGGCTGAGCTTACATCAGCCCCAACTGGAATAAAGTTTGGTCAACTTTTGAGGGACAACGCAGAGGATGCAAGAAAAGAATTCAAAGAAACTGAATGGTCTAAAAAATACACTAAGGGTAAGAAATTGTTCCTTCAATCGGCCTCGATAGCTCCAAGACGTCTAAAGCTGGAACCAGTCAAAGTATCGGGAATGAAAACTCAAGCTCTTTACGATTAGGGTGCTCTTCTCTATGTCATTACAGAAAGTTTTGTGACAGATTTAGGTCTCTAAATCATTCTCAATACGGGAAGATTAACTGTTGCGAATGGAAACGTACCGAAATGCATGGGCATTGTTCACAAGGGTTCCGTGTTTTTTAGGTACTCTAATGTTGATTTTGACTTGTTTGACATACCTAATTTACCTTTTGATGCCAATCAGTGATTTCTCTACAATGAACAGAATAGGGACATTCATTTACTTGTGCAACCATAGCGTTTCAGATAATGTTGACAGCAGAACCGTGAGGATGCCCCGGGCTTCGACTAAACCACGCATCCGGAAGATTTAAGAGAAACGGAAAGTGAAGATTTCGCTTCGAATTATGAAAGCGAAGAATTCGAATCAACTAACTCTTTCGAAAATGGATAACGGTACGCATGAGGAATACTGAATATAACATTGGATGATTATGATTCCAGGTTGTAAACAGATGACGACTGGGATGCCAGGGTAAATTTACGATCCTGACATGTTTCTTTTTGCGATAATATCGCGTCATAGGGCGACATTCAGAGTAAGAAAGACGATTATCTTTGCAAAGAGGATAATAATATGTCGAATTCCATATCTGAAGATATGGACACACGAAAAGAAGTCCTTCAAAATAATGAGGGAACGTTTCACGAAGAAGAAGAACGCAGGATTGCAAAAATTCAAGAAAAAGTGCAGCACATTCCCGCTCCTGCTTCAAAAAAATATCCGACATAATAACATCTTCCGAATTAATTATATACAGCCTTTCAGATCTAAGACAAGAAAGTGTTCAGGTCACTCATTCATTGAACCCTACCGAAACTGAACCAATTTACCATAGGCCTAGACGTAAACCTCCAAAATATGACCAATTTATCTCAGAAAATGTTACAGGTATGCTGTGAAATGGTATTATTCGGCCAGTTTCATCCCCATAGTCATTTCTAGTTGTGATTGATCCAAAGAAGGTTGGAAAGTTTCGCTTTTATATCAAATACCGACAATCAAACCAAATAATGAAGCCCGATCGACTTCCGATCCCGAATATGAAGTAAATCTTCGAGGAAATGAATGATGGGATATAATTCACATCAATCGACCATTACAATGACTATTAGCAGACTCTGTCGGATGACAAACGTAAGGGGAAAACAAATATTACCAGCAAAGCCGGAACCTTAATATTCGAAGTGATTCCTTTTGGTGTCATCAGGTACATTCGAAAGAATAATGAACGAAATTTTGGAAGGAATTCCCTTTGTAAGAGTTTATATCGATGATGTGTTAATATTCTCAAGAACATTGGATAAGCACATATCGCATGTCAAGACAGTGGTACACAGGATATAGGTATACGGTCTGACAATTAAGTTGAGCAAATGCTTCTTTGCAAGTAAAGCTATCCAAACACTCGGTCATAATGCCGATCAAGGGGAAATTTAAGTTGATCCAGAAAAAAACGAAAAAACTCAATTTGGCACCAAGGCCCGCTTTGAAGACAGAGACTCGAAGCTTCTAAAGACTGTCCTGATATTACCAAAGATTTGTAAAAACATTTGCCAAGATGGCAGCACCATTACATGCCAGTTCTACGAGGAACGGAAAACTTTACTGGGGAAAGGAAATGCAGAATTCATTTGAGGAGCTTAAAGAAAAGCTACGCGTCCCCCAGTTCTCATGTATCCTGATTTCCAGATACCATTTGATGTGGAAACAGATCCCTCCGAACGGTCTCTGGGCGCCGTTTTGTCCCAAAAAGATGAAAACGGAAGACCCTGTTTAACTCCCAATTCTTACTGTGAATGATGCGGAAAAGAGATACTCGGACTACGAGAAAAAAAGAACTAGCCGTCGTCTTTGCATTAAAAAAGTTTCGCTTCAACCTTCTGTCAACCGCAAAGTTTGTTTTGATAACTGAAAACCAGGAACTTAAGACTGTATTCCAATAGAAAGATGTACATTACCGCTTGACTCAATGGCTCGAAATTGTTTGCAGAATATCGGTTTAAAATTGCGTATAGACCCGGACGCAATAATCAGCATGCTGATTACATATCTAGTTTGAGGGGTCAATGAATCCAAATGAGAAAGATTCCGAGGACATCGTCGGAGTTGCAAAAGTTCCAGTTCAAGACGATAACGAGAACAAAACTAATATTCTCATTCTCTAACTAACGAAATTCCTTGATGGACTAGAAGTGAGAAAGTGTGATCTTGAACACAGAAATGGAGTACGCAGGAATCAAAAGGATTTCACATCGTGGAATGGGAAACTCTTTCGACAAACTAAAGCCGGTCCTCGACTCGTGGCCCTGTTGAAAGAATATCTAGAAGACTTTTCATGATGATTTAGGGCATTGGGATCTCGAAACAAACAAACAATTTACTACGGAAAGATTTTAGTGGCTGAGTAACCAAAAGGACGTCTGTAATTTCGTGAATAGCTGCGATAACTATCGCAAATTCACTCCGATACAAAAGTATAAGAAAACTCTAAGCTTTCTTTTTTCCGGTCTTTTTGAAACCTTCTCAATCGACTTTGCAGTCCCATTCAAGGAAACCTTTTCCGGAAGTAAATATCTCCTTATAGGGGTGAAACATTTTACAGGATGGCTAATAGCAGTTGCAGTTGAGGACGCCAATACCAAAGTGGTCGTGAGATTCACCAAAAAAGAAATAATTGAACAGTTTCGTCTACAAAATAAGATCTTCTCGGATAACCCCTTTTGTTTTACTGCAACTTCACTGCTTGGTTTTTTGGAAGAGAAAGGAATTTAGTTGAGGAAGGTTCTCGCATACGCTTATATGTCAAACGAGAAAGCAAAAAAGGTGAATGAAACTATCAAAGGAGTAATATCGAGAACTATTTCGGAGAATTAAATCCAGGGGGAAGATGCCTTACCAAAAGTGTTATACGGCTGTCAACGAAAAACGGGAAGAAGTGGACGCTCATCTTTGGAGCTAATTTGGCTCCAAGAATGTTATATAGAGATATAGAAAGAAACAATATCGATGAAGCGAGTAGAGAAGTGTTAATAATGGTACAGAAGGATGGAAAGCACACCGCGCGTTAACAGAGACAAGAAAAAAGGGCCCATAGCATTCAGTACAAATCTTTTCAGTCAGCTCTACAGTACTTGTAGTACCTGGAATTTCAATACAGCAGGCTGTGAATTAGTCTGTTTTTCAAACAAAGTGCTCTAACCCTTGCATCGTTACAGATGAAAGAAACCCGCATTACAAGCTCTGTTCAATCCAAGGGAAGAGATAAATGATCTCCATCCATGCACGTTGTCTGGTCCCCTACCAGCAGAGGCCTGAAGAATTCCTGCTCGCACAGGACTATGGGGAACAACGAAGCATACTCCTATTTAACTATAGAATGATTCCTATGAAAGGACGACTATCCTGAGAATGGATCATCTTGATTTCGCCTGGCTATTACGTACTACACGTAATCTCCTGTTTCTACATTAATACATGCCTATGTTTTCGTACGAAGAACAGCGCATTGCTACCGGAAGAATAGTTTCAACTTTTAATAAGAGTTCTACTTTCATTATAAGACGGAAGGTGCACGGAAGCAGGTCCAGAAGTTTTGGAGGTAATGTATAATTACTTTATAGGAAATTATGGGAAAGTAGCTACCGGAGAATTGGCGCAAACCGATCTGAACATTATCCGCCCAATTTTAATGTTTGTCAAGGACACCAAAGATGTTCAATTGGGAGGTTACAGCTTACCCCTGATACGGAATATCGACTGGTCCCATATTCCCTATGGGAACCTTACGTTTCTCCTCCAAGGAACGGGAGCTCAGCTGAAGACCAAGACCCTTCCGAGACCGTCATGCTGATAAGAGCAGGACATTATAGTGATCGATGCGGATCTTCAAAGAGGGCAAGGCGTCGAGGGCAACAACGAAGATAACCAGGAATATTACCTCCAACACTGCCTAGTCTTACAAAGGGAACGTATGCCTCCTTGATTGTTGGACTGCTACCAACTAGACGTTGGCTTCGCGACGTAACGGGGAACCTTCGAGAAGCTGAGGTACTTTCCTATTTTTCGATTTATATTTGCATGTGATTCCAAAGCATTCAAGGGGTTCACCTTATTCGTGAAGAATTGATTCTGATGTTGCGAGGTTTACTCCTTTAGATCCACGTTTCTGGACACGTTTCCAGAGAAGTTCGCATACCAAATCTACTAACATACATTATGAAGATTCGGAGAAGCAAAACAAGAAACGTTCATTACAAAAAAACATGAAACCATACGCAGGATCCATGAAAATTTTCACCCAGTAATAGAGCCGTTCATTGCAAGATACACAATCTCCCACCGTAACGGAAATCAGTTACTACCATATCCTTTCAGTCAACCCTATAATATTCCAAATGAATGGACGGAAACACCAGAAGAACTCCAGGAGCAATGGAAATGAGCCGGGACGACCGTCTTGAACGAGAAGACGTGATTTTTTTCTAAATGTACTCCAGACAAAAAAACTAGAAGAGGACCAGATTTTTATAGTATTTGAATTTGAAAGATAGTTTCACTTTGGATGAGTGTGGCAAATTCATGGGTTGACGTTTTAATTTAAGACACACTGTCATAATATATATCGGTATAGGTCCTTGTTCTGAGTGATATTAAAAGTGACTCAGAAATGCTCGAATAATGGCCGCATTAATTACCACCTCTGCCTGATGGGTGGTGGGTATGGGTATGGCACCTATATATTTAATTTGAGGGATTATGTTTTAATAACAGGTCTCTGGATCACATGGTTTTCTTGAATGCAATTTATGGTTATTAGTACGTTTGTTTGAGATTTTAGGAGTAGCCAATAGTCTGTATAAGCCGAGAAAACTGCTTCCTCTGTAGAGGTCAAGCAAGTAGGAAGGAAGCTTCTAGTCAAGTCCCGAGTAGTGGGAAGTTGAGAGTCAACTTCAGACCCAAGATCCAATTGTCTTACGCTGGTCACAGAGCATCAGTGGTAGACCCTTCCCCCTCAATACTTTCTTGTAGCCCTCTCGCCCTTCGTTCTTACCCAACACTTTTTGTTCGTTCAACTATACCACGGTAAAACGTTTATCGCTTGCAACATTTCATTCTTGGGGTAGCTGGTTCTGAATATCTCTTCTCCTGACGATCTATCCCTATCGCTCGCTATCCGAAAATGCAATATTTGGTAGCCCGCTGTCCCCGTCGCATCAGTCCAAGCTGCTTACCCCTCTGGCATGTTGAAATAATACTAAAAAGGGGTTGTCATTTTAAAATCTTCAGTAGCTTCGAAGACCTTAGTGTAAGACCACATTCTAGACCATTTCCACAACCTCAAACTTCTTGCCAATGTTATCCTGGGGCTAGAAGACTCGCAAGTTTCGTTCCAGGTACTTCAAAACTGGTTTAGGGTATGCAAGATGGGCTATCTTCTGCAATTCTTTTTGGGTTCCTGTGCAAGGAAAGAGGACGAGTATTTTAACAGTCTACTCGAGAATTTTATTCGAAAGGTGAATAGCATGAGAGTGCCATATCTAAGGACTTCAGACTGCCCATCAAGCCGACCGAGGACAAAGAGCCGACTTTGGGAATTGTCTTAACATCAGCGAAAGACGTCGGCGCTGCTTCATTCCTTGCGTTCAGTGCCGCCTTGGACAAGTTGTTCTCCACGTTCTTGGGGGCTTTCACCAATAAATTGACAGATAATGATGACGAACTCGGGCTTTCTGACATATTTTGTGCATATTTTTGATCTTGGGACAGTGGTAGGGAAAAATTGTCGGGAGAAGAGATACTCAGAACTTATTGTCCTAATAGAAACATGTTGCAAGTGACAAAAAGTCTATAGTAGTATAATTGAGAAAGCAGAAAGAGGTGGGTAATGCAAAAAGTTGAGAGGGCTTAAAGCTAGGTAAGAATGGATATTCTTTATTCCTCATGCTCAATGGCAAGCATAAGAAAACGTTTCTTTGGTTTCATGATGAATCTTAACTTCCATACTACTTGCGAATTCACTTGAAGTTTTCTCTAAATTTGCTTGTCCTGAACAAGAAGAAGCATTTTATTCAGTTTATATGGAATTTTAGCCGAGACTTTAAGTTTCAAAAAAATACTCAGTGCCAAAAAATGAATTAAATGGAGTCGTGTGGACCAGCTAAGCTAGCAGCAGATAATATCAGGATAAATATGTAGATGTTTTCCTCACAATAGTATCCTTCGAGATCAGTGCCAAAATATCCCTCCGAAATATCTATAACCTCAATACCGTCCCTAAACTTCCCGAAAAACAGCCAGGAATGATAAAAATACCTCTGTGATCTACCCAGATCCTCTAGTTGCCCTTAAAATCTACAATATCGTCCTTGTTACGATCAAAGGGGCGGAAATAGCGATGTACCGCTCAATTTCTCCTCCGTCCTCCACAGCAGCTCTCCCACCGTTGTAAACTAGTGTTCACCGTTGTAAACTAGTGGCTCCAATGGGTCTACCGAGTCCTCCTCACCTTCCGATTTTTCCACTTCATCCTATGTATCCTACTCGTATCCCTCTTTTTCTGCCTAAACCTCCTTTTTCTCCTCGAAGCAGTGCCGGCTGACTCGATCTAGAAGGCATTACTGGTCAATTCTTCTAAAATAATCATCACATTTAGCTGCTCCATTGCTGGTAAACGCGAGGGTACTGAGGGAACGGCGGGCTCTGGATGAATGGGTGATGGTAAGGTACGAGTGGAGGCTGGTCATGTTGAGGTAAAATGGTGGTTCAGCAGACGGGGCCCGCTGATCGCGGGTGTTTCGATTCAACAGTGTGGATGTCGAATGTTAAATAGATTTTCGTCCTCAAAAATGTTCATGGGCTGAGTAAAAATGCGGCGCCATGTCTCTGCTAAGATTTTGAACTCAATCAGGGGAATTATAGCAACTTTGCTTGATAAATGTTTCCAGTAACTGAATGTGGAGGACTAAGAGAATCAAAAGTCGAATGTTTTCTTATTTGGAAAAGAAGACCGACACATATTCAGAGAAGAAAAAGAAAATGTATTTTTCCAATGATTTTTGATTCGAGAGGGGAAATTAAGCTCCGCATTTTGCTCTTAATAGAAAGTAGATGGGGCTAGATGTCATACGTGAAGAAGAAAGGAGTTTGTGAAGAGGGCCGCTTTCCTTATAGAAGGACTGGGTTTGTAAGAATGGATCGCTTTCCACCCATCGTTTTTGTATGAATGGTTTGAAAGTTCCGCAATATTAGCAGCCCGTCTGCTAGACTCAATGCAATCTGAGAAGCATGACTGTTCATACGAATATGCGAAACTGCTGTTGAAACTGCGGGTCAGAGCGATACTGCGGGAATGTGAACTGTATGAGGCGGGCTTGGAGAAGGGGGAAGAAGCAATACAGGAAGGGAGAGCGTTAGAAAGTTATAAGATTGTTGTGAGAAGGCCCATTTCCCTGCAGTACATGTCGATGACATTACGGAGGATTTCGTGACGTCTGACTCTCCCTACTTAACCCCTGACAGACAAAGTATGAACTGGAGATGGAGTTAATACACAACCGAGACTCCTTCCGAATTCAATGCGTGCAAGGTGGTAGCATTACAGAACCATAGCAGAGATTACGATATTTTCATGTAGAAGATTAAACCTCGCCATAAGACGGCATTCGAGTGGGGAGGGTGGCGGCGACTCCGGACGATATCGAGAAACTTCTCGGTTGCAACATATGTGACTTGACGATAGAGTAATGACGCGGCGCGGGATCCATTTGAATTTTTTCGTGTTGAACACATCGCTACCGGACAGGAACCGCACTAAGGGTGTCTAATGGGAACGAAACAAAATATAAGTGGAGTGCAGTAACCATCATCAGAAGGAGAATTGTGTCATATATCTTCTGCTGGAACATTTCAAGGTCGGATAAGTCAGCGCGCTTAACATCGCCAGTAGCCTTTCCGGCAAAATTTAATGTCTTATCAAGGGCATAAGCAGAGCGTACCATAATTGTGGATGTAGTTAGATTGTACGAAAGTGAACAACGAACAGGGTGGTTGGGCTAAGCTAGGACTTTTGCTAGGCTATCTGTAGTAAAATTCAGAAGAAAAGGAACTTTACATATATGGTGAATTGATTCCGAATGTTATCATCCCTGTGCTTAAAAGTTAAGAACGCTTCATACGAAATATCCAGACCTAAATTTATACAAATTATTCAAGGAAATTGCATAATCTCAGCACATGATAAGTACTGTTGCATAGATGCTGATAAACAACATTAACTAAACGTGATTCACTGACTGAAAATGTCGACTGCACTGAAAATATACTCAGTATTTAATAACGAAAGCTATCTGTAGAGTCTGCTGGCAATTATTTCTTTCTGGAAAATATTTCCTTACAGTGAAAGGAGATTAAAAAAACTGGAAAACGACGACTTCCGAGCTGCCAAGAGGGAGCTTAGCATCTGAATAGCAGTCCTTTCGTTTCAAGAGGCGTTCTGCTGGTGCATATCTCCATAGCAAGATCTGTAGATCGAGGTGTATTCACCTCGGTTTTGCATCCGGAACCGAATGTTTGGCAACGTACCGGAAAGAAGTGAGCTACAATTCACGCCGCTGGACATATGCGGCGTATTGAACTTGAAAACTAGTTTCGCCGTTCCAAAAATCGTTGCTCAGTAATATTGGCACCACAACAGGAAAAAAAGTTTGACCTAGGAGGTGTAAGGGGCGATTGCTGCGTTGAATGATTTTGGGGCTTAAAGGAACGTTTTTTGAGCTCATAAACCTTTTATTACTCAAATGAGAGAAAAAGAAAAAGAACAGGATTATGTCAGTGCGAAACTGGCCCTTCCCGCAAATTACTGTTTAGTTGTCCCAAGATTAAACCTCGACCATTTTTTCTTCAAAAAAACCGTCCTATATATTTCGTTCGAAAAATTTAAAAGCCATTTTTTCCTTTTTGAATGCATATTTTGTGTACAGCTCTGCTTTGTTTTCCATTTTATGCATGAAAACTTTGCACCCCTTCTTGGTAATTTATCTTATGTCTCGTAATCTACTACATGTTTCATATTCAGTCCCAATATTTTGTCAAAATGTTTTCATTATTGCCTTGAATGAATGCAATTAAAAGCAAGAATATTGCATTTGAATTTTTAATTTCGCCGAAGATGATGAAAATTCTCACCGACTCTATTTTATTTAAAGTTCGACAGCAAACTTGTTCAGTTAAAAATTCTTCATTTAACCACTCCATTAGTCCACCCTCTTCGTCCTCAACATAACAATGCTCCACCCATTTTTACTATCGCCAAGTCATACAGAGACCTCCGTCATTTCAAATGTCCCCCTATTTGATGGGCAATGGCCCGATCCGTTTCGAGGACTACTACAGAGGGATGAACTGGGAGTGCGTTCCGGAGTTTGCCCAAATCCAATTTTTGGAGGAAGCAGAGGAAGCAGAGAGAATTTCAAATGGAGAATACATAGAGAAACCAAAATATTATAAGGAGGGTGTGGAGGAATCCGGAAGTGAAAGGGACTAAGTAGACTCCTGGAAAACAGTACAGCGGATCCATTGTTGGTTGCTGTGGAGGATATAGTGTCTGAATGGAAATGTATTTGTAGTCCCGGGTTACTCTTTTGGAGACATATCA
Organism: Kappaphycus alvarezii; assembly: GCA_002205965.3. Lineage (NCBI taxonomy): Eukaryota > Rhodophyta > Florideophyceae > Gigartinales > Solieriaceae > Kappaphycus > Kappaphycus alvarezii. The sequence goes on from NADL03000775.1 coordinate 912,861, forward strand.
CGTGCCGCGTGTCATGGACGGGGAACTGTAATACCTTTATATACCCAAAAAAAAGTTCTCTATCATTGTTGGTCATTTGATGAAATTTTTGTGTAGAATATACGTTAGAACTATGGATGTTTCGGAGAAATATTTTCAATTATAAGATTTAAATCAAAGATTTCAAGGATTAGACGTAGATATTTACCCTGATTTTAACTTGTACTAGTATTTCTGATGCATAAAATCCCCGTTACTGAATTTCATGATATCTAATATATTTGTTCGAGATTTTAAAGTAAGGCAGAAAGCCCGGAAAGCTGCTTAAATATTTCTTCTTGGAGAGGTCAATAATGTTGTATGAAAAATTAATGTACTGACCCCATTAACTCAGAAGTTGAAAGCCAGCTTTTACCGTAAGAATAATTTATTTTACACTTACGCCTGGCCCTAAATGATGAATTATCCCCTTCTTTAGTTCCATAAATCCTAACTCCCCTGTAACTTTCTTCCATATTTACCTTTTTCCTTTCCCACAACAGTATTTCGGTCGCACTCTTTTCAGTTGCAAACTCCTTTGTTCTAAGATTAATAGGTTTGAGAATTTCATTCTAGGTGAGTGATTACTATGAAATTCATTTACTGAAATAAATATATAGATCGGTTTGGAAAGCCTTCAAAAGCAATGTAAAATCCATAACTGTTGAAACCTAAGAAGATACACTATCTATACTCGATTCTCGATTGAATGGGTGCCCTAGAGACAAAACAAATTGCGTTTTCCTAAAACCCCGAGTTTTGATGCCAAGCTGTACTTCAAATCCTCGTAAATCGCTATCTTGAGCGCCTTTTTATTTTCTTTTGAGTCTTTTGACACCCAAAAAGCCTCTGGATGTGACTGCTACAGCTTATAGATCGGAAAAGGAACTATTCTGTTTAGAAAAGGGTTTGTAATGTCTAGAGTAGATTAATAGACTTTCTTTACTGCGCATTTTTCAATTAGTTCGAGCTCCATGAGCTTGGAAATAATTTATATGACAGGATATGAATTATTCTCAAAGATTTAAATATAATAGAACGTTTTCGACGGTTTGATTTAAATCTAAAATACCTTATTAGAGCTTGAGAAGGCACAAGTCTCGTTTTAATCGTCCACCATTTTTCCCTGCAAATTGGACTCCTTTTCCACATTCGGTCCTCCTTTTTATATAAAGGCGACAAAGAAGTCAACAATTTATTCGAGAAGTATGACCGAAAGCTGTCATAGAGACTGCTGGATAGAAACGTTTATATGGAACTGCAACTGTCCATCAAGCCAATCGTGGACAAGAACTTGACATATGTAGATACCATCACGTTAACGAAAGATGTAGTGCACGCTTATTTCGCTGCGCCAGGTGCTTCTTATCGTTCTGTGCAACGGAAAAAATTACCATTTTTGACGAAGAAATAATTCAGTACAGTGACGCCATCAATGCTCTTGACAGATGTTTTCCATCTTGCAGACCACAGTGCGACCACCTCGGCCATCCGCCGACATCTTCCTAGACTTGGAACGTACCGTAAACATGATTGGTAGTTCCAGAACTCGATCTCATGAATATTACAGGAATTCGTAGCAAGCCTAGAGGTCCAAAATACTGAGCACCACTCGCTCTTTACACAATAGTGAAATTATCTTTGGTGCCACTTTCCATTTTTGGTGGGACCTTATTCGGCTAGTTTTCTGCATAGTACTGCACATACGTAGCAAAATGACTATGGAAATGAAAATTTCAAAATCATATAATGCTTAGGCAGTAGAAATATGTTATCATTTTCACCTTGTGACCCAAGCATGTATCTTAGCACTTACCGTTTAGAGATCATTCCTGATATGGTCAAACTAGCAGCACACAGAGGTGCAAGTGGGTGGGCTAATCTATATTTGAATCTTTTGCAGTACATCCAGTAAATTGTAAAGTCACCATCATTTGATAAATTAACGTAATTTTTTTACCCGACTTCATCGAAGTATGTCACTCCCGCAGAAAAAATGGAAAGCCAGGAGCGGTGATTTTAGAGTATATCTCCTCTCAGGTATTTTTTTAGCCATTCGTTTCTTTTCCGTGGACGGAACTTACGGTGCTACCAGGAATGTTTTCCTACACAGTCTAAGGAACCACATGGTATTTTAATGTTGTAAATAAAAACTGTGCATGCCGTGCTGGATACGCTGGCATGCTGCACTGGCTGCGCTGACACTCTGCGCTGGCTGGGCTTGCATCCTGCGCTGGATGACCTAGCATGCTGCACGGGCTGCATTGTCACTGTAATTACAATTATTTTTAGAGGGGTGCTTTGCACCGTACTGTAGCGGTGTCAATAGGGCACATAGGTACTGTATTGGTGCTAAGAATTATGAGGGTTGGAAACCCTTGTTAAAAAGGGCTGATTGTATGAAATGAGAGCTTGGGGGCAGGAAGCCCTAGTGGGATGCCCACCAAACTAAGTCACCCACAACACAGAAAACAAGCCCTTGTGGGACGCTCACCAAAATAAGTCACACACAACACAGAGTGTAAAACAATGTGACAGAAAGGCAAACCGTAGCACTTCCCACCGCCCTAACGTCTACCGTAGCACTTAAGTCGCTCGCAACGAGTGTCACCCTGGGTATTTAGTGGTATTCTTTTCCTTTGGCGCCATTTACATTTTATCAATTCCTTCATGTGCGAATAATTGAAGATCTTTTCCTTCCCAGTCCATAAAATGGCCCCCAGTGTTTCCTTATGTAATACGTTTGGATTTTTCGTCGATAGAACAAGGGTAAAAAAAGAATAAGCATCCAGCGAAACTCGCATATACAGACCATCACGTTAGAGAACCCAGCCTCAGTTGCTGATTCAGCAGTCATCTTTTGTACTTTTTAACAATATATTACGAGGTTTTGTACAATATGAACTTCCAATTCGTCATTAAACTCCCGTTGCTATGATAGTTTGCCCTTCAAACGTATTTAAAACAGTGTACGTCTGCTTCTACACCTTGGTTTGGTATCAAGATGCTATAGGATGTCTTGTCGGCCACCTATCCGATCATATTTTTGAACGCACGCCAGTTCAGTGGGCCGGGATTCGCTTAGAACTTATATATCATGGGGACCTGCAGAGATATGTCATGCCTCTTCTTCATTATCCAGTAGAGTATCCCTCAGGTGCGAACAGGGCGGTTTGCCCTTCATGTGTAAATTTTTTCTCTCGACAGCTTTTCGCGATCTTGACGAAGTGAGTAGGCGAGCGACAGCGGTTATGTGTTCTGTGAATATTGAAATACCGAAGATCAATGTATTTCTGATGGAGATACGTTTCTTGTGCCTAGAGCAGTCTTGTGTACAATAGAATATTCTTGACACCCGAGAAGTAGTCGCACTGTCCCAAATCTGTAGTTGTCAACAAACGTGACAGATCCGTCCTAGTTTCGTCAGCCGGCTGCGGGGAGCAAACGAAAATTAGATCACCGACGTATATCTAAATGTCAACCAGTTTCTTTTTATGACGATCAAGCAGGTAACAAGTGAGCTGACAAACACATGGGACTATCTTGGTATACCAGTTGTAAAACTTTTTCATACAAGAGCTTTAGTACTGGACGCAGACCATATAGGGAGTTTAACAATAAACAATCTGGCGCGGGGAGGATTTATACTATCGATGGATGGAATGCGGACACATAAACGGTCTATTTTCTCCAATTATTCATGTCAAAAGGAAACTTCAATGTCAAATTGATCCGCTTCCTAGTTCTTTGTGGCTGCTTCTGTGAGTAAAGAGCGAACCAGTTTAACTCAGGCCGTAGGGGCATTTAATTCTGCATAAGCTACCTATTTTGCCTATAAGTTTCAACATGTCCCTAATCGAGCTATAATCTAACCAAAGGGCCAGCAGTATACTTCTTAAATCTGAGTAGGAGCCCAGACAGTAGCGCATTTTTTGTCTGATCTCCATATACCGCTTATCTGGAATTTTTCAAGCTCCACGAAGATGGAGGTCAGTCGTATTGTCCATTGGACATTTCCTTTTCTCACCGACGGCTTGCTCTTCATGGCTTCGAAATACAGAAGCCATACAGTACAGTAGTGCACATGCCATCTTGAACTCAAGTTATGTAGAGAGGCTTCCAATTTTTCATTTGCACTGTCGAAATAGTTCGTAATGGCATTGAAGACACCTTCCAACTAGTAGTAGTTGTCAAAGTCGCTGGTTTTTGCTTCCTTGTAGTGCTATCTAAACCTAGTAGAGATGGTCGGGACGTATGTAAGCTAGACGGAGGATACTGGAAGAGTGATGGCAGCTGGGTTGATTTTTGTAAAGTAGTGTCTTCGTGAGCCCTTGGTTTATGTTAGAGGCAGAGTTGTCGGCTTATAACGCACTACAATTACGTTGGACAACACAGAAACTCGGCACAAAGTAATAAATCTGAGAGGATCACAAATAAACCTTGCGTGTTGTGCAGTATAGTCGTATCATTTCTGATACAATAAATGGCTGCGTCCAGTTACTAAGTTGCGCGCAAGTTACAAGCAGTATGACAAGCAGTATAATGTTCCTTGTGTAAGCCCATAAGCCCATATCAACGCTGCAGCAACACGCCTTACATCGTTGCTTCTTAATCTGGACTTGACACTAAACACCACGTCGCAACGTTGCACGGTGAACCTCGTTGCCTTCGCCATCATGCAACGGACGTGTCCATCTCAGCCCCTTTGCTGACACCCCCTCTGAGTGTCACGTCGATCAGTTTCGCGATGTACGAACCACGCACACACAGAGGTCATCGTGACCTTTGGCGAAGGTCGGCCCGTAGAGCGGCTTAGAGAGGATGTCAGCACGTTTCTTCTCCGATGCGATGTGCTTGATCTCCAATTCCTTTTTCCTGACGATGTCGCGAACGTAATGGGCACGCACATCAATGTGCTTGTTGCGTTTGAAATTAGCGATGTCGCTCGCCCACGCAATTGCCGCGGTGTTATCTTCGAATGTAGGCGTTTCCCCCTCTTGCATCAGGCCCAGCTCATCACAGAGGGAACGGAGCCAGTGACCTTCACGAGCAAGTGTCGACAGACTCACGTATTCAGCCTCCGTAGTCGAAAGAGCGGTGCACGGTTGCTTCGAGCTCCGCCAAAGGATAGGAGCTCCGCCGGAGAGGACTAAATTTCCGCAAACGGATGATCGGTCACTGCTGACAGCCCAGTCGGCATCGGCATAGGCGGAAAGCTGGACATTCTCGGCGTGAAGGCGAAGGCCGAACTGGGTTGTCCCGCGCAAGTAACATAAGATACGCTTTGCGGCAGTCCAGTGGACAGGACGCGGGGCGGAAATGTGGCGTGCAAGAATCGAAGTTGCGAATGAAATATCGGGACGTGTAAGAGTTCAGAGGTAGAGACGTTTGCCGATAAGCTGTCGGAAGGGCACATTGATCATGATTGCAGCTTCTTCGTCGCTACGCGGCTTGCGCCCAGTCAGCAGACGGTACATTGACGGGTCCATCGGAGTGACAGTAGGATTTGAATAGTACATGTTGAAGGTCTCCAAAATTTTCTGGATGTAGCCCCTCTGATTGAGGAAGTACCCCGCGCCTCGGCGCTCAATCGACACGTTCAGGAAGGCAGAGACATCACTCATATCACGTGTGTCAAAATGAAGCTGTAACCCGCACTTGACAGTCTTGATTGCATTGTCCGACGAAGAGGTGACAAGCAAGTCATCAACGTACACGACAACAATATCCAGAGCACCATCGATAGTGCCCACGAATCTTGATTCAGCGTGCTGCAGAGCACGGGGGACCAGAGAAAGAAGCGCTTCGCAGAGAGCATTATAACACACGCGTGGAGCATGTTTCAAGCCATACAGGGACTTGAGTAGCTTGTACACGTGGGTGGACGGCCTTTTTTCATCAAAGCCTCTCGGAAGAGAGATGTAAAGATCCTCCTCCAGTTCGCCATTGATGAACGCATTAGCGACATCAAGGTGATGCACGCGTTGGCCTTTGCGAGCAGCGTGAGTGAGAAGCAGACAAACCACAATAAAGTGGCTCACTAGGGCAAAGGTTTTGTCGTAGTCGTCAGCAGTTTGAAAACAGCCAAGAACGACAAGGCGGGCTCTGAAGCGCTCAGTCGTATTGTACGGCCTGCGTTTGACCTTCAAAATGAATCACGTCGGCATGATCTTCTTGCCGGCAGGGCGAGGAACTAGAACCCAAGCACCGCGCTCACGAAGTGCTCCGAGCTCTTCTTTGATGGCCACAATCCACTCGTTTCGGTTGGAAGAATCGAGCGCTTGGCGAACGGTAGGCATGTCTCTGTCGTTCAAGACAGCTGTAGCCACAGTTCTACCACCACTGTGAGTGATATTTTGGTTTTGGATACGAGCACTGCGACGAAGCTCTGGTGGGTACTGCGTGACCGCTTCTTCTTCGTTTTCGTCTGCATCGACAGCGGGATCGACAGGTTCATTCGGACTGGCGTCGGTCTGTGGCTGGTCGTGTTCGTCTGCGCTGTAATCGGTGTCGGTGTGGACGGCGTCTTCATTCTCGTCATCTTCTGTTGCGAGAGTATCGTTGGAAGGGCTGCGCTCTTCAACAGGAGTTCCGTATCCCGGGATATTAGTCTCGTTACAGCGCACGTGACGAACGATGTGGAGCAGCTCCGTGGAAGTGTCGAAAACGCGGTAAATACTGCCGTAATCTGACCCAAGAACAATGCACGTGCAATTATTCCGTTCTAGCTTCTGTCTCTTGGCGCCTGGTACTGCAAAGAATCCATGGCAGCCAAAAAAAAAGCGAAAGTTTGAAAGGTCAGGAGCATGTTTGTGGAGTCGCTCGTACGGCGAGATGTTGCCGACGAATATCTTCGGAATGAAATTTAGCGTGCGAACGGCATGCTCGGCCGCCTCCGCCCAAAAACGGGCGTGAAGTTTTGCCGAGACCAGAAGGGCTCGAATGCGCTCGTCGACAGAACGGTTGGCACGTTCGACCACACCGTTAGACTGGGGGTTGTATGGTACCGGGAATGTATGCTTTATACCATTGTCGGACAAGAAAGTAGAAACACGCTTGTTCGCGAATTCTTTGCCATTTTCAGAGTGAAAACGTTTCACGCGGTGCGTGAACTGATTGTCGAACGCTGCGACAAAACTTTGAATTGATTCTGGCACATCTTATTTTCGCGCTATTGTGTCGATCCATATGTATCGCGAGGCGGCATCAACGAGCATCAGTATATAGCTGCTCTTACCCCAGCTTGTCGTGTCTATGGGCCCACAGACTTCTATAAAGATGCATGGACCCGGCTCGTAGTTCTCCTTGATGAGCGATTTGTCATGATGACCGCGGGCGCCCTGAGAGGTAACGCAATCATGGCGACCGACAGTCTCTGGGGAAGCTGCCTTGCTTGCATTGTAGTCTGCACGCTGGGTAATTGACTCGATGGCTGCCTTTTTTGCGTGGCCGAGCCCCGAATTCCAGAGTTTGACAGCCTCGCTGCTCGCCGATGCAGTATTCGCAACGGCTAGTGACGATCCTTGAATTTGTTTCAGAGAGGCATGAAGCCAGTAAAGTCCGTTCTGGCCACCTCGTGCAGTCGCCAGAGGCTCTGCGCTGTCAGCACCCTCCATATCGGAACGACCAGAGCAAAACGTTATGCGCATATTTTTCTTATGAAACCAGTTGACTGATAAGACGTACATTTCCAGTGACGAAACGTGGAGGACATTGAAGAGGCGTAGTCAGACTTCATTGGGATGTTTGTCTGCAGGTGCAACCATGATGTCAATGGTACCGTACTGGGAGCACTCAATTTCGTACGAGTCACGGAGGCGTACAGTCTTTTTATCGCACTCCGTCAACGATGTAAACATTTCGGCGTACCGACACATTTGATGGCTGGCGCCGCTGTCCACAATGAACGACAGACTGGTGGAGCATGATGCAGCCGTGGCCGCAGCAGATGCTCCTTCGACTGTGAAGAAATTGTCGTCCGGGACAGGAGCGTTGATATGTCCGTCCCGTATATTGTCAAAATGGTTCGCCAGGACGCGGTCATTGCTTGCGTCGGCAGCTCGTCCGTTCATGACGCGAACAATACCCAGACGGGGCAGATCGCCAGGCATATGTTCTCCAACTTGCTGATGGTCAGCAATCTGACGGCCGTTGTTTCGATTGCCGTTTGAATGTCTGGCGCCGCCAAGGTTGCGGCGGTTTCTGATGCGGTCATTGCGACGGGGGCGCTGTTCGATGACCCGCGGGTGTGCGTCAAAAGGGTGTGCGTCAAAGTGCACGCGACGGCCACGGTGCTGACCGTACCGGCCACCCAGCTGGCGATAATACTTGCCCGCGGAGATCGCCAGGCTTGCTCCATTTGATTCCTTTGTAATGGAGCGCTCTTTGGCCTCGTCAATCAGACGGGAACAGACGGCTTCCCAGGTGGCCTTGGACTTCTCCATCGTTCGAATTGCTGCAATGGTCGGTTCGAATTCCAAGACGCCTGCAATATAGCTGAGCAAGATACTGACTTGGATTAGTTCTCCGAAGTCCTGTCCAGCTGCGGAAAGTTTCTTGAACGAGAGCTCGAGCTCAGCAATGTGATCGGTCATGCTAGAGCCGGCGCCGTCCTTTAGATTGAACACTTCATTCAGAAGCATGAGCTTTGTAGACGTATTCTTGGACGCAAAGCGCTCAATCAGCTTCGCCCACAGCTTGGGTAGGTTGTCAGCTCACTTCTGTACTGCCTTAAGGGGGCAGTTGCCCAGCGAGACGACAAGCAACGCAGCTGCTTTCGACTTACGCTTTGCGAAATCTTCTTTCTTCGACACTTCGGCATTCTAGGCAGGGTTTGCATCAGAGCCATCCAAGATGGACAGAAGGTTCTTCATCTCTAGTACCACAGTCATGCGGAGCTTCCAGAGCACAAAATTGTCCTTCGGGCCATCGAGGAATTTCGGGATCTGGATCTTCTCGTCAGAGATCTCCATGTCGAGAGGGAAATAATTTCGACTTCAAGAATCAAAGATACGGAAGGAACATGTGCGATGCTACCACTGATGAGAGCTAGGTCTGATGCAAGAGGGGGCAACGCCTACATTCAAAGACAAGGGTGCTGTTATATGGAGGGCAACGACTGCGAATGGATTAACGAGATTCCTACTGTCCCTATCTGCTTCTAGCGAAACCACAGCCGAGGGAACGGGCTCGGCAGAATCGGCGGGGAAAGAAGACCCTGTTGAGCTTGACTCTATTCTAATTTTGTGAAGCAAGTTGGGAGGTGTAGCATAGGTGGGAGCGCTCACGCGCGGCCGTGAAATACCACTACTTAAATGCATGATGAGTCGGATGAATATGAGCAATTTTAATTATAACTAACTTTTTAATACTACAATTATTATCGATTGAATTAATTCTTTGTAATCTAATTTTCATAGACCCTTCCACAATAATAAAATCACCTTTTTGATATATATCAAAAATTTGGTTAACTATTTGATTTTTAGCTAATGAAATAACACTATAAAAATCAACTCCTTTTCTACTATTACATAATGAAAATTTCATATGAACAAATGACTGTTTTAAATGGCAGGACGTCATGGTAATAAAGGTATTATTTCTAGAATTTTACCAAGGCAAGATATGCCATATTTGCCTGATGGTACTCCTGTAGATATTATTTTGAATCCATTAGGTGTTCCTTCAAGAATGAATGTTGGTCAACTCTTTGAGTGTTTGCTGGGTTTAGCAGGTGAATATCTAGGAAAACGTTTTAAAATTATTCCTTTTGATGAGATGTATGGTCCAGAAGCATCAAGAGCATTGGTTAATAATAAATTAAAGCAAGCAAGTTTATTAAACAATCAAAAATGGTTGTTCAACTCTTGAGTGCGACTTGCGAATTGAACCGGGTGTAATCTTCCGTTCTCATCTTTTTGGACAAAACGGCACCCAAAGACCGTTCTGAGGCATCTGTCTCCACAACAAATGGTCTCTTGATATCTGGATACATAAGCACTGGGGAAAACAAAGCTTATCTTTAAGCTCCTCAAATTCAGTTTGCATTTCCTTGTTCCAGTAAACTTTTCCGTTCTTTGTAGTGCTGGCATGTAACGGTGCTGCAGTATTGGCGAAATCTTTGATAAATCTTCTGTAATATGAGGTAAGTCCTAAGAAGCTTCGGACCTCCGTCTTTGGGGCGGGCCTTGGTGCCAACTTGATTTTTTCGTTTTCTCTGGATCCACTCTAATTCCCTCTTGATCGACGATATGGCCGAGTAGTTGGATAGGAAGTTTCGCAAAGAAGCATTTGCTCAACTTAATTTTCAGGCTGTATGCAGATATCCACTTCACTACTGTCTTGACATGCGATATGTGCTGATCCAACGTTTTTCTGACTATTACCCCATCATCGATATAAACTCTTGCAAATGGAAGTCCTTTCAAAACCTCGTTCATCATTCTTCGGAATGTATCTAAGGCGGTCATGAGACCAAAAGGAATCACTTCGAACCTGAATGTACCGACTTTGCCGGTAAAAGTTGTTATTTCCTTATATCTTTCATCCAATGGAATCTGCCAATAACCAGTGTAAAGATCAATTGAGGTGATGTATCCCCGTCCTTCAAACCTTTGAGGATTTCCTCCATATTTGGAATCGAAAATCGATCGGGTATCATTCTCTGGTTCAGCTGTCAGTAATCGACGTAAAAGAGACGTTTTCCATCTTTCTTTGGTGCTATCACAACCAGAAATGACCATGGGGATGAAATTGGCCGAATAATATCATTTTCCAGCATACTTGTAACATTCTCTGAGATAAATTGGTCATATTTTGCCAGTTGACGTCTAGGCCTGTGGTAAATTGGTTGAGTATCGGTAACTTCAAATGAGTGAGTGACTGGTACGCTTGCTTGTCTTAGATAAGAAGCGCTCCATGGAATTACTTCGGAAAATGTTAACATGTCGGATATTATCATTTAGGCGGGGGCTGGAAGGTGCTGTACTTTTTCTTGAATTTCTGCCAATTGGCGCTGGTCTTTTTCTCGAGCGCCTCCCTCCAAATTTTGAAGGACCTCTTCCGGCGTGCTCACACCTTCAGATATGGAATTCGATATATTCCTTTTTTCCTTGCAATTGTAATCTTCTTTCATGCTCCGAATTCTGTCTTTTGATTCGATATTATAGCAAAAAGAAACACATTCAGGTGTCAAACCTACCCTAGAATCCCAGTCTTCATCTGTTTCAAACCCAGAACCGTAATCATCCCATGCCATGTTCATTATCCCCGAGCGTACCCTTTTTACATCCGAAAGGGTTAATTGGTTCGGAATTTTCGCTGTCATAGCTAGAAGTGAAATTTCTACTGTCCGTTTCTCTTAGATCTTCCAGATGTGTGCTTTTGTCGAAATCAAGGGCATCTTCACGGTTCTGCCGTCAACATTAACTGAAAGGATTTGGTTGCCCAAGTCAATGCAGGTCCCCAGTCTTTCCATGGTAGGGCAGCCAATGATTGCATCGAAAGGGAGATCCGGCATGACAAGAAAGTCTACATCCACTTTAGATTCCCCAAAGAACACGGAAACCTTGTCAACAGTGCCCATGCATTTTGAGACGGTTCCATCCGCCACAGTTATTCTTCGAGTAGTTGGAATGATTTCAAGACCTAATTCTGTCACCAAAGTTTCTGAAATAAGGTTGGGAACAGCGCTCTAATCGAAAATAGCTTGGGTTTTCATTCCCAATACTTTGACTGGCATCAGCTTAAGATGTCTTGGTGCTGTCGAGGCCGATTGAAGAAACAGCTCCTTACCCTTAGCGGACTTATTACACCTGATAATTTTTTTGAGTTCTTTTCTCGCATTCTCTTCGTCGCCCCTCAAAAGTTGACAAACAGTTATCCCAGTTGGGGCTTATGCAAGCTCAGCCATCAAATTTTACTTCTTCACATATTCTAGTACGTCCTTCGGGATACTCTTAAATTTCTTGCTCTTTTTCGTCTTCTTGGCCGAAGTGTTTCCACTCCTGGATCACCTTGATCAGGCCTCTTGGTTCGAGGAGGTACAGGTGCTGGGATATGCTCCTGCATTCCATAATCTAGCCTAGGTTTTTTCGATAAAATGTTCCCTTCCCCATCCCTTTTTGTCACATTGACTTGACTGATTTCTTCAGCGATAGGTACATTACTCGCATTAGTCAACCTTTGATCCTTCCTGTTTCGTAAAATATTCATCTCTGGCCCTGACTCACTCCTTGCATCCGATAAATTCGCTCTTCTGTTGTCTTCAGACCAACAGTTACTTTCATGATGCCCGTAACGTCCGCACTTTCCACAACGAGTGTTTCTATGTGGATTATCAGGACACCTGTTTGCAAAGTGTCCAGTCTTGTGACAGTAAGAACAGGCTTCTGCGGCTTTAGGGGCCCCAGACTGGTTCTTCTTAATGGTAAGAGTAAGGCTTTCCAACTGCGAGGTTACCATGTCAAGTCGATTATCGAATCGGGTTTCCAACCTTTCTTCCAAGTTTTTGACATCGCTCCTGACAGATTCCAATGCCGCTGCACTAGTAGCCGGCCTTTGATAGTTCTTTTCTGGATGTAAGATGGAGATCGATGTACGGTTTTCCCTCGGTGCCTCACTGAGTGACTGAAACATCTCCGATTTTTTGACAAATTCGGAAATCGGAGAGCCGCTTATCTCTCATCGCCGCCTTACGCAGCATTCCGTGCTTGGCTTAGGCGTTGAACGCGTCTATTTCATAGAGATCACACAAGTATACCAATGAGCTTAACAAATCGTCGAAGTTGAGCCGGGCCTCTATGGAGGTACGAATCATCTCATCTGGTTCCACCTCCTTAGCATATTCTCTCACAAGCCACTCACATACCTCACCGAGGTTGCGCCCACTCCCAATAAGGGACCACCCGTCAATAAACTTAGCTTTGTATTTGCCTTTTGCGTCACCAGAAAGATAGGCGAAGATACTTGCGGCCTTCTCCTTATCGCTCTTTTCTCGAATTAAAACATTAACATATGTGTAAAGAAACTCTTCAACGTCTTCATTCTTGCTCCCTGTGAACGATATACGAGCAGCATTATGATCCATGGCTGCAAAAAAAAAACTAAAAAAATATCAACCTGCAAGTGGACCTAATACTTCACAACTCGATTACCTCGGGTGCAACATCCTCCACAAGATTACCAAATGTTTCGGATTAGTCAGCAGGAGAAGAGATCCTCAGAAACAATTACCCCAAGAAGGAGGTGTTGCAAGCGACAAAAGTGCTACCGTGGTATAGTTTAACGAACAAAAAGGAGTGGATAGGGAAGACAGTTGAATGGGATACAAGCAAGTACGGAAGGGGCAGGGTCTATCACCTATGCTTAGTGACTAGCGTAAAATAAATTCTTCTTGGGTCTGAAGTTGACTCTCAACATCCTGGCTATTTGGGACTGGGCTTCAAGTTGTCTGCCAACTTGCTTGACCTCTCCCTGAGGAAGCAGTTTACTCAACTTATATAGACTTTTGGCTACCCCTAAAGTCTACCCCAAAAGTCTCAAACAAACATACTAATAAGCATAGAATGCATTCACGGGAATCGTGTGAACCAGAGAGACTATTAGAAGATATTTCCTCATTGGAAATATCTAGGTGCCATACCCATGCCAGCCACCCATCGGCCAGGGGTGGGAATTGATGTGGTCATTATATAGACCTTTCAGAGTCACTCCTAGTATCACCCAAAACCTGGAACTGTACTGACATCTACTATGACAGCGTGTCCTAAAAGAAAAAAGTCAACCGATGAATTTGCCACACTCACCCAAATTAAAAATATCTTGCAAATTCAAAAACTGTAAAAATATCTTCCCAATTCCGATACTGTATACAATTATGGTCCTTATCTAAATTTTTTCGTGTGCGAATTTGCGCACATCAGTCTTCTCCTTTCATTTGATCTTCGTCGCACCAAAATTTCATTTTCCTTCATCAATATTTCTAGATTAGGTTTTCGCTGTAAATAATCCCTTTTAAGGTGGTTTTCACTACATCCCGCTACAAGAACATTTTTCGCCTATTTTTCTGATTCAGCGGTCCTGTAAAAATGGGCGATTTGGGGCTACTTAGTTACTCTGGGTGCCGTCTAAACTCTATTTTCTGTCTCTACAACATCAAAACTTTGGGACTTCAGCCTTTCTCATTGGGAGCCATCATGAAACGACGCTCTCTTTCTCACTCCATTGCCAAAACTTGTCACCCTCGTCCCATTACTGTCTCTTTTATAGTACCTTCTGGCCCAAACGACGTCGAGGATTACCTCCTTCGCAAAACAAAGACACGCTTGGTGGAGCGTTTTGCTCGTCACGTGGTGGAGATCGAAGCACAGAAATTGGTAGGAGGAACTCTGAGGAGAAGAATCATAGGGCAAGGGAGTGCTTCGAGGAGTGAAGGGCCCTTGAAGTGGCCTACGGGATGGAACGAGAGGGGCCGTGGACGAGTCCGGAGGGTAGAAAGGTAAGAGGAGGCCGAGGAGAAAGAAGAGAGAGATGACGAATCCTCCGTCGAAAGAGGGGCCTCTAATTAGGTTACATGGCAGAAAAAGGATTGAACTAGCCGGACAAGGTGGTCTTAGCCATGGATCTGCTTGGGAGGATCCAGTTGAGCTTTATTCGCAGGAAGCGATGGACAATTGTGGGCTATCCGCGAATATATGTGGGGAGTACATGGGAACTTATGATGTCTTGAGGGATGTACTAGGTTCTGATCTAGAAGATGAAGATTTTGAGGAGTTGATTCGTTTAGTTTTCTTTCAAATAACTATTGTCAAACTCTTTGCGTCCACACGAAGTCTTTTTACTTTTTCTGGTGCTCGTAACAGTTTTATCGGTATTTGAGCTTGGGGAAAAAGTCTATACAAGCTAAATAAATTGCTTCCTTCATGAAAGAAAACGCAAATTAGCAGAGAACTTGAGATCCACTCCCAAATATCTAGGAAGTAGAGAGTCAAAACCAGACCTAACAAATTTCTCTATCCACCAGTCGCCGAACATAGGTGTTTGAGCCTGCCCCTTTGAAATTGGGTACTAGAGTAGCCACTCAGCTTTCACAACAACTCCTCCGCGCCGCTCGTCAACGTCTACCGTAGCACTGCAGTCGCTCCCAAGGACTCTCACCTCAGGTAGTTAGTGGTTCCCATTTCCGTCTGCACCGTTTTCACCTGTCAAAGGGTACTCAGAAGTTAAATTCGAATGCAGGCGGCGAGTGGAAACATGTCACGCTGCATCACTGTATAATGCGGCACACATCCTCACCTACCCTGACCCTTCGATGTAGTTACAGGGTCATGGAGGCGCAGACCCGTTTCTGTTCTCTCCTTTCCTCCCCTCCAAACTCCGTTTAGACCGTCCCCGCTAGAAATGTCAGACGACGAAGTAAACTAGCCCATTTCTTCCCCCTGGGAGGCTAAACGCAAAGCCGGTAGAGAAAACGCGAAGCTCCTGTTGAGAGAAGGAACAGAGACGCGAACGAAACAGAGTATAGTGCAGTAAACGCTCTCTACAGGATAGTGCAGTGCCAGGTGGATTGAACGACTATTGAAGAAGGGGCCCCCAACAAGGGGTGGCGTTAATCACTGGTGGCTAGCAATATAAGCCTTCAGCAAGTGACCGTTTGAAAATGTTGACCTCGCCAGCAAATCTCATGAAATCCTAGCCAGTGGCCGATCGGCGACAGAGAGGGCGCAAAACAAATACCGGCAGATCACCCTAGGAAGTGGCCTGCTTGATGGCTGGCCTGAAGGTAGCATTTTAGGGAGCGTAGTTCCTTCCCCATGACTGTGTCAGTATACCCTTTTTGAGTCGATTGTGGTTGTCTGGAAAACCATGGGATAGATCGGATATTTCTTCCAAGAGTAAAACACCCAATCGCTCCCCCGGTAGAACCATTTGTCCCGTAGTCTGCGTAATCGCTACAGTTGCGTGCGCCGAGCGTGCCGTCGCGGGCGCACACAGGGAGGCCAAGGGAGGAAGGAGGAGGGAGGGAAAAGGCATTTCTGTGAAAAGGGGAAATGTTTTGGTGGTTTACATTTCGAAGATACGTACGACTAAGTTCCGGAGTTATCCAGATGGTGACTACGTCGTAAACATGAGTTAACATGTGTGACAGACCGCCATGCACCATCGCTACTTACTGAACCACCGCATCAGCACAGTCCAGCTCCTCTGCTTGGTCAACTGCGTCATTGACGCCTTCACCGTTTTCAGAGTTGAAGTATGATGAAACTGTACAGCGAAAAGGGGGAACGTTTGGGTGTTTTACTCTTGGAAGTTATATCCGATATATCTCATGGTTTTCCAGACAACCACAATCTACTCAAAAAGGGTATACCGACACCAGCGAAAAGTGTCGCGAAATTCAATTTGCACTTTTGCACATAATTTCTGATTCGAGTTAATACTGTTTAAGAAACAATTACCTGCCCATCTATCATTTGGAAGCAATGAGGAGCTGGAACTTTTTTCCTTGGGAGTGCGAGGGAGCTTCCAATGCACGTATTTATTCGTAATCAGAATTTGTTTCCTATGGGACTTAAGTATTGTTTTGGGTACTTACCACATCCCTCAGGGAACAGCTGACCATATTTTTTATACATTAAAAACACCCCAAAATTTCCCTTGAAGCAATTAGAAAGGGATACCAACCCACATATCCACCATAGTAAATTAACCCCGTTTAAAAAAAAATTAGAAACGCCAGTTGGCCTTTGAGAAAAAAGAAGCTTAATTCTTGTTACCCTGCCAAACCGAAATCCAAACCGAAAATTCCCTCAAAATATGAAAGAATTCCAAGCATCATATCTATCTGACTATCTCTGAGTTCCCAGTATCTCGAACGCAGCTCGGACAACCTTGGATGCGAAGTTGCCGTGTCCGGTGACGTTAGAATCTCTTTTAAGGATGTCAAGTTGTAGAATTGCGCCCCCTGACATACGATTGCGTTCCTGACAGCTTGCGACAAAGATAAGCCTTCACTAAATATCGTTTCGAAGAAGTTAGCAGAGAGAAGAAATCCATTTTCTATATTAATGATAGCACTTCCATCCAAACTTCTGCGACACAGCGGACAGGGAGCATTAAAACTCCGATTCTGACCATGACAGAGGAGGTCCAGAATACAGTGAAGGTGAAATTGGTGGTTGCACGGTGTCTTGATGGTGTTTGGACCACTTAATGGTTCTAAACATATGACACACTCGTCGACTTCACCGTGCTCATCTCTTCCAACTTCTCTGTCCACCTTCTCAATTTGAATCAGGCTTAATATGCTCAGAAAAGTAAACATGTCTTCCTCGCAATCTTCGAATAAATTGCGCAGGTTCTCCAGGCTGATAGAGGTGGGTGTAATTGTATCAGTAGGAGGGGTGGCCATTTGTTCTTTCCCTTGTAAGAATGGCAGGGATGTTTGAGAGGTATCAATATAGGACGAAGTTTTGCAGAGAAATGTCCTAGACTGAGGTCATAATGCGAATTTATCTCCCAACCAACCTTTCTCGCCTTTTATATTAAAAAGGCATAATGTTTTGAAAATTGAATTATCAATTGTATCACACTTCACACAGCCACTTCGTGGGATGTAGTCAATATCTCAATTACACCAAGTCTACCCCCCTTCCCTTCCTCCAGGAAGAAGTTGGAGTAAGGTTTACAATTATCGAAAGTGGACGAGATTCATAAAGCAGAAAGGTACTCATTCATGCTCAGTAATGGTAAGAGAAACACTAATCAGGTAGACGTCGGGTAACTAAGTAGTTACTTTTTTTTTTATTGTGTAAATGGGGTTACTTGAAGCGGCGTAGAAAAATATCCCAGCTTTTCACAACTCACATTCTCGTAACAGATAAGTTGAAAATTTCTTCAACCGCGTTGTCTTCGAAGTCTCACTTCAGGTGACCGACCAAGCTATTAAAAAATATGCTGTGCAAAATTTGTCCTTTTTTCTTCCATTTGCTTTTTTTAAAGGGGAAAAGGTTTGGATTTTTACTGTTGAAAGATATATCCGATCTGTCCCATGGTTTTCCAGACAATCGCAATCAACTTTTTTAAAGTAAAAGTACATTTTATCACACATCCTCATCATTATCATATAGCTTACGTGGAGAAGAAGCAGAAATACAAAGAATTTCTTGGGGAAAACCAGGTCAGTTCCTGTCCCCATCTCAACGCTCGGAGGCTAGCATCCGGCAGATTTCCCGCCGGTAAGGAACTTCTAAGAACCCTCGCCAGTCATGTGATGGAAATAGTGTGAAAGCTTTCAGCTGCAAGGTACCATATTTGTTCAGAGAGATACCCACATTGGCAGAAACCTCTCCCGAGGCTATTTTGGTTGCTGGAATCCATCCTGCCTGCTGGTAGAGCTAATTCCATCTTCGCCTGCCACAATATTACGAATACCCTCCGCACGCCTCTGTGCACCATTGTACAACCCATAAATAATTACCACCACGCCGCAATATTTCACGTATAGGTCAGTAGAAACACCTAAACCTGTTCCCCTTTCACATAAATGCACACTATTATACAAGTTGATTGGGTACCAAATCAAATGGCCTACGTGTTACAGTAAACCCCCCATGTTCCCCCCATTTCATCATCACGTGGATATTCGGTGGGAAGCTTAAGAGGAAATTCTTTGGTTATTTTAATGCATCGAAGATGTGGTCGATTATATCCACACGGCTAATGCGTTATGCGGGATAATTAGTCGCTGATGGGTAACACTACAGTACATGACCTTCCTTACAGGGCCGGCTCAATGCCAGCGAGCAGGCATGCCGTTGGATATGACGGCCGCTGAAGTTTAAGGTGTTTCAATGTTTGAAAGATATGGGCCGCCGTTTCCAGTGTTGCATGACGTAGTCGCGGATTGGCAGATGGGAAATACGCTTGTAGGGTAGACAAAATATTCCTCAGAGTTCTGGTTCGAGCCCAGCCAGGATGCAAGGTGAGTTAGGCAGGACAGCGGCCGCCGCATGCTTTTGCATCAATATCCAATATCCAAAATCCCCCGCACCTTTCCGTAAGTTGCAATAAACCAAATTTCAATTTTTGCTACCCGGTGGGAATACATTGATCCATTATTGGCCTCCCTTCCACCTTCTGGTAGATTGGAGTGCCATCCACAGCTTTCGACCTATTGTACGGTTTCAAAATTGGCTTGACAATGATACGATATCTACGCTCCGGTACAAATTTACTGGATACCACAGTATGTGAGATTATTGTAGTGAAGATTTTGCTTAAACTTTGTTCGATATCACATTTAACAACAGATAGATTAGTGCAAAAATCATGTACGACTTTTACGCCCAAATATGCAGCACTTCAATTCTAGTAAATGTGGACCATACAGGCCTTAGTTGCTTGTAAGGCAAAATTTCACTCAAACAGGAATTACGGGGAAACCCGAAAGATTCGTTTGCTGTAGCATACATGCCGGCAAGAACAGAGTCAACTTACCGAAGGTTTGAATACAAATTCATAAGACTCCCAACCTTTGCACCACCCGCAGTAGGCCACACCCACTTGTTAGGATAGTAAAACACCAGTTATATCGACTGTGATGGAGATGTATAATTGTGCGCATTTACGAGAAATGTTGCGACAGTGCAGATAGCACTCCACTCTACTTACTTTTTCGGTAATTACTGTATTCCTTAGTTATTTAAAGTCCTAATCCTCAACGTTTCAAATTATTGCGGAGAGGAGGGCGGGGACGAAGAGGACTGGCATTTGGACATCCCGGAGGATCCTACAAAGAACCTCTCCGTGAGAAACCTTTCGTTGGCAATATTTGATAGTTTAAGGTTGGATTTTCACTAGGCTTCGTCTGTTCCTCAAAAGAAGCAGGCCCATAGTGAACTACCTTGCGGTACTGAAAACCTCGCGCGAGCTACCTTGTGGCGGGAAGCTCCAATCCTCCACCTTGGAGGAAGCCGCTGATTGCCAAAAAACACCCAAGGGCGTCGATGGGCAGATGTCATGGCGCGAGACTGGGATGATTGCGGCCACGGATAAGTACACTAACCTGCTTGCGATGGGATCCTACGACGGGAATCATTTGTGGGTGCCTGCTCGCTGGTCGGACTGGTCTGATCTCAGCTCTTCAGAAGACGACGACGTTGGTGATGTCGTTCCGATCTGGAGGGGCTAGAAGTTGGTGGGGATAAGGGTGTGCTAGAGGCGGGCATATCTCGTGGTATGCTCAAAGCAATTTGCTTCATACAAGATATCAGGTAACTTTGCTGGCAAGGACTTTCTATCACCGGTAAACCTGTAAGATATTCCAAGAACCAACCGACCACATCTTTCAAACATGGGGACAACGTTTGGGTGTTTTACTCTTGGAAGACATGTCCGATCTTTCAAACATTAAAGTACCCAAACATTTTCCTCTACCATCTTTGAAGTCAATTGTGGCTGTCTGAAAAACTTTACGATAGATCAAATATATATTCCAAGAGTAAAACACTGAAACCTTCTCCCCCCTCCACCACCTCTTAGTGTGTAACCCGAAACAAGATCGGCGAAATCCCTGACAGATCATCTCGACTCACTCCAGATCGGATATATCTTCCAAGAGTAAAACACTTAAACCTTCCCCCCTTCAGAAAATTATCCTACTTTCCAGGTATTAAAGTACTCAAAACGCTCCCCCCTCTACCAGCAAGGATTCCTGCTGCGAAAGAACATGATAATTTTTTCAAGAAACTCGTAGAAATGTGTAAGTCGTTGCGCCGATTTTGTTCACTTAAACTGTGTACATCTCTTTATTTCGAGACTAAGGAGATGAGAGCCTATTCTCAACTGGAACTCTGAAAAGGCAACATCAGATAACGGGGACATCGACGTATGGGATGATGGGACAGAAATTTCAAAGTGGAATGTGTATGGAAAACTTTCATGGATCGAATACATTTGCCAAGAGCAAAACACACAAACCTTCGCTTTCTGAGAAGCTGGGAGGCGGCCATTTTGGCAGCAAAAAATCTCCTCTTGGTGGATCCCCATCTCAAAAACCCGCATCGATGCAACTGCAAACATCGGTATCAGGTAGAGCCCCACACCATAATGTAGAAAAGGACGTTGAAAGGAGTACGTTACTCCCCCGCTTTCTGCGCAGGTGAGATAAGAGCTCGGCTCGAGCGTGGGAGAAGAAATGCGCGCTGATGATAGATACATCGAGGCTTGCTTGATTCTTGATTCAGCATGCACCCAGCACATGACGAACTGTAAATGGGGGTTAATTTACTATGGTGGATATGTGGGTTGGTATCCAGTAAATTTGTACCGAAGCGTAGATATCGTATCATTGTCAAGCCAGTTGCGAAACCGTACGATGCGTCGAAAGCTGTGGATGGCACTCCAATCTACCAGAAGGTGGAAGGGAGGCCAGCCAGCAAACAAGCGGCATTGGAGGTTACTGTCAAAGCGGAGTGCCGCTGTAAAAGAATGGCTCTAACCTTCGAAAACCGTTCCATTGCGCGGGTGGCAACGGTTCTCGCGAGTTCCTTGACGACGGAGAACGCCGCCGGATGCCATCCTCCAAGCGTTGAGATGGGGACAGGAACCAGCCTGTTTCTCCCAGGCAGCTCAGCAAGGAACCCTTGGTATTTCCGCTGCTTCTCTGCGTGAGCTGCGTTGAGGCTTGTGAGTGGGTTGAAAGCCCTGGCTCTTGCGTGGGAGGGAGCGAGCGGGTTGACAAAGGTTACGTCGAAGTAATCCGTGCCACCGGCGGCTCCCATCGCCCTGATATCCGGCCTCGTCCTGTTTTGGTAGTGTAGACGAGGTTCGATGAATGGACGTCGAGCGGCTCTTGCAAGGTCGTTCCCCAGTAAAGTCACCTGGTTGTTATGGCGAGTATTCCGCTCGCAGCCAAAGCGACAATGTAGCAAGTGGTCCCCGTAGATATCCAGCATTTCATGGCATCCTGCTTTGGGGCAAGGGGTACCTGGGGCGAATAAGGGGTTTGGCAAAAGTACTGGAACCACACGGAAAAGTCTTTGCTCTTGATGTGCGTCCTCAATCCAGGGCAAGGTGCACCGTAGACCCAGCCTTTGGCACCGGGAAGGGACATGCTAGCGCGGAAGGCGCGGGTGCGGATGTTTCCGAGCGGCAAGGCCTCTTGCACAGCCATATGAATTGCATCTGTTAGCTTCTTCTGCGATGGTGGGTTGGATGAGCAGAAGTTGCTAAACGGAATTCGTTCTGAGGGTCGACAAGAGGCGCTCCATGCGGTAAAGGCGGCTGTAGCATCCTCGTACTGCGTCAGGTCTTGAACACAGGACGGCAAAGACTTCTCGCATAACTGCTGCGTCGCGGCGCTGGACGCAAGAAACGAAGCGGCGGCGACATCTCGCGCGGAGGAGAGGCCGATTCCCAAGGTCGGTTTCTTCTCCTGTAGTGCCTTAATGGGCAGTTGCAGCTCCTTGAATATACAGTTGTCTAGCATTCCACCCGCTAAAGTGCGGCAGCACCTCTCGATTAAGCTGTCGAAGTATTCGGCCCCTTTCCGCGTACAAGAGGGCGGCACAACTCGCAAGAGGTATCCCACTTTGCAAACCCCAAAGCAGTTGCGCAGTAGTTGGAATGAAGCGTGCGCGTCCTCGATTTCCATGACAGCGTTAAGTAAAGTCTCAAGGGAGTATACATGGTCCAGGAAGTATTGTTCCATGAACGTTTGGGAGCCGATTGGCGCGTTCAAAACCGAAGTACCAGTACTGTATTCCTGCCGCATATCACAGGGGTATGCGGACTGAACCGACGCGGAGGGGGCGGTGGGCCACCATACTTTGCATTTCGAGACTGCCAGATGGAGACCACGACGTTTGGCCTCGGAAGAAGACAGAACCTCGATTACCTTGAGTATGTCCTCGTGTTTGGCTACAATGTAGCCATCGTCGTGATACCAAAGCTCCAAAAGCAGTGTGTCTAACCCTGTGTCCTCGTCGGGGGATCCCGACAATAGCTCTTTGATCTTTAGGGCGATGGGGTGGAGTACGAGAGCGAAAAGCAATCCGCTGAGCGGGTCTCCTTGCTGAGTACCCACAACACTCCGTATAGTCTCTAATCCCGTCCAGAGGAACGCTGGATCGTTGTTGTAGCAATACAGTACCCAAGGGAGCAGCTGAGGAAAGAGGTTCCGGACTGCGTTAAAAAAAGAAGCACGGCTGCACAGGTTGAACGCATTCTTCAGGTCGACCGACAAGAGCGCATATTCAGGGCGTGTACCGAACTTGTTCACGATGCGTCGAACACCGTGAACTACTGCATCTGTTCCTGACTTTGTGGCGATACCAACCTGAAGAGGCTGGAAGTAGGTGGAGGCCTTTTCATTGACCCGAGTAGCAAGGCAGCTACTAACTAACCGTCGCAAAGTCTCTCCCACTGCAATGGGGCGCGGAGTCATGTCTTTCTTCGCAAGTGGTGTGAGTGGGGCTCCGGCAATCCACGGAGCGAGGACAGTAGGAGCTTTTCCGGAAGCCAGGACGTTCAGAAGTTCTGTTAATGAATCCAAGAATTTCCCCTGCGAGGAAGATGTGGGTGTCCGTAGAAGCTCTTCGACGTGAGAGGGGCGAAGTCCGGATCCCCCGGGGCTGAACCGGGTTTGAAAGAGCGAACTGCCCGCAAAACCTCATCCTTTGTGATCGCTGAGATATCGGGGGGTGTGATGTGCGCAAATTCGCACACGAAAAAAATCTAGATGAGGACCATGATTGTATACAGTATCGGAATTGGGAAGATATTTTTACAGTTTTTGAGTTTGCAAGATATTTTTAATTTGGGTGAGTGTGGCAAATTCATCGGTTGATTTTTTTCATTTTAGGACACGCTGTCATAGTAGATGTCAGTACAGTTCCAGGTTGTGGGTGATACTACAAGTAGCTCTGAAGGTCTATATAATGGCCACATCAATTCCCACCCCTGGCCGATAGGTGGCTGGCATGGGTATGGCACCTAGATATTTACCTTGAGGAAATATCTTCTAATAGTCTCTCTGGTTCACACGATTACCGTGAATACATTTTATGGTTATTAGTATGTTTGTTTGAGACTTTTGGGGTAGCCAAAAGTCTATATAAGCCGTATAAACTGCTTCCTTAGTGGAGGTGAAGCAAGTTGGCAGACAACTTCAAGGCAAGTCCCGAGTAGTAGGAAGATGAGAGTCAACTTCAGACCCAAGAAAACTTTTTCTTAAGCTGGTCGCAGAGCGACGGTGGTAGACCCTACTTTTATTTTTGCTTGTAGCTTTCTCAACTCTCTTCTATATACACTCCCTTTTGTTCGTTCAACAATACCACGGTAGCACTTTTGTCGCTCGCAACACCTCCTTCTCAGGGTAATTGGTTCTGAGGATCCCTTCCCCCGCCGATTTACCCCTATCATTTGGTACTCTTGTGGAGGGGGTTGCACCCGAGGTATTCGAGTTGAGCAGTAGTAAGGAACACTTCGGGGGATTTCTTCTCGGTAATCATGGATCTCAATGCTGCTCGTATAACGTTCACAGGGGGCAAGACTGAAGACGTTGAGGAGTTTCTTTACACATATGTCAACGTTGTGATGCGAGAGAAGGGCGATGAAGAGAAGGCCGCAAGTATCTTCGCCTATCTTCATGGTGACGCAAAGCACAAATATAAGTCCAAGTTTATCGACGGGTGGTCTCTTAACGGGAATGGGCGTAACTTCGGTGAGGTATGTGAGTGGCTTGTGAAAGAGTATGCTAAAGAGGTAGAACCAGATGAGATGATTCGTACCGCCATAGAGGCCCGGCTGAACTTCGACGATTTGTTAAGCTCATTGGTGTACTTGTGTGATCTTTATGAAAAGTCTGGGTTCAACGCCCAAGCCAAGTACGGAATGCTGCGTAAGGCGGCTATGGGGGATAAGCGGCTCTCCGATTTCCTCCTCATCAAGGGCCCTCACACTTTTGATGAACTGAAGGGTACCATAGTAGAATTTGTCAAACATTCGGAGACGTTTCAGTCACTGAGTGAGGTACCGAGGGAAACCCGCACATCGATGTCTATCGTACATCCTGAAAAGAATTATCAAAGGCCGGCTACTAGTGCAGCGGCATTAGAATCTGTCAGGAGCGATGTCAAAAATTTGGAAGAAAGGTTGGAAACCCGATTCGATAATCGACTTGACATGATAACCTCGCAGTTGGAAAGCCTTACTCTTACCATTAAGAAGAACCAGTCTGGGGCCCCTAAGGCCGCAGAAGTCTGTTCTTACTGTCACAAGCCTGGACACTTTGCAAACAGGTGTCCTGATAATCCACATAGAAACACTCGTTGTGCAAAGTGCGGTCGATATGGGCATCATGAAAGTAACTGCTGGTCTAAAGACAACAGAAGAGCAAATTTATCGGAAGCGAGGAGTGAGTCAGGACCAGAGGTGAAAATCTTACAAAATAGAAGGGATCAAAGGTTGACGGATGCCGGTAACGTATCCATCGCTGAAGAGATTAGTCAAGTCAATGTGACAAAAAGGGATGGGGAAGGGAACATTTTATCGAAGAAACCTAGGCTAGAGTATGGAATGCTGGAGCATATCCCAGCACCTGTACCTCCTCGAACCAAGAGGTCTGATCAAGTTGTTCCAGGAGTGGGAGTCACTCCGGCCAAGAAGGCGAAAAAGAGTAAGAAAGTTAAGAGTATCTCTAAGGACGTACTAGAGTATGTGAAGAGGTACAATTTGGTGGCTGAGCTTGCATCGGCCCCAACTGGGATAACGTTTGGTCAACTTTTGAGGGGCGACGCAGAGGATGCGAGAAAAGAACTCAAAAAAATTATCAGGTCTAATAAGTCCGCTAAGGGTAAGAAACTGTTTCTTCAATCGGCCTCGACAGCACCAAGACGTCTTAAGCTGGTACCAGTCAAAGTATTGGGTATGAAAACCCAAGCTCTCTTCGATTCGGGTGCTGTTCCAAACCTCATTTCAGAAACTTTGGTGACAGATCTAGGTCTCGAAATTACTCCAACGACTCGAAAAATAACTGTAGCGGATGGAACCGTCTCAAAATGCATGGGCACTGTTGACAAGGTTTCCGTGTTCTTTGGGGAATCTAAAGTGGATGTAGACTTTCTTGTCATGCCGGATCTCCCTTTCGATGCAATCATTGGCTGCCCTACCATGGAAAGACTAGGGACATGCATTGACTTGGGCAACCAAATGGTTTCAGTTAATATTGACGGCAGAACCGTGAAGATGCCCCTGGATTTCGACAAAAGCACGCATCCTGAAGATTTAAAAGAAACGGACAGTGAAGATTTCACTTCTAGCTATGACAGCGAAGATTCGGAACCAACTAACACTTTCGGAAGTGGAAAAGGGTACCCTCGGGGTTAATGAACATGGCATGGGACGATTATGATTCCGGGTTTGAAACAGATGACGACTGGAATTCTAGGATAAGTTTGAAACCCGAATGTGTTTCTTTTTGCGATGATATCGAATCAAAGGACAGAATTCGGAGCATGAAAGAAGATTACCTTTGCAAAGAAAATAAGAATACGTCGAATTCCATATATGAAGATGTGAGCACGACGGAAGAGGTCCTTCAAAATATTGAGGTTGAGATCAAGAAGAAAAAGGGCGCCAAATGGCAGAAATCCAAGGAAAAGTGCAGCACCTTCCCGCCCCGCCTCACTGAAAATATCCGACATGTTAACATCTTCCGAAGTAATTGCATGGAGCGTTTCAGATTTGAGACAAGCAAGTGTACCGGTTACTCACTCGTTCGAACTTACCGACACTCAACCGATTTACCAAGCCTAGACGTCAACCGCCAAAATATGACCAATTTATCTCAGAAAATGTTACAAGTATGCTGAAAAATGATATTATTCGACCAGTTTCATCCCCATGGTCGTTTCAGTTGTGGTCGCACCAAAGAAGGATGGAAAGCTGCGTTTTTGCGTCGATTACCGACAACTGAACCAGAGAATGATACCCGATCGATTTCCGATTCCGAACATGGAGGAGATCCTCGAGGACCTGAAGGACGGGAGATATTTCACCTCAATTGACCTTTACACTGGCTATTGGCAGATTCCATTGGATGAAAAATGTAAGGAAAAAACAACCTTTACCAGCAAAGCCGGTACGTTCAGGTTCGAAGTGATGCCTTTTGGTCTCATGAATGCACCAGCTACATTCCAAAGAATGATGAACGAGGTTTTGAAAGGACTTCCATTCGCAAGAGTCTATATCGATGATGTCGTCATATTCTCAGAAACATTGGATCAGCACATCTCGCACGTCAAGACAGTTGTGGAGAGGATATCGGAGTATAGCTTGAAAATTAAGTTGAGCAAATGCTTCTTTGCGAAAACTTCTATCCAATTACTCGGTCATATCGTCGACCAAGAGGGAATTAGAGTGGATCCAGAGAAAACGAAAAAAATAAAGTTGGCACCAAGGCCCGCTTCAAAGACGGAGGTCCGAAGCTTCTTAGGACTGGCCTCATATTACAGAAGATTTATCAAAGATTTCGCCAAGACTGCAGCACCGTTACATGCCAGCACTACGAAGAACGGAAAATTTTACTGGAACAAGGAAATGGAAACTGCATTTCAGGAGCTTAAAGATAAGCTATGTGTCCCCCAGTTCTCATGTACCCAGATTTCAAGAGACCATTCGTTGTGGAGACAGATGCCTCAGAACGGTCTTTGGGTGCCGTTTTGTCCCAAAAAGATGAAAACGGAAGACTACACCCTGTTCAATTCGCAAGCCGAACTCTGAATGACGCGGAAAAGAGATACTCAGTCTGCGAGAAAGAAGCGCTAGCTGTCGTCTTCGCGCTGAAAAAGTTTCGCGTATACCTTTTATCACTCGAGAAATTTGTCTTGATAACTGATCACCAGGCACTTAAAACAGCATTCCAAAAGAAGGATGTACATCACCGCTTGGCCCGATGGCTCGACATTTTCGCAGAATATCGGTTTGAAATTGTGTATAGACCCGGACGCAATAATCAGCCTGCCGATTACCTATCCCGCTTGAGGGACGCACTGATTCCAAATGAAAAAGCTTCGGAGGACATCGTCGGAGTCGCCGAGTTGCAGTTGCCGAACGATAACGAGTACGAAGCTAATATTCACGGACTGATCAAATTCCTCGATGGACTAGAAATGAGAAAGGTTGATCTTGAACACAGAAATTGGGTACGCAGGAATCAAAAGGCTTTTACATTGTGGAATGGGAAACTCTTCCGGCACACTAAAGCCGGTCCCCGACTAGTGGCCCCTTTGAAAGAAAGAATGAAGATCTTGAGGACTTTCCATGATGAGCTAGGGCATTGGGATCTCGAAACAACCAAAAAATTCGTAACTGAGAGATTCTGGTGGCCCGGTATCCATAAGGACGTCTATAATTTCGTGAAAAGCTGCGACAACTGCCAAAAATTCACTCCAATACGGAAGTATAAGACAACTCTAAGTTTTCCAGTTTCCGGTCTCTTTGAAACCTTCTCAATTGACTTCGCGGGCCCGTTCAAGGAAACTTCTTCCGGAAACAAATATCTCCTTATAGGGGTGGAACATCTTACTGGATGGCCAATAGCAGTTGCAGTTGAGGAGGCAAATGCTGAGGTGGTACTGAGATTCATCGAAAAAGAAATAATTGAACCGTTTGGTCTTCCAAAAAGGATCATCTCGGATAACGCCCTTTGTTTTACTGCAACTTCACTGCTTCGTTTTTTGGAAGAGAAAGGGATTCAGCTGAAGACCGTTCTCGCATACGCTCCTATGTCCAACGGGAAAGCGGAGAGGATGGTTGGAACCATCAAACGAGCAATATCGAAAACTATGTTGGAGAATGAAATCCAGTGGGAAGATGCCTTACCAAAAGTGTTATACGGCTACCGTCGAAGAAGAGGAAGAAATGGACGCTCACCATTCGAGCTAATGTACGGAAGGGCTCCTAGAATGTTACAGAGAGACATGGAAACAAATATTATCGATGAAGAGAGTAGGGAAGTTGAACTACTGGCCACCGAAGGCTGGAGATCACACCGCGCGCTAACACAGACAAGAAATAAGGATGCAGAACCTGCAGTCAGAACCTTTTCAGTTGGCTCTAAAGTACTTGTAGTACATGGAAAAGCAATGCAGCAGGCTGTGAAGTGGCCGGCCTTCCAAACCAAGTACTCGAACCCTTGCATCGTCACGGAGGAAAGACACCCGCACTATCAGCTCTGTTCAAGCTCAGGGAAGAGATCAAGGAGGGCCATCCATGCACGTCGTCTGGTCCCTTACCATCAGAGGCCTGAAGAATTCCTTCTCACACAGGACTATGCGCAACCACGGGGCATACTCATCTTTAACTATAGAATGATTCCTATGGGAGGAAAAAGGGCCTGGGAATGGATCATCTCGTTACGGGACTACTACGAACTCCACGTAATCATCCATTTCTACATTAATATATGCCTATGTTTTCGTACGTTGAACGGACCATTGCTACCTGAAGAAGATTTCCGACTATTAATAAGAGTTCTATTTTCATTCCAAAACGGAAGGTTCACGGAAGCAGGTCCAGAGTTTGTGGAGGTAATATATCATTACTCTATAGGAAGATATGGAATGGTAGCTGCTGGAGACTTGTCGCAAACGTATCTGAATATTATCCGTCCAATTTACGTATTTCTCAAGAACAACCAAGACGTGCGACTGAGAGGTTACGCCTTACCCCGGATATGGAATACAGGCTGGTCCCGTATCCTCTATGGGAACCTTACGTTTCTCCGCCACAAATTGGGAACGTTGGAGGCGGCGAGGATCCTCCTGAAGCAGTGATGATGACCAGAGGAGGACCTTCAGGAGACAACAACCCGCCCAGAAGAGGTTCCGGTCGTCCCCCGAGAGGACCTCGTGCAGGTCCCAGTACGTCAGGAGCTGGTCGCGGCCATTCATCGGGACCGTCCACCACAACTTCATCTCTAGCTCTCCTTCACAACCATGCACAGCATACAGTCGGAAGAAGAAGATTATCTTTTTGGCTGCGCAATATCTCCGAGGATGCGAACGATGCGCAGGTCATTTCTTATTTCATGATAAGCATCTGTTTATGTTTTAGGGCGCTACATGGACCGCACTTATCTTACGAAGATTCGTTCTTGATGATGCGCGTCTTCTTTTCTTATCGACATCCATTCCTCCGGCATCTTCCAGAAGAGTTTGCATATCACATATATTTTTTCACTCTTGGAAGATTCGGAAGAGTCACGGAAGAAGAATGTATTCAACCCCACCTCGATGTGATCAAACCAATATATGAGGCTATGCTACAAAGTGAGGTACCAGTAATGCGAACCTACTTTTTAGAGCATCATATTGGTAATCAGTTGCATCCGTACCCGTTTGAGAGACCATACATTTTATCAATAAGACAGCGAACACTAACGGAAGCAGAAGAAGAGCAGTGACGAGTCGGGACGTTCGTCTTGAGCGAGAGGGCGTGATGTGCGCAAATTCGCACACGAAAAAAATCTAGATGAGGACCATGATTGTATACAGTATCGGAATTGGGAAGATATTTTTACAGTTTTTGAATTTGCAAGATATTTTTAATTTGGGTGAGTGTGGCAAATTCGTCGGTTGATTTTTTCATTTTAGGACACGCTGTCATAGTAGATGTCAGTACAGTTCCAGGTTGTGGGTGATACTACAAGTAGCTCTGAAAGGTCTATATAATGGCCACATCAATTCCCACCCCTGGCCGATGGTGGCTGGCATGGGTATGGCACCTAGATATTTACCTTGAGGAAATATCTTCTAATAGTCTCTCTGGTTCACACGATTACCGTGAATACATTTTATGGTTATTAGTATGTTTGTTTGAGACTTTTGGGTAGCCAAAAGTCTATATAAGCCGAGTAAACTGCTTCCTTTAGTGGAGGTGAAGCAAGTTGGCAGACAACTTCAAGCCAAGTCCCGAGTAGTAGGAAGTTGAGAGTCAACTTCAGACCCAAGAAAACTTTTTCTTACGCTGGTCGCAGAGCGTGTGGTAGACCCTCCTTTTATACTTGCTTGTAGCTTTCTCAACTCTCTTCTATATACACTCCCTTTTGTTCGTTCAACAATACCACGGAGCACTTTTGTCGCTCGCAACACCTCCTTCTCAGGGTAATTGGTTCTGAGGATCCTTCCCCGCCGATTTACCCCTATCATTTGGTACTCTTGTGAGGGGGTTGCACCCGAGGTATTCGAGTTGAGCAGTAGTAAGGAACACTTCGGGGGATTTCTTCTCGGTAATCATGGATCTCAATGCTGCTCGTATAACGTTCACAGGGGCAAGACTGAAGACGTTGAGGAGTTTCTTTACACATATGTCAACGTTGTGATGCGAGAGAAGGGCGATGAAGAGAAGGCCGCAAGTATCTTCGCCTATCTTCATGGTGACGCAAAGCACAAATATAAGTCCAAGTTTATCGACGGGTGGTCTCTTAACGGAATGGGCGTAACTTCGGTGAGGTATGTGAGTGGCTTGTGAAAGAGTATGCTAAAGGTAGAACCAGATGAGATGATTCGTACGCCATAGAGGCCCGGCTGAACTTCGACGATTTGTTAAGCTCATTGGTGTACTTGTGTGATCTTTATGAAAAGCTGGGTTCAACGCCCAAGCCAAGTACGGAATGCTGCGTAAGGCGGCTATGGGGGATAAGCGGCTCTCCGATTTCCTCCTCATCAAGGGCCCTCACACTTTTGATGAACTGAAGGTACCATAGTAGAATTTGTCAAAATTCGGAGACGTTTCAGTCACTGAGTGAGGTACGAGGGAACCCGCACATCGATGTCTATCGTACATCCTGAAAAGATTATCAAAGGCCGGCTACTAGTGCAGCGGCATTAGAATCTGTCAGGAGCGATGTCAAAAACTTGGAAGAAAGGTTGGAAACCCGATTCGATAATCGACTTGACATGATAACCTCGCAGTTGGAAAGCCTTACTCTTACCATTAGAAGAACCAGTCTGGGGCCCCTAAGGCCGCAGAAGTCTGTTCTTACTGTCACAAGCCTGGACACTTTGCAAACAGGTGTCCTGATAATCCACATAGAAACACTCGTTGTGCAAAGTGCGGTCGATATGGGCATCATGAAAGTAACTGCTGGTCTAAAGACAACAAGAAGAGCAAATTTATCGGAAGCAAGGAGTGAGTCAGGACCAGAGGTGAAAATCTTACAAAATAGAAGGGATCAAAGGTTGACGGATGCCGGTAACGTATCCATCGCTGAAGAGATTAGTCAAGTCAATGTGACAAAAAGGGATGGGGAAGGGAACATTTTATCGAAGAAACCTAGGCTAGAGTATGGAATGCTGGAGCATATCCCAGCACCTGTACCTCCTCGAACCAAGAGGTCTGATCAAGTTGTTCCAGGAGTGGGAGTCACTCCGGCCAAGAAGGCGAAAAGAGTAAGAAGTTAAGAGTATCTCTAAGGACGTACTAGAGTATGTGAAGAGTACAATTGGTGGCTGAGCTTGCATCGGCCCAACTGGGATAACGTTTGGTCAACTTTTGAGGGCGACGCAGAGGATGCGAGAAAAGAACTCAAAAAAATTATCAGGTCTAATAAGTCCGCTAAGGTAAGAAACTGTTTCTTCAATCGGCCTCGACAGCACCAAGACGTCTTAAGCTGGTACCAGTCAAAGTATTGGGTATGAAAACCCAAGCTCTCTTCGATTCGGGTGCTGTTCCAAACCTCATTTCAGAAACTTTGGTGACAGATCTAGGTCTCGAAATTACTCCAACGACTCGAAAAATAACTGTAGCGGATGGAACCGTCTCAAAATGCATGGGCACTGTTGACAAGGTTTCCGTGTTCTTTGGGGATCTAAAGTGGATGTAGACTTTCTTGTCATGCCGGATCTCCCTTTCGATGCAATCATTGGCTGCCCTACATGAAAAGACTAGGACATGCATTGACTTGGGCAACCAAATGGTTTCAGTTAATATTGACGGCAGAACCGTGAAGATGCCCCTGGATTTCGACAAAAGCACGCATCCTGAAGATTTAAAAGAAACGGACAGTGAAGATTTCACTTCTAGCTATGACAGCGAAGATTCGGAACCAACTAACACTTTCAGAAGTGGAAAAGGGTACCTCGGGGGTTAAT